>OY992538.1:109091993-109691993 GCA_963921195.1 Pegoplata infirma
AAAACCCTAAACAAAAATTAGAAGAAAATCGATTTTAAACAACTAAGAAAAATTTGGGAGTAAGTGGAAATTTTTTTAAAAACCACAGAAGTCAAAAAATAATCGAAAATTAAAAAAAAAATAAATAAAATTTACTAAAATTTAGAAAAACTCAAATTATACAGAAATATCGACGAAAATAATTTGCTGAAAATGAATGAATAAAAATTAAAATTTTAAGCAATTTTACAAAAATGATTATAAATAAAAAAGTCTGTGAAGTTTGAAAAGTTTTTAAAAATTAAAAAAAAAATATATATGAAATCAGCAAATAGTAAAGTAATTAAACTTCATGATGCTGTTTTATAAAAAATTCTATAAATTATTTTGAGTAGGTTTTTTCTAGCTCGAGGTCATTATTTCCTTTACTAATTAAAACTATGATATTCTCATTGAATAATTTTCAAGAAAATTATTTTTCTATTTTAAATTTATTTATTTATATATTAAATTTATTTATGTTGGTAATTTTTTGCAAGACTTAATCGACGTGTTTTAAATATTTATTTGTTGGTTAGTTGATGATCGTGATCTTACTTCGATGGTACAATTTTCGTCTTCTAATTCCCAATGGGAGTAGAGTCGAATATGTATTTATATTTTAGTTTGATCATTAACGATTGTCATTAAAGATCTTTGCTGCTTGTAGTATAGGGTTTTTATTTTTGCTAAATAATCTTGACAATGGGATCTGACAAATACCGAAACATGAGTCGATTAAGTCTTGCCAAAAATGACCAACATAAATAATTTTAAAACAAGAAAATAATTTTTTTTGAAAATTATTCTATGAGAATATCATAATTTTTATTAGTAAAGGAAATAATGACCTCTAACTAGAAAAAAAATGTCGTAGAGTTTTGTACTCTTGCCCAAAATATTAAATCATGATAATGTTTTATTTAATAAAAACTTTTTTCGAATAACCCTCACATATTTGCAAAATAAGTCAGAAAAATGCAGATATATGCAGAAAAAATTAAAAAATTCAGAAAGAAAAACCACTAAAAAAATTTAGAAAAAACTGAAAAACTTAATAATTAAATAATTAAATAAAGAAGTATAAAGAATTAATGCAAACAAATTTTGCCCTAACAAAAAGAAATATACAACCCGAGTAAAAAGGAATTTATATAAATGTATATTATTTTATATGTTTTCATAAAACCATATACAACTATATGAGTCAAAGTATAAAATTATATCTCATTTTGAAATTTTCCAATTTTTTTAAATGATGTCATATAAAATCATATCTAATTATATTGTTCATAATATATTAATATAAATGGTAGATGTAATCATACGTTGCACATAAAACTTAATCCGATTTCATACATTATTATACGTGATTTTTTATCTAATTATGTATAGGACTTTACTAAACAAAAAATCCAGTATCAATTTATGTATAATTATATATGACTAATATAATACCATTTAAAATTATATATGGTTCCATACTAAAAAAATTTCCAACAAAAATAATAGATATAATTATATGTGTCTTAAACGATAACATATCTGTGTTTGTATGGTACTATATATACGCAAATTTCGTCTAAACTCAATATATATTTATGAATGGTCGCATATGTAATGGAATATATATTTTGATATAATCATGCATAAAAAAAATATTTTTTTGACCAAACAACTAGCCATATATAATTATATATGCCAGTATTTCAAAATTTATTTTTGTGTGTCAACATATATGGTTATACAAAACTTTTTATTGTATCATATAAGATTACATATGATTTTTGGAAACCCGAGTTCGATTCCCGGCTCAGTCGAGAAAAAAAAAGTTTTTTTTTTATTTTTTTTAAATAGAAAACACTTTTTTATTGCGTTTAATTTTTTTAGAACTAAAAAATTTTCATTTTTGGAATTTTTGCAATCATTTTAAAAAAAAATATTTTTCTTTTATACAGTTATATATAACTATATTTGATTTATCATAAAATTATCTATAATTTTTGGGAACCCGAGTTCGATTCCAGAAAAAAAATATTTTTTTTTAATTTTTTTTAAATAGAAAACACTTTTTTATTGCACTTATTTTTTTTAGAACTAAAAATTTTTCTTTTTTTTAAATTTTGCAATCATTTTTAAAAAATTATATTGCTGTTATATAGTTATATATAACTATATTTAATTTATTATAAAATTATCTATCATTTTTGCGAACCCAAGTTCGATTCCAGAAAAAAATATATTTTTTTTATTTTTTTTTAAATAGAAAACACTTTTTTAATGCATTTGTTTTTTTAGAACTTAAAAAACTTTACTTTTTGAATTTTTGCAGTCATTTTTAAAAATTTATATTGCATTTATATAGTTAATAATAGATATATTTGGTTTAAATTATCAAATTATCAATGATTTTTGGAACCCGATCTCAAATCTAATTCTGATTTCCTGATTCCAAGAAAAATTTCAAATTTATAAGCCAAAGTCTTATTTCACTTTGGAAGCCTATGACTTGGAAATAAGGCATACCACTACATTAAAATTATTGTTTAAGCTTACCATGGAAGCCCCTAATATCGCTGTACGTCATTCCAATTTTTTTTTTTTGCAAATTTTATCAAAAATTTTCTAAGTCTTTTTGAAAATTGTGTACAGGTGAATAACATATTTAATTGGATATAATCATATATTACTATATGTTAGATCAATTTGATATAATTAGATACGATCAATTTATTTAAAACTAAGTCTTTTAAAGTTGTTATTTGCTAACAACGTCCGCTGGTCTAGAGGGTAGAGATTGCGATTACAAAACGGAAGACTTGTGGTTCTAATCCCCGTCCGTTCGAAGTTTTTTTTTTTTTTATTTATTTTCAGTTTGACATTATTATATCTGAAAATAAATCTAAAAACAGAAACATTTTTTGGATAAAAATGTGTCCAATAATTTTTTTATAAAATCAAGATATCAGATATTATAAGATAACTTTGGCGCGGCCAAATTTCGGATGAAATTACATTACATAATATCCAATTTAATATAAAATCATGATATTGGATATTTTAAGATAACTTTGGCGCGGCCAATTTCCGGATGAAATTACATCATATTATACACTCCGCATCATAACTATAGCCGCATTGCATTTTTCGGTTTATTTAAAGTAGTATTTTTTCAAGAAGTATTTTTATGAAACCTATTATGGTATATTACAGTGTTATAACAGTTCTCTTGTTTTTATAAATTTGAGCCATCAGCTGTTTGAATTGAGAAAACGCCGACCAATAACTGTATTTGTCAGTGTTTCATAACTATAGCCGCATTTCAATAAAATCAGTTGAAATGAGTTCAAGTCAAAGTTTCGTGGCCAAATTAATTTTTTTTTTTGGTAAAATTCGTTCCTCTATTAATTTTTAAACAAAATGCCACGTGGTAAATTTTTAAATGAAGTCGAACAAATGAGAGTGTTACATTCGGCTGTGCCGAATCTTTTATACCCTCCGAAATGTAAAAAAAAAAATCCAGGGGCGTTTTTTTGGGGGGGGTTCATGGGAGACGTTAGGGGGCACCTTCCCCTTGCGATTTTGAACTTCTTCTGAGATAAGAATGTTGCATTTGCTTACCAAAAGTACAAAAAACTCTGCAAAAAATGCGTTTTTTCTTGGGATGGTTTAGTTTTCCAAGGGGGAACTTTTTTCCCCTTGGTCCGATTTTGCCCATTTCCAAACTTAACCTGCCTAGGAATATAAGACATATTCGTGCCAAACTTCGGAAGTCTAGCTCTTTTATTTTGGACTGTATCGTGTCCTCTACACACGGACAGACGGAAAGACGGACAGACGGACGGACGGACATCGCTAGAATGTCTTAGAATCGATCACTGATCCATAAAATGTATACTTTATGGGATCCTAGACCGATATTTCGATGCGTTACACACGGAATGACAAAGTGAGTGTACCCCCATACTGTGGTTGGAGGGTATAAAAAGTGAAAATTGTAGCCTTTTTAGAAAGTGGTTTAAGTTATCGCGAAATTGGACGAAAAATTAGGCGATCTGACAAAGTTATCCGAAATTTTGTAAAAAATAAAAGTGGATACTGGATGAACAAAACAGGGGGTCGAAAAAAAGCCCTCTGAGAGAGATCAACGCCGTATTATTAACGCTGCTAGCAATTCTATGAAAACTCTTTCGCAGATTGGTAATGAATGCGGCTTCAATGTGTCCAATTCTACAATAAGTAGAGTCTTAAAGGAGTCTGGAACGATAACAAGACTTTTATTTTTTACAAAATTTCGGATAACTTTGTCAGATCGCTTAATTTTTCGTCCAATTTCGCGATAACCTTGACCACTTTCTAAAAAGGCTAAGATTTTGCCTTTTTCGACTTCATTTAAAAATTTACCATGTGGCATTTTATTTAAAAATTAATAGAGGCACGAACTTTACCATAAAAAAAAATTAATTTGGCCACGAAACTTTGATTTGAACTCATTTCAACTGATTTTATTGAAATGCGGCTATAGTTATGAAACACTGAGAAATACAGTTATAGGTCGCCGTTTTCTCAATTCAAACAGCTGATGGCTCAAATTTACAAAAACAAGAGAACTGTTATAACACTGTAATATACCATAATAGGTTTCATAAAAATACTTCTTGAACATTAAGTAGACCGAAAAATGCAATGCGGCTATAGTTATGATGCGGAGTGTATAATATTTAATACAAAATCATGATAATAGATAATTTGGGATAACTTTGGCGCGGCCAATTTCCGGATGAAATCACATACAATCAAATATTAAACTGTAACTTCATATATTATATGATGTTATGAGATAACTTTGGCGCGGCCAATTTTCGGATGAAATTTAGCAAAATCAGATCCAATAAATTATATATAATTTTATAAGATAACATGTTTTACCATACAATTTTTTTTTACTCGGGAAGCTAAAAAAACTAAATAAAAAAAAAAAAAAAATTGAAAGATCAGGGATTCGATCACCGGACCTTCTGTTTTCCAGGGTTGGCTCACTTCAGCTAGGCCACCGTAGCTTATTTAAATAATGATTTACATTTTGTTATGTTTCTCTTTTCGATTTTCAAATATACTGGTTAATGTTGCCATGTGGTAATATTTTATTAAAAAAAATTTGCGATGATGGTAACTAATCTAATTGGAAATGCGATATTTGGTATGGCAATACTGCGTTAATCGAGTGACACCTAGCGCCGATAGTTTGTGTCTATGCTCTGTCACAATGCTCTGCCAAAAGGTGTGTGTGTGTTTGTAGAAAACAAATATTTTGTTTATTTACAAAAATGAAGCGTTATAAAACCAAGCGTTAGTTGCCGAGATTTTTCTGCTTTGGTGGCGCTGATAGCTAAGGCGTCGACAATTACCACTTCAGCCGGTAGGTCTTGGGTTCGAGGCCCGGTCAGGGCAGCAATGATATTTTTTTTAATGTTTTTTTAATTATTAAAAAAATTAAAAGGCATATTGATGGCATTTTCTTCTATGAATGACATTCATTAATTCTATGAATTTTTTCTATGAATTTAATAAAATCTGTGAGTAAAATTCTATGAAATATTTCAGAATACTAATGAATATTTATTCAGCCAATGAATTGTTTCATAGATTCTATGAATTTGGTTTTATGAAATTTGTTCATAGATATAATGAACAATAATTCTTTCAGTGTGAACAGATGGACTAAACAGCTAATAAAGTGATTCTGAGTTGATCGTCATACTTGAAGGTTGGACCAATAGAACCAATATTTCGGGTAGTTACAATCATCAGTTATGTAGGGTTTAATTTATAATAATTTTTAAATAATTAATTTAATTATTATAATTTAATTATTCACAAATTAATTTTTTTTTTTTTAAATACCCGAGTAAAAATAATTTAATATGATCTTATATACTTTTATATAGTCATATTATTTCATATATGATCATGTGTGACACTATGTCTTGCGAGATAAATTTATATAATAAATTTTGATGTGCGATTTTTTTAAGATATCGCCATACATAATTATATGTTGTAACATCTGGTCCCATGCATTATTCCAAATTTCTAAGTGTTTTTTATAAAATTGTATATGCCTCCATTATTTTTTAATTTTTTCTTTAAGTTTTTTCCAAGAACATATTTTTATCGCAAATATTTGCAACGTGTTTTATATAAAATTTCATATGACTTCATATTTTTTTATTTTTCTAAGTTTTTTCCAAGCACCATTTTTTTATCACGAATATTTTCTAAGTGTTTTAAATTTTTTATGACTCCATCTTTAAAATTTTTTCTAAGTTTTTTTCAAGGAACATTTTTTTTATCGCAAATATTTTCTAAGTGTTTTATATAAAATTATATATGACTCCATTTTTTTAAATTTTTCTAAGTTTTTCCAAGGACAAACTTTTTATGAGAATATTTTCTAAGTGGTTTATATAAAATTTAACATGACTCCATTTTTTGAAATTTTTCTAAGTTTTTTTCAAGAACAACTAATTTTTATTATTTTAATTTTTTAACTTTTTATTAAAAACTAAAAAAACATCCGATTTATAAAATTGTATAAATTTTAATATAATTGGATATATTTTTATATCATTGGATTAGACCAAAACTCGTATCGAAGTCGATATAAAGTTATAAAAACTGATATAAATATATAATATTCGATCAAATCTTATGAAACCATTTTTCGTATAAGATTATATCAAAATAGACACGAACCCATATTTAATAATATATAGCGTCATATCCTTTCTTTTACTCGGGTAAAGATTAAATTCAAAGAACCGATTTGGACACAAATTAATTCATTTCTTAAAATTTTTATAATAATGCGTTGAATTCAATTTTCGAAGGTCTGGTTAATGCTAAGTCATCTAAGTACGACACCCTTATATAGTCAAAAGTTGTACCCCAGCCTAAAAACATTACCATGTTAAAAAAAACAAGTAGAAAAGTTAAATTCGACTTTGCCGAATCTATGAATACCCTCCACAATGCATTTTTTTAAACGGTGGTACATTTTTTAACGTGAAAAAATTAACAATTTTGAATAGAAATATTTTATTTTGAATAAAAAACTCTTTTTTTGTCATTTAAAAAAAAAAAAAAATACTAATTTTTTTTTTTGAGTGTAAATTTTTTTTCGAGCGTAATGTTTTTTTACTGTAAAAATATTTCTGAGTGAATGCACGTAAGTATGTACACAAAATATTGTCATTTTTGTAAAAAAAAACTAAATTTTTTTTTGTATAAATTTTTTTTGAGTGTAAAATTTTTTTTGAGTGTAAAATTTTTTTCGAGAGTAATTTTTAAGTTACCCATGCTTTTAAAACTAAACAAGTTTAAAAAGCATTGCTTTAAAATTAAACAAGTTTGAAAAGCATTGTTATGTTACCACCAATGCTTTTAAAACTTGTTAAAACACGTGGCATTTTAGATGAAACTAATCTGAAATTCACGGTTTCGCTTATAACTTTTGAACCACTGGACCGATTGAGCTGAAATTTAAAAAAAAACAGACCCGGGGAACGGCAAAGATACATGCCAAGCTTCAGTAGTCTCATTATTGTCATTCGAAAGTTATCGTGTTTTTTATCTCGTAAATTCGTGAAACACCCTTGCCGAAATTTACTCTTTTGCTCATAACTTTTGAACCACTGGACCGATTTGGCTGGATTGCAATACCAACCTGACCAGGTAAATGACAAACATATATGCCAAACTTCAGTAGCCTCTGTAAAGTCTTTCAAAAGTTAGCGTGTTTTCTACGGACGGACAGACAGACAGACAGACAGACGGACGGACGGACGGACGGACGGACGGACGGACGGACATCGCTAGATCGACTTAAAATCGATCGAGGATCATAAATATATATACTTTATGGGGTCCTAGACCAATATTTCGATGTGTTACAAACGGAATGACAAACTTATATATACCCTCTATCACTAGAGTGGAGGGTATAAAAAAAAAATGACAAATCACGGATTCGATCACCCACCTTCTGTTTTCCAGTCTGGCTCACTTCAGCAAGGCCACTGTAGCTTTTTTCAAATATACTGGCTAGTTTTGCGATGTGGTAATATTTTATTGGAAAAAATTTGCGATAATGGCAACTAATCTAATTGGAAATGCGATATTTGGTATGGCAATACTGCGTTAATAGAGTAACGGCGCTAGGTGTCGCTACAAGAACTATTTTTTTTTTATTTTATTTATTAATTTTAAATTATTGTCGAAGTTTAAGGTTGTAATAAAATGAAAAATGTAATTCTCATTTTCTTTTTTGTTGAATCGTTAGCTTATATAGCCAAACTGAGGTGGCGTCCTGCAACTTTTTTAAAATTAGACCCCAGCCTAAAAACATTATCATGTTAACAAAAAATCCAGTATCAATTTATGTATAATTATATATGACTAATATAATACCATTTAAAATTATATATGGTTCCATACTAAAAAAATTTCCAACAAAAATAATAGATATAATTATATGTGTCTTAAACGATAACATATCTGTGTTTGTATGGTACTATATATACGCAAATTTCGTCTAAACTCAATATATATTTATGAATGGTCGCATATGTAATGGAATATATATTTTGATATAATCATGCATAAAAAAAATATTTTTTTGACCAAACAACTAGCCATATATAATTATATATGCCAGTATTTCAAAATTTATTTTTGTGTGTCAACATATATGGTTATACAAAACTTTTTATTGTATCATATAAGATTACATATGATTTTTGGAAACCCGAGTTCGATTCCCGGCTCAGTCGAGAAAAAAAAAGTTTTTTTTTTATTTTTTTTAAATAGAAAACACTTTTTTATTGCGTTTAATTTTTTTAGAACTAAAAAATTTTCATTTTTGGAATTTTTGCAATCATTTTAAAAAAAAATATTTTTCTTTTATACAGTTATATATAACTATATTTGATTTATCATAAAATTATCTATAATTTTTGGGAACCCGAGTTCGATTCCAGAAAAAAAATATTTTTTTTTAATTTTTTTTAAATAGAAAACACTTTTTTATTGCACTTATTTTTTTTAGAACTAAAAATTTTTCTTTTTTTTAAATTTTGCAATCATTTTTAAAAAATTATATTGCTGTTATATAGTTATATATAACTATATTTAATTTATTATAAAATTATCTATCATTTTTGCGAACCCAAGTTCGATTCCAGAAAAAAATATATTTTTTTTATTTTTTTTTAAATAGAAAACACTTTTTTAATGCATTTGTTTTTTTAGAACTTAAAAAACTTTACTTTTTGAATTTTTGCAGTCATTTTTAAAAATTTATATTGCATTTATATAGTTAATAATAGATATATTTGGTTTAAATTATCAAATTATCAATGATTTTTGGAACCCGATCTCAAATCTAATTCTGATTTCCTGATTCCAAGAAAAATTTCAAATTTATAAGCCAAAGTCTTATTTCACTTTGGAAGCCTATGACTTGGAAATAAGGCATACCACTACATTAAAATTATTGTTTAAGCTTACCATGGAAGCCCCTAATATCGCTGTACGTCATTCCAATTTTTTTTTTTTGCAAATTTTATCAAAAATTTTCTAAGTCTTTTTGAAAATTGTGTACAGGTGAATAACATATTTAATTGGATATAATCATATATTACTATATGTTAGATCAATTTGATATAATTAGATACGATCAATTTATTTAAAACTAAGTCTTTTAAAGTTGTTATTTGCTAACAACGTCCGCTGGTCTAGAGGGTAGAGATTGCGATTACAAAACGGAAGACTTGTGGTTCTAATCCCCGTCCGTTCGAAGTTTTTTTTTTTTTTATTTATTTTCAGTTTGACATTATTATATCTGAAAATAAATCTAAAAACAGAAACATTTTTTGGATAAAAATGTGTCCAATAATTTTTTTATAAAATCAAGATATCAGATATTATAAGATAACTTTGGCGCGGCCAAATTTCGGATGAAATTACATTACATAATATCCAATTTAATATAAAATCATGATATTGGATATTTTAAGATAACTTTGGCGCGGCCAATTTCCGGATGAAATTACATCATATTATACACTCCGCATCATAACTATAGCCGCATTGCATTTTTCGGTTTATTTAAAGTAGTATTTTTTCAAGAAGTATTTTTATGAAACCTATTATGGTATATTACAGTGTTATAACAGTTCTCTTGTTTTTATAAATTTGAGCCATCAGCTGTTTGAATTGAGAAAACGGCGACCAATAACTGTATTTGTCAGTGTTTCATAACTATAGCCGCATTTCAATAAAATCAGTTGAAATGAGTTCAAGTCAAAGTTTCGTGGCCAAATTAATTTTTTTTTTTGGTAAAATTCGTTCCTCTATTAATTTTTAAACAAAATGCCACGTGGTAAATTTTTAAATGAAGTCGAACAAATGAGAGTGTTACATTCGGCTGTGCCGAATCTTTTATACCCTCCGAAATGTAAAAAAAAAAATCCAGGGGCGTTTTTTTGGGGGGGGTTCATGGGAGACGTTAGGGGGCACCTTCCCCTTGCGATTTTGAACTTCTTCTGAGATAAGAATGTTGCATTTGCTTACCAAAAGTACAAAAAACTCTGCAAAAAATGCGTTTTTTCTTGGGATGGTTTAGTTTTCCAAGGGGGAACTTTTTTCCCCTTGGTCCGATTTTGCCCATTTCCGAACTTAACCTGCCTAGGAATATAAGACATATTCGTGCCAAACTTCGGAAGTCTAGCTCTTTTATTTTGGACTGTATCGTGTCCTCTACACACGGACAGACGGAAAGACGGACAGACGGACGGACGGACATCGCTAGAATGTCTAGATCACTGATCCATAAAATGTATACTTTATGGGATCCTAGACCGATATTTCGATGCGTTACACACGGAATGACAAAGTGAGTGTACCCCCATACTGTGGTTGGAGGGTATAAAAAGTGAAAATTGTAGCCTTTTTAGAAAGTGGTTTAAGTTATCGCGAAATTGGACGAAAAATTAGGCGATCTGACAAAGTTATCCGAAATTTTGTAAAAAATAAAAGTGGATACTGGATGAACAAAACAGGGGGTCGAAAAAAAGCCCTCTGAGAGAGATCAACGCCGTATTATTAACGCTGCTAGCAATTCTATGAAAACTCTTTCGCAGATTGGTAATGAATGCGGCTTCAATGTGTCCAATTCTACAATAAGTAGAGTCTTAAAGGAGTCTGGAACGATAACAAGACTTTTATTTTTTACAAAATTTCGGATAACTTTGTCAGATCGCTTAATTTTTCGTCCAATTTCGCGATAACCTTGACCACTTTCTAAAAAGGCTAAGATTTTGCCTTTTTCGACTTCATTTAAAAATTTACCATGTGGCATTTTATTTAAAAATTAATAGAGGCACGAACTTTACCATAAAAAAAAATTAATTTGGCCACGAAACTTTGATTTGAACTCATTTCAACTGATTTTATTGAAATGCGGCTATAGTTATGAAACACTGAGAAATACAGTTATAGGTCGCCGTTTTCTCAATTCAAACAGCTGATGGCTCAAATTTACAAAAACAAGAGAACTGTTATAACACTGTAATATACCATAATAGGTTTCATAAAAATACTTCTTGAACATTAAGTAGACCGAAAAATGCAATGCGGCTATAGTTATGATGCGGAGTGTATAATATTTAATACAAAATCATGATAATAGATAATTTGGGATAACTTTGGCGCGGCCAATTTCCGGATGAAATCACATACAATCAAATATTAAACTGTAACTTCATATATTATATGATGTTATGAGATAACTTTGGCGCGGCCAATTTTCGGATGAAATTTAGCAAAATCAGATCCAATAAATTATATATAATTTTATAAGATAACATGTTTTACCATACAATTTTTTTTTACTCGGGAAGCTAAAAAAACTAAATAAAAAAAAAAAAAAAATTGAAAGATCAGGGATTCGATCACCGGACCTTCTGTTTTCCAGGGTTGGCTCACTTCAGCTAGGCCACCGTAGCTTATTTAAATAATGATTTACATTTTGTTATGTTTCTCTTTTCGATTTTCAAATATACTGGTTAATGTTGCCATGTGGTAATATTTTATTAAAAAAAATTTGCGATGATGGTAACTAATCTAATTGGAAATGCGATATTTGGTATGGCAATACTGCGTTAATCGAGTGACACCTAGCGCCGATAGTTTGTGTCTATGCTCTGTCACAATGCTCTGCCAAAAGGTGTGTGTGTGTTTGTAGAAAACAAATATTTTGTTTATTTACAAAAATGAAGCGTTATAAAACCAAGCGTTAGTTGCCGAGATTTTTCTGCTTTGGTGGCGCTGATAGCTAAGGCGTCGACAATTACCACTTCAGCCGGTAGGTCTTGGGTTCGAGGCCCGGTCAGGGCAGCAATGATATTTTTTTTTAATGTTTTTTTAATTATTAAAAAAATTAAAAGGCATATTGATGGCATTTTCTTCTATGAATGACATTCATTAATTCTATGAATTTTTTCTATGAATTTAATAAAATCTGTGAGTAAAATTCTATGAAATATTTCAGAATACTAATGAATATTTATTCAGCCAATGAATTGTTTCATAGATTCTATGAATTTGGTTTTATGAAATTTGTTCATAGATATAATGAACAATAATTCTTTCAGTGTGAACAGATGGACTAAACAGCTAATAAAGTGATTCTGAGTTGATCGTCATACTTGAAGGTTGGACCAATAGAACCAATATTTCGGGTAGTTACAATCATCAGTTATGTAGGGTTTAATTTATAATAATTTTTAAATAATTAATTTAATTATTATAATTTAATTATTCACAAATTAATTTTTTTTTTTTTAAATACCCGAGTAAAAATAATTTAATATGATCTTATATACTTTTATATAGTCATATTATTTCATATATGATCATGTGTGACACTATGTCTTGCGAGATAAATTTATATAATAAATTTTGATGTGCGATTTTTTTAAGATATCGCCATACATAATTATATGTTGTAACATCTGGTCCCATGCATTATTCCAAATTTCTAAGTGTTTTTTATAAAATTGTATATGCCTCCATTATTTTTTAATTTTTTCTTTAAGTTTTTTCCAAGAACATATTTTTATCGCAAATATTTGCAACGTGTTTTATATAAAATTTCATATGACTTCATATTTTTTTATTTTTCTAAGTTTTTTCCAAGCACCATTTTTTTATCACGAATATTTTCTAAGTGTTTTAAATTTTTTATGACTCCATCTTTAAAATTTTTTCTAAGTTTTTTTCAAGGAACATTTTTTTTATCGCAAATATTTTCTAAGTGTTTTATATAAAATTATATATGACTCCATTTTTTTAAATTTTTCTAAGTTTTTCCAAGGACAAACTTTTTATGAGAATATTTTCTAAGTGGTTTATATAAAATTTAACATGACTCCATTTTTTGAAATTTTTCTAAGTTTTTTTCAAGAACAACTAATTTTTATTATTTTAATTTTTTAACTTTTTATTAAAAACTAAAAAAACATCCGATTTATAAAATTGTATAAATTTTAATATAATTGGATATATTTTTATATCATTGGATTAGACCAAAACTCGTATCGAAGTCGATATAAAGTTATAAAAACTGATATAAATATATAATATTCGATCAAATCTTATGAAACCATTTTTCGTATAAGATTATATCAAAATAGACACGAACCCATATTTAATAATATATAGCGTCATATCCTTTCTTTTACTCGGGTAAAGATTAAATTCAAAGAACCGATTTGGACACAAATTAATTCATTTCTTAAAATTTTTATAATAATGCGTTGAATTCAATTTTCGAAGGTCTGGTTAATGCTAAGTCATCTAAGTACGACACCCTTATATAGTCAAAAGTTGTACCCCAGCCTAAAAACATTACCATGTTAAAAA
The DNA here is from genome assembly GCA_963921195.1 of Pegoplata infirma. Classification (NCBI taxonomy): domain Eukaryota; kingdom Metazoa; phylum Arthropoda; class Insecta; order Diptera; family Anthomyiidae; genus Pegoplata; species Pegoplata infirma. The sequence goes on from OY992538.1 coordinate 109,105,995, forward strand.
AAAAAAAAAAAATGACAAATCACGGATTCGATCACCCACCTTCTGTTTTCCAGTCTGGCTCACTTCAGCAAGGCCACTGTAGCTTTTTTCAAATATACTGGCTAGTTTTGCGATGTGGTAATATTTTATTGGAAAAAATTTGCGATAATGGCAACTAATCTAATTGGAAATGCGATATTTGGTATGGCAATACTGCGTTAATAGAGTAACGGCGCTAGGTGTCGCTACAAGAACTATTTTTTTTTTATTTTATTTATTAATTTTAAATTATTGTCGAAGTTTAAGGTTGTAATAAAATGAAAAATGTAATTCTCATTTTCTTTTTTGTTGAATCGTTAGCTTATATAGCCAAACTGAGGTGGCGTCCTGCAACTTTTTTAAAATTAGACCCCAGCCTAAAAACATTATCATGTTAAAATATTTCAAAAATAATTATATTTTGATATAATTATATATTATTTAATCCGAAGAAAAAAATATTTTAAAACTTTAATGTTTAACCATCAATATCTCTGGTTTTAAGAGAGCTAAAGTCCTCAGATCAAGCTCAAATCAAAGCTTTATTTGTTGCCAATAATTAAAAGTGTATTTGGTTCGAACTTATGTTAGCAATATTTTCAGATAAAATTATTTTTGTCTGAAAAAACTTCCGAAAAAAACTTAAAACTCATTATTTGGCCGTTGGTGAGTAAAAAAGTTTATACATGTTTTATACCATTTTAAAGGTATTTTTATTAAATATACAACGGCAGAAAGAAAATTTGGATCCGATGAAAAATGTGAAGCTCATAAGCCAAAAACCGTTTTTACTTTAAAGCTTTATAACTTGGAAAATTAAGAGCATTGGAAGATGAAAATCATGTTGTTGAACTCAGTATTAAACCCCCTATTAGCTCAGCAAATAAACTAAAAAAAAATGTCTGCGAAGTTTGTACTCGTGCCCAAACCATTGAATCATGATAATGTTTTGCTGTACAACACCTACGTGTTCTTTCCAAAGCAAAATTTTTCTAGGAAAAATAACGCTATATTAATTTGTCATTATATGCAAAATGCATTGAAATATCGGTCGAGGACGCCATTATGTTTATATATTATTGATCCGTAAAGCTTTCTAAGACATTCTAGTGATATCCATCTATCTGTTTGTCTATGTTTTTCGATAACTAAAAGTGTTTGATGAAGAAAAGGGTTTTAATGAAAAAATTTTATTGATAAAAATAAATATTTAAAGAAAAAAAAATTTATGAAAAAAAAAATTTATGAAAAAAAAAATATTGATGAAAAAAAAAAAAATTTTTTGATGAAAAAAATATATTGATGAAAAAAATTTTCGATGAAAAAAAAAATATTGATGAAAAAAAAAATATATGTTGATGAAAAAAAAATTATTGATGAAAAAAAAAAAAATATTGATGAAAAAAAAATATTGATGACAAAAAAAAAAATATTGATGAAAAAAAAAATATTTGATGAAAAAAAAAATATTAATGAAAAAAAAAATATTGATGAAAAAAAAAATATTGATGAAAAAAAAATATTGATGAAAAAAAAAAAATATTGATGAAAAAAAAAAAAATTTGATGAAAAAAAAAAATTTGATGAAAAAAAAAAATATTGATGAAAAAAAAAATATTGATGAAAAAAAAAAAATATTGATGAAAAAAAAATATTGATGAAAAAAAAAAATATTGATGAAAAAAAAAAAAATTTTGATGAAAAAAAAATATTGATGAAAAAAAAAATATTGATGAAAAAAAAATATTGAAAAAAAAATATTGATGAAAAAAAAAAAAATACTGATGAAAAAAAAAATTTTTGATGAAAAAAAAAATATTGATGAAAAAAAAAATATTGATGAAAAAAAAAAAAAATATTGATGAAAAAAAAAATATTGATGAAAAAAAAAATATTGATAAAAATAATTATGTTACGTTTTATTCACCAGCTGGTGAATATTTTTGTTATTCACCACGAGGTGAATTATTATCCAAGTTACAAACCCAAGTTAGTAAAATTTTTGGTTTTAAGAAAACGAAAACAGTAATTCCAATTTTCTTTTTTGTTAGTCGTTAGCTTATATAGTCAAACTGAGGTGGCGTCCTGCAACTTTTTTAAAATTAGACACCAGCCTAAAAACATTATCATGTTAAAAAAAATCACAAATTTTAGCAAAAATTTTCTAAGTCTTTTTTAAAATTTTGTTCAAATTCAAGTCGAATATAATTTGATGCAATCATATACCCGATAAGATAAACTGGATTTAATTATATATAAGTTAAACTTGATATAATTATATATGATAAACTATTTTCAAAAATTTTCTAAGTTTTTTTAAAACATAGTCTTTTAAAGTTGTCATTTATTAACAACGTCCGCTGGGTCAGAGGGTAGAGATTGCGATTACAAAACAGTTGGTAACTGTTCGATTCCCCCGCCGCTTGAAGTTTTTTTTTTTTTTAAATAAATTTTAATTATATATATTTATATCTTAATATTGAAAAAAATTGTTTGGATAAAACTTTATCAGTTCTAAAAATAGATTTTATTGTTCGGATTAAATTATATATAGTTCTAAAAATAGATTTTTTTTTTTCGGATAAAATTTTATCTAAAGTTTTTTGTAATATTTTTTTTTTCTTTCGTATGAAATTTTATCTTTTTTTATCCAGCTAAAAAAATCTTTTTTTTTTTGTCTTGGTCCAATAAGATCCAACCATTTTTCGGATGAAATTGTATCCAACCGATTAAAACTGATCTAATTAGATAAACCCACTTTTCGGATCAAATTGTATCCGTCCGGTTAAAACTGATCTAATCTTAGCGATCCATTTTTCGGATCAGTGCTGATCTTTCAAATCTCGGATCTATCAACAGATCTGGAATAATATAAGAACATATATTGCTCCATACAAAAATTTTTACTCGGGTAGACATTTTTCCTTTGGAAAAATTTTAAGATTGTTTTAAACTTTTCATAGAAAAAAATTCTCAGATTATTTCCATTTCCATTTCTTTTTCACTTTCATTTTTTTTTTCTCTTTTTCTTTTCTTTCCCTTCCTTTCCTTTTTTTTGGTTTCTTTTTTCCCTTTTTTTCTTTCGAATTCGGTTTGGAAGGGGGGGGGGGGGGGCATTTCCCTTTTCCCCCCGTGGATCCGCGCCTGGTCAAAGCCCACTCACGCCTTTAAAAAATGTTTTAGTAAAACATAACATTAAAAAAGTTTACAACTTAGGGAGTTAAGATGTGTTAAAAGCCATTTACGGCCCTATGCTCCTTGTAAGAGCATAAGGAATAAATATAAAAGCCCTTATGTCGAAGCACCACTAGTTTTTAGAATTTCTTTACATTTCGCAAACGTTTAACTTTTTTCTATAACAAAAACGTGGTACCTGACGGAACTTTTGTCGATTTTTTTTTATTTTGTTCCACAAAATTCATATTTTATACAAATTATTTAAAAAAATCTAAAAATATTGAAAAAAAAAAAATAAAATATCGGGATCCCGAAAATCCCAGTATTGAAAATCAGAAATCCCGAGTTTCGGGATTTGCCTAATCCCGGAAATCACGGGATATCCCGATTGGAAGCCCTAATGTAAACACATTTTTATCAAATTTTTCAGCTAAATTCAAGTTTTATTCATAAACTATAGAAAAAGTTTCAGATTTTCAGACATTTCTCCTATAAAAAAAGTTTAAGATTCTGAGACATTTTTCTATAGAAAAAGTCTTAGATTCTGAGACATTTTTCCTATAGACAAAGTTTCAACTTCTGCAACATTTTGCGTATAGAAAAAGTTGTTGATTCTGAAACATTTTTCTTGTAGAAAAAGTCTCAGATTCTGAAATATTTTTCCTATAACAAAAGTTTCAGATTATCAAAAATGTTTCTATAAAAAAGTCTCTGATTCTGAGACATTTGTCCTTTATAAAATGCCTTAGAATTTGAGATATGTTTTTCTATAGAAAAACTCTCAGATTCTTAAATATTTTTCGTCATAAAAAGTCTCAGGTTCAGAGCCATTATTTAGTTTTTAAAAAGTTTTGTTAGTTTTAATTTTTTTTCTGTAGAACAGTCTCAGATTCTGATATATTATTCCTACACAAAAAGTTTTAGATTCTGACAAATCTTTTCTATGAAAAAAGTAATTGTTCCTTTAGAAAAAATCTCATGTTCTGAGACATTTTTTAGTTTTTCAAAAGTTTTTTGAATGCAAATCTTAATTGAAATTCATAAAACATCAATTGCTCTTTAAAGCAATCGTAATTGAATTTTAGATAAGTTGCGAATAAAAAATTAAATTTGATAATCTTTTAATACAACTTAAATTCATAAAACTTTAATCAATTTAAACTTTGTAATTTGTTTCATTTCGGACTAAAATTTATAAATTATACAACTTGCAATAAAGTAAAAAACAAAATTTGTAGTTTTATATAAATAAGTACATAAGTTTACCCCTATAATATACTATTACTTACTTTTGTTAACTTTTAACATTACACAAATATTTATTTATAAACAGACATGTTATGTACATTAGGGCGTTCCAAAAAAAATAATTATTTTTGGTTTTCTAGTGTGATTAGCGTAACTAAAAACCATATTGGGAAAATTATTTTTCAGATTTTTTTTTTAGTGTTTCCGAAATAGGAAAATTTTTTCCAAAGAATTCAGGAGAAAAATTCTTAAATTTTAAGTAAGAGAATTCCTAAAAACAAAAATTTTTTTTCCAAATTTCCAAATTTTTGAGAGATTTAAAACACTATTTGTCAGACTCAATGTATCAAATGCTTACACATTTTCTAAAGAAAACTGTCGGATTCTAAAAATGTTTTTCCAAAAAAAAGTCTTAAATTCTAAGATATTTTAAGAGAAAATAGAAACAGTATTTTTAGTAGGGTTCTACAGTTATGAATAATTTTCAAGAAAATTTTATGTTGGTCATTTTTTGCAAAACTTGGCCGTCACGTATTTCGATATCGTCAAGATCTTGTTAAGACTATTTAGCAAAATATAAAAACCCAAAATATAAAAACCCTAAGTTCAAGAAATTAAAAAAAAAAAATCATTTACCCCTTCATAGAGCTTAAGATATACTTTCATTGAAACTCAATGTGAGCCAAATCCAATTATATTTTAACCCAAGGCTCCCTTCAATCAAAATTTTGTACTTCTGTAAAACTTCCACCAAAATAATGGATTTTTTAAAATAGATATTCGGGCCCTTCGATCGAAGTTTGGTGATTTTGGTAAAACCATTTTAAAGTAGCAACACTTTTATCGACGGGGCCTCGAGTTAAAATTATCGGATTTTTCTCAAATTGACTTTAAGTGAAAGTCTGTCTGAAGCTCAATGAAATGCTCAATGAAAGGTTTAACGAAAAAATGCCTGCAAATGTTGAACTCTTGCCCAAAACATTAAATCATGATAATGTTTTGAGGGAGATTTAGGTGTACTTGCCAAAGCATAGTTTTTTTTTAGAAAAAGTAATGTTATATTACTTTGCTATTCCACGCAAAACGAATTGAAATATCAGTCGAGGACCCCATTAAAAAACCAAAAGAGCTGTACATATCGTAAGTGAGTGCAAAAATAAGTGCAAAAATGTGTTTTTACATTTTGGAGAGTATAAAAGATTCGGCACCAAAGAAAATAACACTCTCACTTGTTTTATGTACATTTGATAAACAAACTGAAACTCTTTATGCGAAAAGCTTAGACTTGATGAAAAAGTATTTTTGGTAAAAAAAAATAATTTTTTTCACGAAAAACAAAATTATGTTAAAAAAAAATATTTAATGAACCCAAAATTTTTGGTGAAAAAAAAATTTGATGAAAAAAAGTTTTTGATGATTTTTTTTTTGATGATTTTTTTGATTTTTTTGGTGAGAAAAAAATTGATGATAAAAAATTTGATGAAAAAGAAGAAGAGTGTTACATTCGGCTGTGCCGAATCTTTTATATCCTCCTAAATGTAAAAAAAAAAACAATATAAAAAAAATACAGGGGCGTCTTTTTTTGGGGGGGTTGGAGGAAGACGTTAGGGAGCACCTTCCCCTTGTGATTTTGAACTTCATCTGAGATAAGAATGTTGCATTTGCTTAGCAAAAGTACAAAAAACCCTTTAAAAACTGCGGTTTTTCTTAGGTTCGTTTAGTTCTCCAAGGTGGAACTTTTTTCCCCTTGGTCCGATTTCATCCATTTCCGAACTTAGCCTGCCTAGGAATACAAGACATATTCGTGCCAAACTTCGGAAGTCTAGCTCTTTTATTTTGGACTGTATCGTGTCCTCTACAGACGGACAGACGGACGGACGGACATCGATAAAATGTCTAAGAACCGATCACTGATTAATAAAATATATACTTTATGGGTTCCTAGACCAATATTTCGATGCGTTACACACGGAATGACAAAGTGAGTATAAACCCATACTGTGGTTGGAGGGCATAAAAATTGATGAAAAAAATATGATAAAAATGCCGCAGAGTTTTGTACTCTTGCCCAAAAAATTAAATCATGATAATGTTCTATTTAATAAAAACTTTTTACGAATAACCCTCACATATTTGCAAAAAAATATGTAAGATTAAAAAAATAATCGGAAAAAATAACTCCAAGAAATTTCTCAAATTTATCAATATTTACAAAAAATTTGGAAAACTACAGAAAAACTATGCTAATTTAACAGAGTTCACCGTACTTTTCCAGCTAGCAACATTACTTGGTAATTTTACTAAAAAACTCTGTAAATGATTTTTATAAAAAAAACTGTTAATTTACAGAAAATATTGGTTAAATATTAGCGTCTTTTGACAAAAAAAACTCTGTTGTTTTACTATAAAACTCTGTAAAATGTTTTGGACAAAAAAACTGTTAATTTACAGAGTCTGTATTGGTTAAATAAAATATTGGTTAAATAAAGCACCATTTAGCAAAGAAAAACTCTGTTAATCTTATATATATAAAAATGGATGTGTGTATGTATGTATGTATGTGTGTATGTATGTTCCGTATAGACTCGAAAACGGCTGGACCGATCTTGATGAAATTTTCAGGAAATATTCAGAATAGCCTGGGGAGTAACACTGTATGGTCAGATTTTTGATTTTCTGTCGGTGGGCGGAGGGGCGTGGCAAAATCAATTTTTTACATTCCACCACTAATGACATCTATATATAACAAAAACGGATGGTCCGATTTTGATGAAGTTCAAACCAAAGATAGTACCAACTGAGTACTAACTATATGCCAAATTAGAACATGATCGGTCATATGGGCGTAAAATGCCATGCATTTTTGCATGTGGGCGGAGGGGTGGCCAAAATCAAATTTTTACATTGCACCACTATTGACATCTATTTATAAAAAACGGATAGACTGATTTTGATGAAACCAACGATAGTACTAACGAAGTACTACCTATGTGCCAAATTAGAGCGTGATCGGACAAATAAGCGTAAAATGCCATGCCCCTATGTATTGAATTGATAGTTATTTCTGCATTCTCCACAATAACCCAAAAACTGTTGATTCGATTTTAATTAAATTTTCAGCACTGATAGTGTTAACCGAGTGCGGAACTATAGGCCGAGTGCGGAACTATATACTACAATTAGAAAAAGGAGCGTAAAATGCCACGCCCATTTGTACTATACTGGACGTTGTCTGCCTGTTTCGCAATCACGCAAAAACAACTAAACGGATTCTCTTCACATTTTCACAACATACAGTGCTAACCAAATGCATATGTAGGCCATATAAGATCGTTATTGGAAAAAGGACCACGATTGAACAAAGAGGCGTAAATTGCACCGCCCCTTTGTTTTATACAGAACGTTATATCTGCCTGTTTTGAAATCACGCAAAAACGGATAAGCCGAATCTGTCACTACTGATAGAACTAATCGAGCGGGAACTGTAGGTCATATAAAGAGCACAAAACCGGAAAAATTGATGTCAATGAAATTTGCAGCACAGATAGTACTAATCGAGGATGCAGCATGGAACTTTAGACTATCACGAATTGATAAAGATGCGTTAAATGACACGCCCCTTTGTACTATACTTAACGTTATGTCTGTCTGTTTCGAAATCACGCAAAAACGGCTGAACCGATTTTATTGAGATTTCTCTATAGATAGTGCTAACCGAGGGTGGAACCAAAGGTTACTAGCTGGGCCAGGACCCGTTCTTTAATTTTGTCCGACACTATATTTAAATTAAGATGCAACATAAAACCGTTTTTTTCTTAGGACCAGCAACGCGGACCGGGTATAGCTAGTTTACATATATTTGTAAAATGTATTTGATGCAACCAAAATTTTATAGAAAAAACTTTGTAGTTAAATGCAGTTTATTTTGGAATTTTCTTTTTTAAGTTTTCTGTGAAATTAATGTTTAAAATACCGACGAAACTTAGTTTTTGGTTACAAAAAATACAAAGTATTTTGCTAAAATCTATATTTTTGCAGAAATATTTGTTAATTATCTGTAAAATAAAGATTACGAGGTTAAAGCTAATATAACAGATAAAACTTAGTTTTTTGTCACAAAAAATTCAAAGTATTTTCTTTAAATCTGTATGTTGACAGAAAACTCTGTCAAATATCTGTTGAATTGAGATTACAGTCATTTTATGTATTTTTAATGTATTTTACAGAGTTATTATTTTGAGTGTAAGAACAAATCAAGAAAATACAAAAAAAATGAGTCAGAAAAATGCAGATATATTCAAAAAAAATCACAAAATTCAGAAAGAAAAACAACTAGAAAATTTAGAAAAATCTGAATATGTATATAATTTTTTTTTTTTTTTATTTATAATTAAATAAAAAAGTATAAAGAACTAATGCAAACAAATTTTTCCTTAACAAAAAGAAATGTACAAGCTAAAAAAAACTAAATAAAAAAAAAACAAGTAAAAAAGTTAAATTCGGCCTTGCCGAATGTAGTGATACCCTCCACAATTTCAAAAAGATTACTGCAAAAAACTTTATTTAAAAGGAAATTACTTTTGAAAAAAAAAAAAATTTTAAAAAAAATTTCCGCGAAACAAAATTTTGATAAAAAAAAAATCCGCGATTTTTTTCTTTTTTTGTCAAAAAATATGTTCGTACTTGTTTAAATACCATTTGGTGTTCAATTATGTTCACATATGTCAACCAGAAACCGAATTAGAGCATTTTGTATTTTTAGGTTATGTTGAATGTACTGAAATTTTTGAGGTGTGCTTACATTTTCGTTCATAACTTTTGAACCGCTGAACCGATATCGCTCAAATGCAATACCAAACTTCTCGGGAGAACTTCCAATATATATTTTAAGTTTCAGTCATCTCTGTGCAATATTTTGACCGCGAGAGCATTTTCCACAGACAGACGGACAGACGGACAGACGGACAGACGGACAGACGGACATCGCTATAATGTCTTAAAATCGATCGAGCATCATGAATATATATACTTTATGGGGTCCCAGATCGATATTTCGATGAGTTACAAACGGAATGACAAACTTATATATACCCTCTATCACTAAGTGGAGGGTATAAAAAATAATAAGTTGACAGACCACGGATTCGATCAGCGAACCTTCTGTTTTCCAGTCTGGCTCACTTCCGCAAGGCCACCGTAGCTTATTTAAACAATGAGTTAAATTTTCATATGTTTCTCTTGCTTGTAGATACATATTCGATTTTCAAATATACTGGTTAGTATTGCCATGTGGTAATATTTTATTGGAAAAAATTTGCTATGATGGTAACAAATCTAATTGGAAATGCGATATTTGGTATGGCAATACTACGTTAATCGAGTGACACCTAGCGCCGCTAGGTGTCACTACCAAAACTATGTGTTTTTTTTTATTTTATTTATTAATTTTAAATTATTGTCGAAGTTTACGGTTGTAATAAAATGAAAACTGTAATTCTCATTTTCTTTTTTGTTTAATCGTTAGCTTATATAGTCAAACTGAGGTGGCGTCCTGCAACTTTTTTAAAATTAGACCCCAGCCTAAAAACATTATCATGTTAAAAAAATTATGAAAAAACAATTTTGATGAAAAAAAAAAAAAATATGAAAAATAAAATATGATGAAAAAACAAAAAAATTGATGAAAAAAAATTTGATGAAAAAAAAAATTTTGAAAAAAAAAATTTTGATGAAAAAAAAAATTGATGAAAAAAAAATTAATGACAAAAAAAATTTGGAAATGGAAAAACAATTGATGAAAAAATAATTTGATAACAAAAAAATTTGATGAAAAAAAAAATTTGATGAAAAAAAAAATTTTTTTTCTTGAAAAATAATTATGTTACTTTTTATTCACCAGCTGGTGAAAAACGGTTTTATTCACCACGACGTGAATTGTTATCCAAGTTACAAACCCAAGTTATTAAAATGCTTGGTTTTAAGAAAATGAAAATAGTAATTCTTATTTTCCTTTTCGTTAAATGTTAGCTTATATAGTCAAACTGAGGTGGCGTCTTGCAACTTTTTTAAAATAAGACACCAGCCTAAAAACATTATCATGTTAAAAATGTTCGAGATTTTTAACATGATAATGTTTTAAGGCTGGTGTCTTATTTTAAAAATGATGCAGGACGCCACCTCAGTTTGACTATATAAGCTACCTTCTTAAAAAAAAGAAAATAAGAATTACTGTTCTTTAAAACAAAAAAGATTTGTAACTTCGATTTGTAACTTCGATTTTTTCCTTGGATAATAATTCACCTACTGGTGTATAAAAACATTTTTTCAACAGCTAATGAAAAAAATTTATTTTTTTTCCATAAATTTTTATTTTAATTATTTATTGAATTTTAACATATAATTACAAAATACATATTAAATTAACATAACCGGGACGGGTGACTATGACCATTAGAGTGTCCCTTATTTTGGAAATGTTGAGACGGTACCCACTCATTTTTTTTCCATTTGACTAAAAAATAACCCAGGAAAAATTTTACGCCCCTACGACATCGCCTTTCCTACGCGACGGGGTCTTAGAGAGCGGGGACTTAAAAATCATTTTTCCATTTTTAGAGCTGAAAGCCTTATCCCACCAAAATCAAATTTTTTGTCGTGAATAAGCTATCCAAGTAATACTATAATTAATAACAAAAAAATTAAAAATCGAAAAAAAAAATGTTGGTTTGTATGGAAAAATGATTTTTAATGCCACGCTCTTTAAGGCCCCGTCGCGTAGGGAAGGCGTGGTCGTAGGGGCGTAAAATTTTTCCTGAGTTATTTTTTAGTCAAATGGAAAAAAATTAGTGGGTACCGTCTCAACATTTCCAACATTTCCAATATAAGGGACACTCTAATGACCATTGTCTTGTTGTAGCGAAACAGACCAAGGCCTCTGGTGGAAATCGAACCCACGATCCCCAGACTCATAGACTAACACGCTACCAACACGCTTTAAACAAGAACTTAACTATATTGGATGCGAGGATTCCAAAACTGGTATAAGTTTTTTCTGACAGCTTCAGTTTAAGAGTTATTAAAAAGGGCATAAATATTCAGACAAAATTAAAGAAGGCATAAATTTAAACATTTTATTTTAGCGATATCTCCAAAACTAAAGATGACTCAACAAAAGTAAGAGCATTTTTGTAATCAGCATATCCAACATACTCACAATCATCATTCACTTTTTGGATGTAAGAGAAGTGTTGGTAAATATTGACTCACAAAGATGCCAAAAATAGCATATTTTCAAAGATTCCTTAGGCTATATCTCAAAAACTAGAGCTGACCCAAATAAACGATAGCCAAATTTGAAATCAGCGTACACCAAAAAAAAAAAAAAATGTTGCCCTTTGTTATTGAATCACTTTTAAATTCCAAAAATTGTAAATAAAGTAAAAATTTCTGAGTCAGAATATGCAAAGATTCGGCATTTTAGCTTCATCAGTGATTCTGTATTATTATATTTATATGTTTAACATTTGAAAAATTGATAAATTGTCTCTATATAGAATTTTTATACCCTCCAACCACAGTATGGGGGTATACTCACTTTGTCATTCCGTGTGTAACGCATCGAAATATCGGTCTAGGACCCCATAAAGTATATGGGGCATTCCAAGCCAAATCACTCACTTTTAGACCCGACTACTTATTAAATGCAACTTGGACACCAATTTTCAGCCTTTTATTTCAAGATGGTGTATAGTAATCAATTTTTCAAAATGGCGATTTTCTCAAAAAAATTAAAATTTTTATTTAATTTTAACCATTAAAAAATATAGATATTCTAAAAATGTTAGACAACGTTTTGTTGGTATTTAAATGTTGTTTTAGAAAAAAAAATATTAAAAAATTATTCGAAGTAATTATCACTTATTTTTTGACGTTTAAAAATTAAAATCGACTTTTTGAAAAAGTCCGAAACCCTCGATTTTTTTGTAAAAAACTATAAAAATTCTACTCTAAATTATGCAACTTTTAAGCCATAATTCGAGCTGTGATCACAATCCTTTCTATTTTTTTTAAATGTTTAAAATTGTACCTTTTATTTTTTGGCTCTAATTTATTTTATATGGTGCTCCAAAAAAATTAAATTGGTATATACTGACCGCAACTTACCCTAGATATATTCATTTCGAGGTAGAAATACGCCTCACAAAAATTAAGAACGATCGGACATGGCTAAGGCGTTCCTCATGGGCCTTGAAGTTTAGAAAACGGATTACAAGGAAAAATACGATTTTTTTCTGTTTTCTCAATTTTTTTGGTATTTTAAGTTGAGTTTAAATTCTAGTGGTTACAGAATTATAATACGGAGTAAAATGCCTCTCTAATAAGGTACCAAAAACTAAAAACGGTTGAAAATCAGCCAAGTTATTACAACTTCCCCAGGCATCTAACGTATGGCAGACCACTTGATTAAGCAATACAATCCGATTTTTGAAATTCATTGAAATTTTCTACTGTAATAACATTTTTTTATTCTACAAGTTCAAATGTAATTAGATGACAAGTATTTTTCATATTGTGTTTTGCTAACATGTTTTAAATTAATGCGAAAACTGCCTGCATTTTCAACACCCATTTGAAACACTATTTAAACAAATTTTTTTTTTTTGTTTTAAAATTTGGAAAAACCAAAAAAATATTACACTGAAACATGAATAATCAAAAAATGTTATTACAGTAGAAAATTTCAATAAATTTAAATAAAGGGACTCGTATTCTTTAATCAAGTGGTATGACACACGCTAGATGCCTGGGGAAGTTATAATAACTTGGCTGATTTTCAACCGATTTTAGTTTTTAGTACCTTATTAGGAAGGCATTTTACTCCACATCATAATTCTGTAATCACTTGAATTCAAACTTAACTTTAAATACCAAAAAAATTGCGAAAACAGAAAAAAATTCATATTTTTCCTTGTAATCCGTTTTTTAAACTTAGGACCATGCTAAACGCCTTACCCATTTCCGATCGTCCTAAATTTCTGTGAAACGTATTTTTTCCTCGAAGTGAATATATCTAGGGTAAGTTAGGGTCAATATCTAGCAATTGATTTTTTTGGAGCACCATATAAAATAAATCAGAGCCAAAAAATTAAAGGTGCAATTTTACAAATTTAAAAAAAAAATAGAAAGAATTGTGATCACATCTCGAATTATGGCTTAAAAGTTGCGTAATTTAGAGTAGAATTTTTATAGTTTTTTATAAAAAAATCTAAAGTTTCGGACTTTTCCAAAAAGTCGACTTTAATTTTCAAACGTCAAAAAATAAGTAATAATTACTTCGAATAATTTTTTCATATTTTTTTTCTAAAACTACATTTAAATACCAACAAAACTTTTTTTAAGATATCTATATTTTTTACTAGTCAAAATTTATTAAAAATTTCAATTTTTAAATTTTTTTGAGAAAATCGCCATTTTGAAAAATTGATTACTCAACACCATCTTGAAATACAAGGCTGAAAATTGGTGTCAAAGTTGCACTTTATAAGTACTAAAACATATCCAAAAATAAAATAAATCGAAAGGGGTCGGGTCTACAAGTGAGTGATTTGGCTTGGAATGCCCCATATATATTATTGATCAGTGATCGATTCTAAGACATTCTAGCGATGTCCGTCCATCTGTCCGTCCGTCTGTCCGTTTGTCTGTGGAAGACACGATACAGTCCAAAATAAAAGAGCTAGACTCCTCAAGTTTGGTACAAATATCTCTTATGGTTATAGATTGGTTAAGTTCGGAGATGGGCGAAATCGGACTAGGGGGAAAAAAGTTCCCCCTTGAGGAACTAAACCAACCTCTGAAAAACACAATATTTTGATATGATTTTTTGTGTTTTTGTATAACAAATGCAACATTTGGACCCGGGGGATTAGAAAATATCATTTTTTTCGGCCCGCCCCCTTTTGTGGGCGTGGATTAAAAAAAAATTTTAAAATAATAATAAACTTGTATTTCTTTAGTGCAAAAAGCATAAGAATGAATTTTTTAAACATATTTTTCAAGGGGAAATTTGTCCCCCTAATGACCACTGCCGACGCTTCCCCCCAAAAAAAAGAAAACGACCCTGGATTTTTCGTTTTTTCTTGGATGTTGGAGGGTATAAAAGATTCGGCACATCCGAATTTTACACTCTTACTTGTTTTCATTTTATTCGTCTGCAGCTTTTTATTTTTATGAATTTTTTTTTATCATCAATTTTTTTTTTCAATAATTTTTTTTATAAATTTTTTTATAAAATTTTCTTTTCACCAAAATTTTTTTTTTTATAAATTTTTTTTTTTACATCAAACAAATTGTTTTCATCAATATTTTCTTTTTTGCATCAATTTTTTTCATATTTTTTTTTTTTTCATCAAAAATTTTTTTAATTAACAATTCTTTTTTCATCAAAAATTTGTTTTCATTATCAAAAAGTTTTTTTCATAAAAATATTTTTTTCTTTTTTTCAAATTTTTTTTTTTCAAAACTACTTTTTCACCAAGTCTTAATGTTTTGGACAAGAGCACAAAATGCGCAGAAATTTTTGTTCCTCCTTAAGTGTTATGCTTGATTCCAGAAACATTTTTTTGGACACCCTAATGTACTTATAACTATAATACACATAGATACATACGTTACGTTTTAAACTCTCGTAATTTAACGTATTTAGATCATCTTAAACGTGAGTTAACTAACAATTACATTCAAAATGTTCATACATCTAAACACGTATGTATAATACTTAAAATGCACATGAACAATCGTAAATACTAACTACTATTTCCACATACATTCAAGTATTAAAGTAACTAGTGTATATGTTTTTATATGTTTGGGATTGTGTATGCCGGGGTTTATACAGCGGCGTTAACAAATTTAACACCAGATGGAACATTTTTAAATTTATGGTCTTGGTGTTTATTTAAAAAATAATAAATAAAGTCATTACTGAACAAGTAAAAAAGCTACAATTGACTTGACCGAAACCATGAATACTCTCCACAACGCACAAAATATTTTTAACACACGTGAGTTTGTGTGAAAAATCACTATATAAGAGATTTTAATTTTTCTAATGAAAAAAATTAAATAAATTTTGAGTTTGAGTGAAAGACCACTATATAAGAGATTTAAATTTTCCTAATAAAAAAAAAAATAAATTTTATTTTGACTACAAATATTTTTTAGCAATTTTTGTAGAAAAAAATGTTGGAGTTAAAAACTTTTTCTGATTTTAAAAATTTTTGTGAGTAACACAAACATTGTGTAAAATAATGTTGCATGTTTCACATGTTTTGGAAATCGTAAATTCGATAAAACCGATGATTCGAAAAACACAATGATTGCAATTTTTTTTTTTTATTTTAAATAAAATAATTCCAGCTAAAAACCACGCGAGATTATTTTCTAGTCTTTTATAAAATAAAATGCAAGAACATTAACAAAATAAAATGCAATTGTTGGTATTTTTTTGACCACAACTGTATGTGTCTGTGTAATTTATATTCAGATCGTATTTTAAGGATATTTTACAAACTCTTTTAATGAAAATGAATGTACGTTAGCTTGTCCCGGAAGTAGCTTAATTTTAAAAATTATGTTGGTAATAGAAAGAAGTTTCCCCAGCTTATGAACTTAAGGAAACTTATTTAGTATTGTAGACAGCAAACCCAGTTGAAAACTCACGAAGAGAAGATTTTTTTTCAGAAAGTTTGAAATTTAAATTTTGAATTAGTTGAATTTTCCGGTACTGCGCAATAACTCCCAAATGAAATAAGTCCCAATGAAATAATTCCCAATGAAATAAGTTCCAAGAAAAATGAATTAACTCCACACTTTAAAAAATGAAATAACTCCCAAAGCAAAAATGAAATATGTCCCAATATTTGGGAGTTATTTAAAATCAAAATAATAACTCCCAAAAAAAATGAAAGAACTCCCAATGAAATAAGTGCCAAAGAAAATAAAATAAGTTCCCATTACAGGAATTATATGTTCATAGTCCAAAAATTATGAAAAAAATATTTACTACCTCAGTGCAATTTGTTTTTTTGTCTTAAAAGTTTTTCTGCATAGCCGGCCTTTGGCCGGTCTTAGGGATTACAAACTCCATGCATTAAACCCACCCTCTCCGCAATGATAGCCTTTACGCTATCAAATTTTTTACGCCTCAAAAAGGCCTGATATCTAAAATAGCTTTGGTTTGCAGAGAGGGTGGGTTTAATGCATGGAGTATGTAATCCCTAAGCACGGCCGAAGGCCGGCTACGCAGAAAACCTTTATTACAAAAATGCCGCAGAGTTTTGTACTCTTGCCCAAAATATTAAATCATGATAATGTTTTATTTAATAAAAACTTTTTACGAATAACCCTCACATATTTGCAAAAAATCTGTAAGGGTTAAAAAAATTTTCAGAAAAAAACCCCAAGAAATTTCTCAAATTTATTCAATATTCACAAAAAATTTGGAAAACTAAGAACAAATCCAGAAAATGGAAAAATAAGTCAGAAAAATGCAGATATATTCATAAAAAATTACAAAATTCAGAAAGAAAAACAACTAAAAAAATTTAGAAAAAACTGAAAAACTTAATATTAAATAAAAAAGTATAAAGAATTAATGCAAACAAATTTTGCCCTAACAAAAAGAAATGTACAAGCTAAAAAAAACTAAATTAAAAAAAAAAGTTGAAAGATCAGGGATTCGATCACCGGACCTTCTGTTTTCCTGTCTGGCTCACTTCAGCTAGGCCACCGTAGCTTATTTAAATAATGATTTACATTTTGTTATGTTTCTCTTTTCGATTTTCAAATATACTGGTTAATGTTGCCATGTGGTAATATTTTATTGAAAAAAATTTGCGATGATGGTAACTAATCTAATTGGAAATGCGATATTTGGTATGGCAATACTGCGTTAATCGAGTGACACCTAGCGCCGATAGTTTGTGTCTATGCTCTGTCACAATGCTCTCCCAAAAGCTGTGTGTGTGTTTGTAGAAAACAAATATTTTGTTTATTTACAAAAATGAAGCGTTATAAAACCAAGCGTTAGTTGGCGAGATTTTTCTTCTTTGGTGGCGCTGATAGCTAAGGCGTCGACAATTACCACTTCAGCCGGTAGGTCTTGGGTTCGAGCCCCGGTCAGGGCAGCAATGATATTATTTTTTAATGTTTTTTTATTTTTTTTATTTTTTTAATAAATTTATTCAACTATTTTAATTAATGTAACATTATTTTAATTATTAAAAAAATTAAAAGGCATATTGATGGCATTTTCTTCTATGAATGACATTCATTAATTCTATGAATTTTTTCTATGAATTTAATAAAATCTATGAATAAAATTCTAAAATTCGGAATACTAATGAATATTCATTCAGCCAATGAATTGTTTCATAGATTCTATGAATTTGGTTTTATGAAATTTGTTCATAGATATAATGAACAATAATTCTTTCAGTGTGAACAGATGGACTAAACCACTAATAAAGTGATTCTGAGTTGATCGTCATACTTGAAGGTTGGACCAATAGAACCAATATTTCGGGTAGCTACAATCATCAGTTATGTAGGGTTTAATTTATAATAATTTTTAAATAATTAATTTAATTATTATAATTTAATTATTCACAAAATTAATTGTTTTTTATTTTTTAAATAAAGATTAAATTCAAAGAACCGATTTGGACACAAATTAATTCATTTATTAAAATTTTTATAATAATGCGTTGAATGGTGAAATCAATTCTCGAAGGTCTAGTTAATGCTAAGTCATCTAAGTACGACACCCTTATATAGTCAAAAGTTATACCCCAGCCTAAAAACATTACCATGTTAAAAAAAAAAAAAAATTGACAAATCACGGATTCGATCACCCACCTTCTGTTTTCCAGTCTGGCTCACTTCAGCAAGGCCACTGTAGCTTTTTTCAAATATACTGGCTAGTTTTGCGATGTGGTAATATTTTATTGGAAAAAATTTGCGATGATGGTAACTAATCTAATTGGAAATGCGATATTTGGTATGGCAATACTGCGTTAATAGAGTAACGGCGCTAGGTGTCGCTACAAGAACTATTTTTTTATTTTATTTATTAATTTTAAATTATTGTCGAAGTTTAAGGTTGTAATAAAATGAAAAATGTAATTCTCATTTTCTTTTTTGTTGAATCGTTAGCATATATAGTCAAACTGAGGTGGCGTCCTGCAACTTTTTTAAAATTAGACCCCAGCCTAAAAACATTATCATGTTAAAAAAAACGAATCAATGAAGTCGTAATTTCGACATTTCGCAAAAATTTTTTTTTTGGATTTTTTGACAATTTTGTTTTTGGAGAAATAACATTTTTAGACCTACATATCATTTTGGGCTATACACTCAGAAGCATAAATCTGCGTACACAGGCTTTGCCTTACAAAAACCACCAAAAAAATACGTTAATCGATAGATTTTTTTAACCAAAGCTAATGACATATTATTGGGAATTTCTGATAGGGACTATTGTAGGAGCTGTGGGGAGGTGGAGGAAGAGGAGTCAGTGAAGCACTTGCTATGCGAATGTCCGGGTCTGATGAGGAGCCGCCTTAAGCATTTAGGGCAAAGATTTTTCGATGACCTAGACTGCCTTAGCGGTGTCTCATTGACGTCTCTAGCGGAGTACCTCAGGGAAACGGGGTGGTTTAAAAGGTAGAACTTTGTATCAGGGAGAGAGAGGGGAAATATGATTAGGGGAATCACAATGGGCCTTATGGCCTCCGAGTGAACTCGCCCATCCAACCTAACCTAACCTAATGACATATTATTTTGTATACTTCAGACTATTAAAATAACAAAAAGCCAATTTTAAATAGTCCGCGGTTAACAGCAACCAAGCAAAAAAACAAAATCATTCCTTTAAAACCAGAAGCAAAAGTCTGCGTACAGTATCGTTTGAGGTTAGTTTTCTAACTAAGTTTTTCATTTTTAACAACTATTGGGATAATATTTGTGCTTTAGAACCTCTGTTAGTCTTTTCTGCATTGATAAGAACTCTTTTGTAGTTTTAGCGGATTTTATATTCCACCAAGCCTGCTCATAACCTCTTGTAGCATCGCTTTTGATGTTATTTGATGTGTACCAATTTTTTTACGAAAATATACAACCAATGATCAATAGGGTTGAGATCTGGTGATTGGAAAGTAGTTTTTAATTGTTTGGATGTTTTATAAAACAGCCAAATCTTCACAATATCAGCGGAATATTTAGAGTATTTTTTTGTTAGAGGAGAAAATTACCCTGGAGACCAAATCTGATCGCCATTTTCTTTAAATTACCTTTAAATATATCTAGGTAACCTCGCTTATCCATCATTGACTCAATTAATTGCATTTGTCCAACTCCACTTGCCACTATTCACCACCAAACTGTTATACCACCACTCCTATATTATACATTACCACACAAATTTCCTTTTTAAACGTCTTTCATTCTGGGAAATGGTCAAATTTCCAGATGAAAGTTAGTTTTGTATATTTGGAATCATGGAAAGACAAATTGTGTGAAGAAAAACTGGTACAGCTCTTAAAATATAAAACTTGTGTGGTACTGTAAAATATAGGGGTGGAGTTATAATGGTTTGATACTGCATGGCGGCAAGTGGAGTTGGACAAATGCAATTAATTGAGTCAATGATGGATAAGAAAGGTTACCTAGATATATTTAAAGGTAATTTTAAGAAAAGTGCGATCAGATTGGGTCTCCAGGGTGATTATCTCCTCAAACAAAAAAATTACTCCATATATAACGCTGATATTGCGAAGATTTGTCTGCTTAATAATACATCCAAACAATAAAAAAACTACTTCCCAATCACCAGACCTCAACTCTATTGATCATTTGTTGGATATTCTCGGAAAAAATTGGTACACATCAAATAACATCAAAAACAATGCTGAAAGAGGTTATGGAGCAGGCTTGGTGAAATATAAAATCCGCATAAACTAGAAAATTGGTACAATCAATGCAGAAAAGACTAGCAGAGGTTCTAAAGCACAAAGACTATACCACTGGTTGTTAAAAATGAAAAACTAAGTTAGAAAACTAACCTCAAACGATACTGTACGCAGACTTTTGCTTCTGGTTTTAAAGGAATGATTTTGTTTTTTTGCTTGGTTGCTGTTAACCGCGGACTATTTAAAATTGGCTTTTTGTTATTGTAATAGTCTGAAGTATACAAAATAATATGTCATTAGCTTTCGTTAAAAAAATCTATCGATTAACGTATTTTTTTGGTGGTTTTTGTAAGGCAAAGCCTGTGTACGCAGACTTATGCTTCTGAGTGTATGTCGCAGCTTGGGCGATATAACATTTACGGTTTTGGGTGATAAGACCTTGGGCGCTATGTCCGTACGCCATATATTGTTTTCAATTAAAATGAAATAAGTCCCACCATTAATGAAACAATTTTTTGTTTGGGGTTTTTTTAATTTGGAAGTTATTTCATAATGAAATAAATCCCAACAAAATTTGCGCATAAGTCCCACTACACTGGGACTAATTTCATAATGAAATAAGTCCCAAATCGTATGTAAAAATTTTTGGAGTTGTTTCATTTTTATTTTTGGGAGTTATTTCATTTGGGAGTTATTGCGCAGTACCGAATTTTCCTCCTTGAATTTAAATTCTAGAAAAATTTTTGAAAATTTTTTTTTCGAAAACTAAGTGATAATTACTTTCAAATTAAAATCGACTACTTGAAAAAGTCTGAAACCTTCAATTTTTTTTTTAAGTCTGAAAATTCTACTCTAAATTACGCAATTTTTAAGCCATAATTTGAGATGTGATCACAATTTGTTCTAATTTTTTCTAATTTTGAAAATTGTACTTTTTTTTTTACTCTGGTTTATTTTATATGGTGCTCCAAAAAAACGATGTATTTATTTGGATGTAGAAATACGTCACACAAAATTTCAGGATAATCGGACATGTCTACACCGAAAAAAATACATGCAACATGTTACGAAAAAAAGTTTCGTACTTTTTTTTTTCGTAAAATACACGAAAGTTGACTACATAGTACGAAGAACTTTAGTACTGAATTTCGTATTTTTACGAAAGTAACGAAAATGATTAGTAAATATTTTTTCGTAATATTTACGAATGTTGACTACATATTACGAAAAAAATGTTGTAAAAACTTTTGTAATTTTACGAAAGTAACGTAAAAAAGAATGTAAATGCTTCTTTCGTAAAATATACGAATGTTGACTACATATTACAAAAAAATTGTGTACAGACTTTCGTATTTTTACGAAAATAATTCGTAAAAACTTTTTTCGTAAAATATAAGAAAGTGGACTTCATATTACGAACAAAAAATAATCAAGAATTTTGAAATTTTACGAAACTAATGAAAAAAAGAAGAAATCTTTAAATGCATTCTTAAAGAGTGTTTTTATGCCCTCCAACTACAGTATTGGGGTATACTACTTTGTCATTCCGTGTGTAATGCTTCGAAATATCGGTCGTGGACTCCATAAAGTATATATATTATTTATCCATGATAGATTCTAAGGCTTCTTTTAATGTCCGTCTGCATAAATCACGGATACCATCCAAAATAAAAAAGCTAGACTCCTGAAGTTTAGCACGAACACGTCTTTTGGTCGTCAGCAGGTTAAGTTCATATGTGGGCAAAATCGGTCCAGGCGGAAAAAAGTTTCCCCTTAAAGAAATTAACTAACTCTGAAAAACACAATTTTCCTAAAGTGTTTTTTTTTGCATTTTTGTTAAACAAATGAAACATTTTTATGTCAAAAAAAATTTAAAGTACTGTGCTTCGACCCAGGGGATTAGAAAATGTCTTTTGATCGTGGGTATAGAGAATTAATTTCAATAATGATAACTATGATAATTTTAACATGATAATGTTTTTAGGCTGGGGTCTAATTTTAAAAAAGTTGCAGGACGCCACCTCAGTTTGGCTATATAAGCTAACGATTAAACAAAAAAGAAAATGAGAATTACAGTTTTCATTTTATTACAACCTAAAACTTCGACAATAATTTAAAATTAATAAATAAAATAAAAAAAAAACACATAGTTCTGGTAGTTACACCTAGCGGCGCTAGGTGTCACTCGATTAACGCAGTATTGCCATACCAAATATAGCATTTCCAATTAGATTTGTTACCATCATCGCAAATTTTTTCCAATAAAATATTACCACATGGCAATACTAACCAGTATATTTGAAAATCAAATATCGTCGAACTATATTCAATAAATGCCAACTCGAAAAAGCTTACTGTTCAGGAGAGCTAAAAAACTAGTTATTTCGCATATTATTGCAACAACAAACAATGTACCTTCCATAAGATGGTTTAAATATTCTTAATAATTTTTACATATCGTTTGTTTATTTTTGGTATGACCCAAAGACCATTTTTGGGAAAATGGAGTTAGGAATCAATTGTATATGATTAATATGTCCTCTTTCCAAATCCGTAATCTATTTTTTTATATATCGTATAAATTAGAAGATATCCAGCCCTAACTTTGCTTCATATCCCCAATATTAACATTGTTTTATCATTGGTTTGCTGCATACGCCAATTTTCTGCACATGCAGCAAATTTTACACCTAAAAGTTAAAATATTTTTCTCTACTTTTGTTTTGATGCATATAACATTGAAAGGGTGCATATCAAAACAAACTAAAAATTGACAATTGGTTATTGGTGTGACCCATAAACCATTTGCCAAATGGAATTAGGAATCAATTGTTTATGATTGTTATGCACTTAATTTTCATCCGGAATGAATTTTTCGTAAGAATTAAAAGATATCCAGCCCCAACTTTGCTAATTATAGCCAAAATTAAAGATAATTTAACAAGGTAAACTCAGGTTGACTTTGACCCACGTGAAAGAAAATTAAATTTTTTTAAGAAAATATTCATTTAAACGGGATATGGAGCAAAACGCGACCAAGTCTTTTTTTGTTAAAATCATAATAACTTTTGATATCTTGTGCAAAAACGTATAAAACTTTATATTTTTTCTTAAAACATTTTAAGCAATCGATACCAAAAGTAAAAAACAAATCTATCGTGTAGATTTTTAATAAAGTTGATGAGAAGTTTCTTTTTCGTTTTTCTCAAAACAAAGTAAATGGTCTTTGGGTCATACCAAAAATAAGCAAACGATATGCCAAAAATTTTATATTTTGCACTTGTTTGCGTATTTTTCAGAGTTGGCATTTATTACTAAGTATTACAAAAAACAAATATTTTTTTAGAGTTGGCATATTTTGTCGGAAAATAAAAATAAATTTTTTTTTTTTAAATTTTTATAATTTTTTTTTTTCGGTTTTTGTTATCCTTAGTACGGTAATTGCAAAAACTGAAAAAGAAAAATTAAAAATATTTGCATTTTTTAAAAAATACGAGCTCCGAAAGCCTTTTAATCTCAGGGTGGTCAACTTTGGCACTCTGTAACTCACGCTGTATTGTATTAGGGTCACTCCAAACTAGCTATTTTGAGAGCTTATATCATTGACTTTATTTGCCCCACTCATAATGTTTCAATCTGATAAATAGTTTGAAAGTTACATAAATATAAGCAATTTTTTTTTTTTGCAAACACTATTTACCGATATTTCCAAAATGGCAATATCTAGAGAACCAATCACTAGATATCAAAATCTTTACAAGATTCGTGTTCAGCATGGCAAATGCAATAAGATATGTGATCTAATTTTTTTTAAAAAAAAATTTGAAAAATTTTTGGAAATTTACAATGGAAATTTACACCAAAAAAATATGTACTTTGAGTTAGCAGAATAACAAAAATGGATGTAAAACGACAACAAATTATTTTTTTGCTCTGAAATTTTAATGACAGATAGGTATTACATAGGGGACCTATTTGCCATCGGAAACTCATTTCGGTTAAATTTAAGTTGGCATATTTTGAATATAGGTTCACGATATGTATCTACAAGTAAGAGAAACATATCAAAAAAACATATCAAAATTTAAAACATTATTTAAACAAGCTACGGTGGCCTTGCTGAAGTGAGCCACACTGGAAAAGAGAAGGTTCGCTGATCGAATCCGTGATCTGTCAACTTATTTTTTATACCCTCCACGCTAACTTTTGAAAGACTTTACGGAGGCTCCTGAAGTTTGACATATATGTTCTCCATTTACCGGGTCAGGTCGGTATTGCAATCCAGCGAAATCGGTCCAGTGGTTCAAAAGTTATGAGCAAAAGAGTAAATTTCGGCAAGGGTATTTTTCGAATTTACAAGATTAAAACCACTATAACTTTCGAAAGACACTTCTGAGGGGGCTGAAGCTTAGCATATATATTTGTCGTTCCCAAAGGCTATTTGGTTTTGAATTTCAGCAAAATCGGTTCAGTGGTTCAAAAGTTATAAGCAAAGCACTGAATTTCAGATTTGTTTCACCTTAAACTGTTGAAAACTCTTTAAACAAGTTTTAAAAGCATGGTGAAATACCAGTTTTGTAAAACATGTTGTTGTTTGTTTTCTTGTCGTGGGGTGCAGTTTAGTTTTTAGACAAGTAAATATTTGTTATTGTTTTTTTATTGTTAGTGTAACTGTATGTAACGGGAAAAAATCAAATAAAGTATGTGTATGATTGAATGTTAATTTGTTTTTGGTTTTTAAAGAAGAGGATGGTAATATAAAAAAAGAGGAAAATATGTGAAAATATGTGAAATAGTTTTTTTTGTATTACATATAGGTATAAAACAACAAAAATATTTTACAAAGTAATTTGTTACTCAAAGAAATTGTACACTAAAAAATATTTACACTCAAAAAAAATGCTACACTCAAAAAAAATGTACACATTATTATTTTTTTTTTTTAATGAAATGGCAGACTCAAAAAAATGTTGACAGTCAAAAAAATTTTACACTCAAAAAAATTTGATTGATTAAAAGAAAGTTTGACTCAAAATAATATACATATTTCTAATAAAAAATTTGTAATGCAATTTTTTGAAATTTTTTTTAGAAAATTACTATCAGATAACATTGTGGAGGGTATTCATAGATTCAACCAAGTCGAATTTAATTTTTCTACTTGTTTTTTTTTTTATTTAGTTTTTTTTAGCTTATACATTTCTTTTTGTTAGGGAAAAATTTGTTTGCATTAATTCTTTATACTTTTTTTTTAATTATAAATAAAAAAAAATATATATTCATATTTTTCTAAATTTTCTAGTTGTTTTTCTTTCTGAATTTTGTAATTTTTTCTGAATATATCTGCATTTTCTGACTTATTTTTTGTATTTTCTGATTTGTTCTTACACTCAAGATAAAAACTCTGTAAAATACATTGTAAAATGACTGTAATCTCAATTCAACAGATGTTTGACAGAGTTTTCTGTCAAAATACAGATTTAAAGAAAATACTTTGAATTTTTTGTGACAAAAAACAAAGTTTTTTATCTGTTATATTACTTTTAACCTTGTAATCTTTATTTTACAGATAATTAACAGATATTACTGCAAAAATACAGATTTTAGCAAAATACTTTGTATTTTTTGTAACCAAAAACTAAGTTTTGTCTGTATTTTAAACATTAATTTCACAGAAAACTTAAAAAAGAAAATTCTAAAATAAACTGCATTTAACTACAGAGTTTTTTCTATAAAATTTTGGTTGCATCAAATACATTTTACAAATATATGTAAATTAACAGAGTTTTTCTTTGCTAAATGGTGCTTTATTTAACCAATATTTTACTAGAGACTCTGTAAATTAACAGTTTTTTTGTCCAAAACATTTAACAGAGTTTTATAGTAAAAAAACAGAATTTTTTCTGTCAAAAGACGTTAATATTTAACCAATATTTTACTATAAGGTCTGTAAATTAACAGTTTTTTTTGTGAAAATCATTTTACAGAGTTTTTTAGTAAAATTACCAAGTAGTGTTGCTAGCTGGAAAAGTACGATGAACTCTGTTTAATTAGCAGAGTTTATCTGTAATTTACCAGAGTTAATATTTTGAGTGTAGTTTTCCAAATTTTTTGTAAATATTGATAATTTTGAGAAATTTTTTGGAGTTCTTTTTTTCTGAATATTTTTTTTAACCGTTACATTTTTTTTTTTTTGCAAATATGTGAGGGTTATTTGTAAAAAGTTTTTATTAAATAAAACATTATCATGATTTAATTTTTTGGGCAAGAGTACAAAACTCTGCGGCATTTTTTTTACATATTTGGGATATAAAAGATTTGGCACAGCCGAATTTAAAGCTCTCACTTGGTTTTTATTTATTTTAAGGATCAAATAAAATTTGAGGCTAATCGGATCAAATAAGTCTTGATCATATAAGTTTTTTTTACATGTGGGAAGGTGGTCCTCCAAAAAAATCATAAAATCATCTCATCATAAGTTCTTGTAGTGTGAAAGTAGCCTTAAACGAAATCACTGTAAATAATGAATGAAATCTTATAAGTCTCTGTTAAGAAGAAACAATTAATTGCTTGTAAGATCTGTAAAGAAATAACGAAATGTAGTCAAAACGGTGTTCTTATTCTCAAGAAAGAAATTTTACATGTAATTTCATTTATTTAACGATTTTTTTTTATTTTACGAAAGATTTTCGTAAAAAAAAAAATATTTCGTTTATTTTACGAAATAATTTCGAAAAACAAAAAAATATTTCGTTTACTTAACGAAAATTTTTTTACTTAACGAAAATTTTCGTAACGAAAATTTTCGTAAAATACGAAAATTTATTGCGTTTATTTTACGAAATTTTTTTGTAAAATACAAAAAAAAAATCGTTTATTTTACGAAATTTTTTTTGTAAAATACAAAAAAAAATTTCGTTAATTTTACGAAAAAATTTCGTGTATTTCGTACATTGTACGCAAGAATTTCGTGGTGCGAAACAACGAAATTTTTCGTACAATGTACGAACGTTTTCGTACATATAAGGCAGGAATTTTTTTCGGTGTAAGGTGTGCTACATCGGTCATGAAATTTAAACGGGGAAAATATGTCTTTTTGTTAATTTTCTCAATTTTTTTGATATTTTGAGTTAAGTTTGAATTCAAATGGTTACAGAACTATGATTTGGAGTAAAATGCCTATAATAAGGTACCAAAAACTAAAATCGGTTGAAAATCAGCCAAGTTATTACAACTTCCCCAGGCATCTACACTCAAAAAAAAAAAAATGTAATGATAGCAAAAAAAGCTGGTAAATTTACTAGAACATTTGCTGATTTTGAACCCACAATTTTTCTGGTAAAATTTGTTTGTCAGTGTTTTGACAAATCACATCGGAATTTTATTTTAGAGGCGGTTTAAAGTTTCAAAGCTTTGGCCTGTTCTTGCAGCATATCGGTATATATAACTATGTTTTATTTACATTTGAGGTGTAAGAATTGTTAAGCAACTTTGTAGCAAATATTATAGCAAATATTTTTGTGGAACACATTAACCATCTAACTCCCTCCCAAAAAGGTATTTGTTGGCTCTCTTCTAAAAATATATTTTTTTTTAAAGTGATATTGGCCCGTACCAAGGAATAATTAAAGTATATTTTAACAAAAGTTTTATTTTAAATTTCAAATTCTCCATACATTTTTTTGAAAGTCGATTTTAAAAACAAAAACAATTTATATGTAAATAAAATTAAAAGTCGATTTTAATTTAATTTTTTTCTTCTATTATTAAATAAAATAATTTAATTTTTTTAAATATCGTTAAAAAAAACTTGTAGGATTCTAGAATTTTTTCCACTTATAAAAAGTCTTAGATTCTGAGACATATTTCAAATATAAATTATCCCAGATTCTCAGACATTACCTTAGAATTTGAGAAATTTTTCATAAAGAAAAAAACCTTGGATTCTGAGTCATTTAAAAAAAAAATTCTATAGAAAAAGTCACATATTCTGTGTAGTTTTTCTTACCGAAAAAGTCTCAGATTCTTCATTTTTCTATAGAAAAATTCTCGAATTTTCCCTGTAGAAATTTTTTTAATTTTTCCCATATTTCTATATATATATTCCAGGCCAAATCACTCACTTTTAGACCCGACGCCCTTAGATTAATTTTTTTTGGATATGTTTTAGTACGTATTAAATGCAACTTTTACTCAAATTTTCAGCCTTTTTTCACCAAGTTGCAGTTCAGTAATCAATTTTTCAAAATGGCGAGTTTTTCAAAAAAATTAAAAAATTAAAATTTTCAATTAATTTTGACCAGTAAAAAATATAAATATCTTAAAAAAAAGTTGGACAACGTTTTGTTGGTATTTAAATTTAGTTTAAGAAAAAAAATGTGAAAAAATTATTCGAAGTAATTATCACTGACTTTTTAACGTTTAAAAATTATAATCGACTTTTTGATACTTTGGTTTATTTTATATGGTGCTCCAAATAAAATAGATTGGTAGATATTGACCCTAACTTACCCTAGATATATTCATTTAAAAATATGTTTCACAAAAATTTAGGTTGATCGTACATGGGTAATCGTGCCGCATCGGCCTTGAATTTAAAAAAACGAATTACAAGGAAAAATATGAAGTCTGTTTTCTCAATTATTTTGTTATTTTAAATTAAATTTGAATTCAGGTGGTTACAGAATTTTGATTAGGAGTAAAATAGCTCTCTAATAAGTTACTAAAAACTAAAATCGGTTGAAAATCAGCCAAGTTATTAAAACTTCCCCAGGCATATAATGTGTGGCAGACCACTTGATTAAGGAATACAACCCGATTTGTGAAATTCATTGAAATTCAAGTTCAAATATAATTAGATGACAAGTATTTTTCATAGTGTGTTTTGCTAACATGTTTTAAATTAATGCTAAAAAATTTTTCACAAGGTTTTAAACTAACTACTTCTATCCTACTCTCCTAACTGTCTGAGAAATTTCATTTGAAATAACCAGTCCTTACCCCCTATCACTATTCAGTACAATGTCCCCTTTGTTCCTAAATGACCCCCCCCACCGCGAAAAATTATTAAACTTTAAACTTACCATGTCATTATCATCAAAAATTATATTGAATCAAAATGTCCCGATATAATTCTACAAAATAGTCTACATCTACTAATACTTAAAAAATCCCAAATATACTCTAAATAAAAACCCTCCTCACATAAATAACTCCGCATACAATCTCAACCCCCATTCACATACAAAAATTGCCGTGAAGGCACTTGGGCTTCCTATAGCGCTTTCATCCCCTGCCGAAGGGAATCATCAGTAGGATTTCTACATCCACTACTCGGTTCCGTAGAACCCCTGCATGGGGTTACCTTGTAACCCCATTAGAAGAAAATTACTACGCACCCAACCCTAACAAACCTATAAAGCCAAATACTTCCACCTATCTACAACCGTATACCTATATTACCTCGCAAATAATATGCCCGCATATAAAACATACAAACTTACCCTGAAACATTAGACCTCCCGAAAACTTGCCACAAACCACTAACCGCACCGCGCACCGTTCACTTTCGACAATACGAACACGCGCACTCAAATCCCGTTGAAATTTAAATTTAAAATTAAAATTTTCCCAACTGACAAATTTTCAATAATGACCAATTTAAAATTTTCCAAACTGACAAATTTTCAATTCCCACACACCGGGTGATTAAAATAAATCGAACTTCCACCTGATATATCCCATCAAACCTATGGAAAGCGACCAACAAACGTAAGTATATACCCAGCGACCCACCTAAGCGGATATACCCCACGAACAAAATTAAGTTCAAAACGCTTTCCCAAACAACGATACGATTCTGATGTATACCAACAAACAACCCGGACTCTGGTGTACATTGTCGTACACTACCAAAATATCCTCTAATCGAAAAACATTTCCCAACTGATAAGTATTTTTAGGTTTCACAAAATACTTTTTCTCAATTGCTAAAACATCCCTCGAGTATAGACATATTCACACATATCCTCAAATCGAAAAATATTTCTCAGTGCCTCCATTTTTCAACACTCGTCTGAAATCTCCATTTTGAAATTTTTATTTTATTTTTTTAAAACAAATTTAGAAAAACCAAAAAAATATTACACTGGAACATGAAGAATAAAAAAAAAAATTTAATTTCTTAAATTTCAATAAATTTAAAAAATTTGACTCGTATTCATTAATCAAGTGGTATGACACACGTTAGATGCCTGGGGAAGTTGATTTTCAACCGATTTTAGTATTAAGTTCTTTATTACAGAGGTGTTTTACTCCTTATCAAAATTCTGTAACCATTTGAATTCAAACTTAACTCAAAATATCGAAAAAATTGAGAAAACTAACAAAAAGACATAGAGCTAAAACACCTCAATTCAACCGAGGAGTTGACCGCACCCCCTCCAAATTTAATGAAATTATGTACTGGGGTTTACTTTAACAAAAAAGAGATTTTGCCAATTTTTTAGGCTTCTGGTGATTCCAGTATTCGAGATATGAGGTCTTGAAAATTACCAAAATCGTATATATTTGACAAAAGTGTTCCGAGATAAAAAAAGATAACTCGAAAAGTAAAAACACTACAGGTCTCAGTCAGGTTGCAAATAATAGGTAATGAGACAGCCTTTAAAATGGCATTCCCCAAGATTTTTTTTGAAAAAGGTCAAAGGTCATTGATTTTAACCTTCATTTTTGGAGAGCTATATCTCAAAAAACGATATTTTTAAAATTTCGGAAAAAAAATATGTTGTTAAGAATCACCTACACTAGTTAAGTTTAAATTTTCAGGATGGAAACTTCATTGGAACTTTTTATATTAATAGAAACATTGTGACAGGAAAGAAAAAGCGGTGTAATTTCCCTTAGAAAAAAAAATATTTTTCTTGTCTTTGAAATTCTGGTACCAAAATTCGTTTTTCTGAATGTTTTTGACGTGCTGAGTCCAAATATGACCTTTGAACTGGTCTATCGCTATTACTTTTCAAGATATCAGCACATAAATGTGTAAAAATTGCTCAAATGCTATTGCTGTGTTTCTTTGAACATTTAGGTGCATATATCTTGAAAAGTAATAACGATAGACCAGTTCAAAGGTCATATTTGGACTAAGCACGTCAAAAACATTCAAAAAAATTAATTTTGGTACCAGAATTTCAAAGACAAAAAAAAATATTTTTTTTTTCTAAGGGAAATTACACCGCTTTTTCTTTCCTGTCACAATGTTTCTATTAATATAAAAAGTTCCAATGAAGTCTCCATCCTGAAAATTTAAACTTAAGTAGTGTAGGTGATTCTTAACAACATATATTTTTTCCAAAATTTTAATATAGCTCTCCAAAAATGAAGGTTAAAATCAATGACCTTTGACCTTTTTCAAAAAAAATCTTGGGGAATGCCATTTTAAAGGCTGTCTTATTAGCTATTATTTGCAACCGGATTGAGACCTGTATTTGTATTACTTTTTGAGTTATATTTATTTATCTCAAAACACTTTTGTCAAATATTTACGATTTTGCCAATTTTCAAGACCCCATATCTCGGGAAGAAAAACTACCAGAAGTCCAAAATTTTGGCACTATGATTTTTTTGTAAGGGCCCAACTATATTCCAAGTTTCATAAAATTCGAAAGGGGTAAGGTCAAAAATGCTACTTTTTTCTGTTGAATTGAGGTGTTTTAACTCCATATTTTCCCCGTTTAATTCGTTTTTAAACTTCATGACCGATGTAGCACACCTTAGACATGTCCGATAATCCTGAAATTTTATGAGACGTATTTCTACATCCAAATAAACACATCTAAGTAGAGTTGCGGTCAATATCTAACAACTTGATTTCTTTGGAGTACCATATAAAATAAACCAGACACAAAAAAAAGTGCAATTTTCAAATTTTGAAAAAAAAAAATAGAACAAATTGTGATCACATCTCAAATTATGGCTTAAAAGTTGCGTAATTTAGAGTTGAATTTTTAAACTTTTTAAAAAAAAATCGAAGGTTTCGTACTTTTCAAAATGTCGATTTCAATTTTTATACGCTTTCAAATAAGTGATAATTACTTCGAATAATTTTTTTCATATTTTTTTTCTATAACTACATTTAAATACCAATTTTTTTTTAAGATATCTATGTATATTTTTTACTGTTCAAAATTAATTGAAAATTTCAATTTTTATTTTTTTGGAAAAAAAATCGTAAGATTTAAAAACCATTTTCCAATAGAAAAATTTTGAGATTCTAGGACATTTTTCCTGAGAATAATTCTCACATTATTTCTAATCTTTTTCTCTTTCTCTCACCTATTAATTTCTTCTTCTCCGATTTTTTTCGAAAGAAGAATTTTCAGATTTTCCCTATAGAAAATTCTCAAATTTTTTTTATAAAAAAATTATCAGATTTTTCCAATAGAATAATTGTCAGATTCCTATAGAAAAATTCTCAGATATTTCCTAAAGAAAAATTTTAGGAAAAATTCGCAAACTTTTTCTATAAAAAAATTCTCAAATTTTTGCCATCGAAAAATTCCCAAATTTTTCGTCTTGAAAAATTCTCGTGTTTTCTAAAGAAAATTTTTAATATTCCGAGACTTTTTTATATAAGTAAAAAGCATTCCGAGACATTCTTTTCAAGATTCTTAGAAGAATTTCTACTTCAGATTTTTCCTATAGAAAAGTTCTAAGGTTTTTCCTATAGAAAAATTTGCAAATTATTCCTATAGAAAAATTCTCAATTTTTTCCTAAAGAAAAATTCTCAAATTTTTCCTAAAGAAAAATTTTAAATTTTTTTAATTTAAAAAAAAATTTAACATTCCATGAAATTGTAAGATGCATTTTTCATGAAAAAATAATTCTCAGATTATTTCCTGTTCCTTTTGTTTCCTTTTTCCCCCTCTTCTTTCCTTTTTTTATTTTTTTCTTTTTTTCTTCCTTTTTTTCTTTCAAATTTAGTTTGAAAGAAAAACCTGGACAAAAATTTAACAAAAATCTTTTTTCCTATCATTCATATTTACCTTTCAAATAAAGCTTGAGTCAAAAAATTTTTTTTTTTTTGGGATACCCCAATGTTCATGCATATTATATTTTACTTTTACTTTTTAGAGTATACAAAAATAAAAAATTAAGGAATGTGATTGCAACATATGGAATCATCAAATAAAGCTTTAAGCACAAACTACATAGGGACAAATATAAAATAAACAGAACCTAAACACAGGAGGATCTAAAACACGTTTGACGCAACCACTGCATTGGCATTTTTATGTTAATATATAAGAGAGTTGGTAAAGTGACTGACTGACTCATTCATCAGGACTTGAACGTCCCGAAAAATATAAATACTACCTTACAGTTTTGCACCCGGTATAGCAGGCTTGAAAAAATATTTTATGAAAATATTATTTAATTAATAATCTTTTTCTGCATGAATTTTCACTAGTATTTCTAAAACCAATTCACGTCTTTCTTAATTTATTAAAATACTTAAAAAATTGTCATTATTTCATCTTTATCTCAGAACACAATGCAGAAAAGACTATTTGCATTAACAAAAATCTTTTATAAGAATTTTAAAAATTTCCGTTTTTAAAATACAGCTTAACAAACGTTAAATAATACAACAATGACCTCTGACCTTTCGAAAATTAAATTAAACAACATTTTTTGTAAAGGTGCTCTTAATATCTTTTTAATGGCATCAATGTCGACTTTGTAAGTTAAAAATTTAAGAAGATATATTATATTATTATATTATTGCCTTTATTCATAAGAATTATATACAAAGTTTTGAAATAATTCGTAGAAAGTTCATGTAGTAGAACATAGGGCACCAACGAATCTTCTCCATTTAACGCGGTTGCTGGCGAGGAATTTGATTTGGTTCCAAGATTCAGAAGATATACCCAATAAAAATTAAGTTTTGAAAGATTCCATAAAAAAAAATTTTAACCCATATAATATTTATATTTATATTATAATAGTGTTTCCTATTATTTATAGTTGTTTTTTATTCAACTTTTAAAATTTAGTTATAAAAATAAAATGTTTGAGCTCGAGGCCTGGATTTTGTAATTAAAATTCTTCGTTATTTATTTCTAATATTTCGCTACTCATCGAGTAGCATCCTCAGGGAATATAGTGGATTTAAAATAAAAACACAAATTTTAAATATTAACGTTGTTTATCGCTATTCAGAGTATAATTTGTGATGAATAGCGACAAACAACGTTAATATTTAAAATTTGTGTTTTTATTTTAAATCCACTATTTTCCTTGAGGATGCTACTCGATGAGTATTGAAATATTGGAAATAAATAAAAAAAAAAAAATATTTACAAAATATAGGCCTCGAGGTCAAACATTTTATTTTTATAGTTTCTTATTATTAAATTTACGGGCAATATTTATAAATTAAAAATTTGTTTCCTTTCACTATTTACTACACTACACTACATTCATTTATTCTGTTCCCTCAAACTATCACAACTAAAGAAAATTCAATTGAATAGTTCATGCGAATAAGGACGAATAGGCCACTTTTTCGCAAACACATTTTTTTGCATAAATGCATTTTATTAGCAGAGCCCTACAATCCTATGCAGAAATTTTGGGGAAATTTTGACTTTTAAGGCTAAAAAAATGACTTTAAAAGTGCAATAATTCGTATATTTTTATATTTTTGTTTAAATTGGGAGTGAACTAACGCACAATTTTGATTAAATACAACACAAAAACATAAAAAAATTTTACTTTCGGTAACAATGTGTTAAAAGAACATTACGAGGAACAAACCACACTTATTATATTGGCAAAAATTTTTACCGTTCTTAAGTTATAAGACTTTAAAGTGTGGAAAGCAAAAAGGGCGAATATCCATCCTTAACAAAATATTATATAAAAATTATTTAGCTGCGAGTTTAAAATTGATATTAGCTAAAATTTGAAAATGTACACAAAAAAAACAATCTTAGCACATACAAACAAATTAACCAGATTTGTGAAAAAAAATCTTCAGTGTTACCGCGTAATTAAGATCATATAACCACGAATACATGGTCTAAACATATTTTAACCGTCTTTTGAATTATTTTATTTCGGAAAACAAATCTTTAAACATAGTTTATAGTTACTTTCCTTCGATACCCTACCTACAAATATTTGGTAATGTTGTTTTGATATAAAGTATGTAAATAAAAAATTCATTTAGGACTCATTGAAATATGGGGGTTTTCGTGTCAACTGACACAACTTTTGAAACCGATGTCTTCCGATCGGGATGAAATTTGCACCAAGGTTAGTCCTATTGGATAGTAGTCCAGACACAATTTTTCAGCGAGATCGGTCAAGGACTCTCTGAGTTAGAGGGGGTCGAAATTTGACATTTTGGCCAAAGAGGTGTTTATTCTCATCCATGTAACTTCTTACCTATTGTTTTTAGCAAAATGTGTTCCAAAGAGTTTAGATAGCTATTTCTTCAGTCTTTCGAAAAAAAATTATAAAAAAAATAAAAAAAAATTTTTTGATTTTTTTTCTTAAAAATCTAAAACTTTTTTGACTTTTTCCTCAAATTGGGCCCTTTTTTTTTTTTGATTCAAAAGAAAGCGTAGGTCTTTTCCTTTAAGAGCTATGGGGTCGCTTAGTGGGATGCGAGTGGGATATCTATGAAAAAAATATTTTTTTAACTTTGGAACACTAAAAACGGTTCTTCAATTTGCACTATTAGGCGTGGGATAGCTAACCAGTTTTCGATTTCGATCCGCGATACCCTCTAATTTTTATAGGTTCAAAAAAGAAAGCACGAGCCAAGAAATGAGGGCGGTGGGGTTGGGCCATATGGCTCCTCATCGGGATCAAAATTGGGCGTAAAGAGGTTACAATCCTCAAAAAGCCCCACAACTGCCCTAGAACTGCCCACGGAGGGGTGCAATTTGAGACCGACCTCTATTAATTTTCTGCCCCCAACATTTTTCTTGAATATACCTAACCTCTATTTCCACTTCCTAAGGGGGCTCCCATACAAAATGACATTTTTATAAAATTTGCTCCTACCGCTCTAACTGTCCATAGGGTGCCCCTAGAGAAGTAAAATATATGACCGACCCCCAATATTTTTTCATCTCCAACATTTTCTCAGAATATACCTACCCTTTATTTTCAACTCTTAAGGGGGTCCCCATACATTTTTTTTATTTTTTTATTAGTTTTTAAAAATACATGTTTTTATAACGTATGGGAGCCCCTTAAGGAGTGGAGATAGGGTGTTATAATGTTCGGACAAAATGTTGGTAACTAAAAAATAATGGGGGTTGATCGTAATTTTCGCCTCTCTAGGAGGCACGGTAGGGGCGGTAGGAGCTGGTTTAATAAAACAAATTTATAAAAAATAAAAGAAATGTATGGGGACCACCTTAAGGGTTAAAGATACATTGAAGGTGTGTTCGCAAAAAATGTTGGAATTAATAAAATAATGGAGGTCGGTCATACATTTGGCTCCACTAGGGGCACTTTAGGGTAAGTTAGATTGCACATAGGGGCAAAATGGAATGTTTTATGGCATCAATTAAACCGCTGGATTTTTGTAGTCGATATGCCCACCATTTTAAAGAGCGCAGCTTTTCGATTAAATTTATGTAAAAACATGTAAGACTTTCTTTGCAAAATTGCAAAAAAATGCGCAAAAACTAAAAAAAAAAAAATAGTTTGTTTGAAGTATAAAATTTTGTAAATTTGTATGTTAATATATATACAAAGCTATCGCTAAAATAGTAAGTATTAGAATTACATGAAGTATTCCACACCAAATGTTTCGCTAAAAAAAGTTATATCGAATAAATTTAAAATTTGAAAAAAAAAGTATTATCAATTTATTTTTGGAAGTTGGGATTAAAATCGGTCATGGAGACGTTGATGGAGGTATCTGGGGATACCTTCTTCCTCGCAATAGGTATTTACAAATTGATTAAGTATGATATCTATGCTAAAATAGTACAATTTTATCAAATTTATATATTATTTTCATAGCCACGCCCCCAAAAGTGGGCTGGATAATATAAATGGCATATGCTACTCCACTTATTTATTTGGTAGGTCAAGGAACTTCTTGTCATAAAAATTTTTGATGTGTTGAACAAATGTAAGAAAACCCTCTAAAAATCGTGTTTCCCAATATTTTTTTTTTTTAATTCTTTAAGGGGAAGCTTTTTTCACCTGGTCCGATTTTGCCCATTTTGGAACTTAATCAGCCTATGACCAATAGATATATTCGTGCCAAGTTTAAGGGGTCTAGCATTTTTGGTTTGGACTGCATGTGGTTTTTTATTAAAAAAAAGTCATATTTTTAAAGTGCAGTTTCACAAAGAGGGCGCTTTTCGTGCAAGTTTCTGTGACTGATTCTAGTAAAGAATTATACCACTTACCACTGTATAAAAATATCTAAGGATAATGTAGGATAAGTCTTGACTTTTTGACCTTTAAACTTATGTTTTAAAAATCGTCATAAAAAGGATGTTCTTAGAACGGCTATAACTTCTCTAATATTCAATGCAATTTGGTCAGAATGAATGAAAATAATTTGTGCTAAAATTACCTTTTAATTTATGTGTATAGTTCCAACATTTTTTATTTGTTTACCTTTCATTTTGAGTTTTTAACTTAAGACTATTTAAAATATTTTTTTTTGTTTTTTTGAACTTTTACTAAATTTAACACAGCGCCAAGAAACGGAAAATAGATAAATCAAAAAAGTAAAAATGCAGTCAAGCGTAGAAAAGTATAGGCTTTCGATATAAAATAACAATGTTAGCAAAATCGCTTTTTTAAAAAATGAATTGTTGCCAAGAAGCCCCATATAGCTGCCCCTATGTGGATTGGTAGGAACAAGTTTTTTAAAAATAATTTGTATGAGAGCCCCCTTAGGAAGTGGAAATAGGGGTAAGGTATGTTCAAGAAAAATGTTGGGGGCAGAAAATTATTGGAGGTTCGCCTCACATTGCACCCCTCCAGGGGCGTTTCTAGGGCAGTTTTTTTTTGAGGATTTTACCTCGTTACGCCCAACTTTGACCCCGATGAGGGGCCAAATGGCCCCACCCCACCGCCCTTATTTTTTGGCTCGTGCTTTCTTTTCCGAACCTATAAAAATTAGAGGGTATCGCGGATCGAAATCGAAAACTGGTTAGCTATCCCACGCCTAATAGTGCAAATTGAAGAACCGTTTTTTGTGTTCCAAAGTTAAAAAAATAATTTTTTCATAGATATCCCACTCGCATCCCACTAAGCGACCCCATAGCTCTTAAAGGAAAAGACCTACGCTTTCTTTTGAATCAAAAAAAAAAGGGCCCAATTTGAGGAAAAAGTCAAAAAAGTTTTAGATTTTTAAGAAAAAAAATCAAAAATTTTTTTTTTATTTTTTTTATAATTTTTTTTCGAAAGACTGAAGAAATAGCTATCTAAACTCTTTGGGACACATTTTGCTAAAAACAATAGGCAAGAAGTTACATGGATGAAAATAAACACCTCTTTGGCCAAAATGTCAAATTTCGACCCCCTCTAACTCAGAGAGTCCTTGACCGATCTCGCTGAAAAATTGTGTCTGAACTACTATCCAATAGGACTAACCTTGGTGCAAATTTCATCCCGATCGGAAGATATCGGTTTCAAAAGTTGTGTCAGTTGACACGAAAACCCCCATATATAAAAACTGAGTTTCAAATAATCGGCTAATGATAATAATACACTCAAAAAAAAAAAAACTAAAGAAACGTAAAAACGTTTGTGTAGTTTATATGGAGATGTTTATACGCACGACCTAAAAAATAATAATCTCTATTATAATTAAGCTGACCCGTATTTTTGCGTTTGGCGAAATTTCTGCTAGTTCGTCTTTTATGAGGATTTTTCCGAAAGAAAATAAAAATAAAAAAACATGTAACTCTTATTTTTCTTTCCTCATTCCCATATTCAAGTTTCAGGACAATCGGTGGGTGCCCTGTGAAAGACCTCCCTTGTTAGTTATTTATTATCTTTGAGCTACATAGATGTTGAAAACCAAAAATTTTAAGGAATAAGTAACACATAAGGGCTTAACAGATTTGTCTGGACAAACTATTTTGTTGGTATTTTATTGTGAGTATTTAGAAAATCCATCAATAAAGTTCAGCTTTTTTTAAATGTTATAATGCAAATAAGGGTTAATATTATAACTCGTAAAATTAATTTTGTGTCATTTAGTGTTAATAGTGCATCCAATGTCAGGAATAAAAAACAAAAATTTTTTCACGTCCTTTTATGTTACATCGTAATATGCAGTCAAGGGTTAGTTTGCAATTACAATTCTGGCGTTGGCCTTGAATTTTGCTCGCTCCCATACATTTTGTATGTAGAACAAAATTCAAAGCCAACGCTAGCGTTTCAAAGCCAGAATAGAATCAATTCTATTTTCTTGGCTTTGCTCTCTCGTGAGAATTTTTTTCTTGCTTTGGCGTTGCCAGTCTTTTACAAAAAAAGTGTTGATTTTGTGATGTGTTTCATATCTTGTTTATGAAACACATCTGTGTATTAGAAAATTAGAAGAAAAGTACATATAAAAGAAAGTGAAAATATAATTTACTGCCAATTATTATAAAAAAAAAAAACAAATATCAAAAAAATATCATTAAAAAAACCTAAGGAGTTTTATGTTTCACCGAAAAAAAAATAATTTTCAGGAAAAATTTATTTTTCTTCCACCAAATAATTATATTTCTGTTCTTCTTTGTGTGTGTGTATTAGAGGTGTCCTTAAAAACGAAAATTACCTTTTTATACCTGGTAGGGTCCTATATTGTTCTTTAGTATCTAAAAATGAGTGAGCCAAAATTTGGGGACAATCGGCAAAAAATAACTCGTGCCGAAAATGGATTGAAGTTTTGGGACATTCTTATAAGAACGAAAAACTAGTTTTTTCTAGTTTTTGGAAAAACATTGGTATTTGATATTTTTTGTTAAAATTTTTGTGAAATAATATGAAAATGGTACTAAATTACCTTTTCAAAACGACTAATAAAATTAAAATCGGATGAAAAATAAGCATTTTACGCATACATGCCCCAGACCATTGCACTATAGGAAATTTTACCCATTTTTTGGCCAAAAGTCAAAATTAAAATTTTTGCAAACATTATTTTTTTTCACATTAATATAAAAAAAACTTAACAAAGTAAACAATTCTTTCTCAATTTTTCGACAGAATTGATGTACTGTCACTTTATCAGTAGTTTTTCTTGCAATTTCTTACTTAGTTATAAAATAACGATTGAGAGCAGCGAATTTTGTGATAGCTTCTAACAAAAGTTTTTATATTAAGAATTTATAGTTTTTAAAAACTAAAAAATGGAAAATAATGTCAAAGGTGAGTACTTTAATGATAAATAGTGAAATGTTGGTGAACTCATCTATTAGATCGATTTTATTGGAAAAATTGAAGTGACCTTAAGATGAACTTATTGAAGTATGAATTGGAATTTTATTTTGACTTTAAAAAAAATGATAGCATATGTTAGCTATAAAACCATAAAAGTTCTCTAGGACAATCAATTACCTTCCGAATTTAAAAAATTTCAAGGTCGGATATGTGCAAACTTTTTTTTTATACCCATTTTTCCAGGTGACTACTGAGTGCCAAATTCAGAGTTATTTAATACATGGCGAGAGAAATAAAGCAGAGGTGGATAAGGAGCCGCTATTTCTGACCATTTCTTTTCATACATTGCTGAGAGTGAATGTTTCGAAAACTTTAAACAATATATAAAGGAGGAATTAAGAATATTTTGTTCAAATATAAATATGAAAAGGATTAAAAGTTGTAGGAGTTTGAAAATTTTTGAAAGACAGCATGCTGTTTGGCTTTAAGGCAATACTTGGCTAAAAAAATGCCGCAGAGTTTTGTACTCTTGCCCAAAATATTAAATCATGATAATGTTTTATTTAATAAAAACTTTTTACGAATAACCCTCACATAATTGCAAAAAAATATGTAAGGGTTAAAAAAATATTCAGAAAAAAAACTCCAAGAAATTTCTCAAATTTATTCAATATTCACAAAAAATTTGTAAAACTAAGAACAAATCAATAAAATGGAAAAAATAAGTCAGAAAAATGCAGATATATTCTGAAAAAATTACAAAATTCAGAAAGAAAAACAACTAAAAAAAAATTTAGAAAAAAACTGAAAAACTTTATAATTAAATAAAGAAGTATAAAGAATTAATGCAGACAAATTTTGCCCTAACAAAAAGAAATGTACAAGCTAAAAAAAACTAAATAAAAAAAAAAAGTTGAAAGATCAGGGATTCGATCACAGGACCTTCTGTTTTCCAGTCTGACTCACATCAGCTAGGCCACCGTAGCTTATTTAAATGATGATTTACATTTTGTTATGTTTCTCTTCTCGATTTTCAAATATACTGGTTAATGTTGCCATGTGGTAATATTTTATTGAAAAAAATTTGCGATGATGGTAACTAATCTAATTGAAATGCGATATTTGGTATGGCAATACTGCGTTAATCGAGTGACACCTAGCGCCGATAGTGTGTCTATGCTCTGTCACATTGCTCT
The DNA here is from genome assembly GCA_963921195.1 of Pegoplata infirma. Taxonomy (NCBI): domain Eukaryota; kingdom Metazoa; phylum Arthropoda; class Insecta; order Diptera; family Anthomyiidae; genus Pegoplata; species Pegoplata infirma. The sequence continues at coordinate 109,148,030 of OY992538.1, forward strand.
GCCAAAGGCTGTGTGTGTGTTTGTAGAAAACAAATATTTTGTTTATTTACAAAAATGAAGCGTTATAAAACCAAGAGTTTGTTGGCGAGATTTTTCTTCTTTGGTGGCGCTGATAGCTAAGGCGTCGACAATTACCACTTCAGCCGGTAGGTCTTGGGTTCGAGCCCCGGCCAGGGCAGCAATGATATTTTTTTTAATGTTTTTTTATTTTTTTTTTTATTTTTTTAATAAATTTATTCAACAATTTTAATTATTGTAACATTATTTTAATTATTAAAAAAATTAAATGGCATATTGTTGGCATTTTCTTCTGAATGACATGACAATTCTTTCTGAATGACATACATTAATTCTATGAATTTTTTCTATGAATTTAATAAAATCTATGAGTAAAATTCTATGAAATATTTTAGAATTCTAATGAATATTCAGCCAATGAATTGTTTCATAGACTCTATGAATTTGGTTTTATGAAATTTGTTCAAAGATATAATGAACAATAATTCTTTCAGTGTGAACAGATGGACTAAACCACTAATAAAGTGATTCTGAGTTGATCGTCATACTTGAAGGTTGGACCAATAGAACCAATATTTCGGGTAGTTACAATCATCAGTTATGTAGGGTTTAATTTATAATATTTTTTAAATAATTAATTTAATTATTATAATTTAATTATTCACAAAATTAATTGTTTTTTTATTTTTTAAATAAAGATTAAATTCAAAGAACCGATTTGGACACAAATTATTTCATTTCTTAAAATTTTTATAATAATGCGTTCTATTTTTAGACGAATTCCTTATTAAGCATTTAAATTTTTATTTTCCCAGCAAAAACTTGCATTACCAAGTAATGAAATGTGTAATGGGAAATTCAAAAGTTATAACTACTTCTGATTCGAATTACCTTTCCCATTACATTTACAAGCAAATGTGCCAAATGTAATGATTATCAAACCAGTATTAATAACTAATTACATATGTACTTATAGGTAATGAAAAAATTATTTTAAAAAAAAATTTAAAAAAATAAAAAAATTTCAATAAGTAAACGGATATTCAAGCTCGAGGCCTTAGTTTTTTAATAAATTTTATTTATTTATTTATTTTATTCATCAATATTTCGTCATCCCTCGGATGACATCTTCAGGATAAAAATATAGAATTTTTATTTTAAACTAGTAACAAATGATACACACTAAACGACTGCCCGCTAATACGATCTTCTTTGCACTATTTGCACTCGTATTAGCGGGCAGTCGTTTAGTGTGTATCATTTGTTACTCGTTTAAAATAAAAATTCTGTATTTTTATCCTGAAGATGTCATCCGAGGGATGACGAAATATTGATGAATAAAATAAATAAATAAATTAAATTTATTAAAAAACTAAGGCCTCGAGCTTGAATATCCGTTTACTTATTGAAGTTAAACCAAAAAGGTCGAAAAAACAAATTAAATAATTAAAATAAAAAAATATTAAATTTTATTTTGCTTTTATTAAAAATAATGTGCAGTGAGTCAAAAAGTGAAAATCTAGTTCTGAAATTTTTTTATTTTATTATAATGACTTATGTAAGTCATTATTAATAAGTCCTTATTTTACATTTCAAAATAATGTTAAAGGTAATTTTCTGTCATTAAAAAGTAATTCGAATGGTAATGATGTGTCATTACCAAGTTTTTGCTGGGTTATTGAAAAAACTAATTTAACTTTGCCGTTAAGTAAAAGAAAACATCATTGAATTCATTTTTTAATAATTGTTCTTTTAAATAAGTTCACAGAATTCATTCATTATTTATACTGACAAAAAAATTCAAATGCTAAAAAAATTAATAAAAAAATTGTAATGAACAACTTCGAACCTTAACTTAAGTGAACACCATATCTACATTCAAGCAGATTAGGGCAATTTTTACACAAAGCAGCAAATTATTATTTAATTTTTTTTTTAAATAATTAAATTATTTAAAAAAAAGAATTGTTATATCAAATAATAATATGTAAGCTAAAAAAAAATAAAAGAAAAAAGTTGACTGATCAGGGATTCGAACTCGATTATCCCTTGCGTGGTAGTCTGACACTCTTCAGCTAGCCTACCGTCGGCGTTCTAAATATTAATCTAAAATCTAATATGTTTATTTTGGCTATACGACCATTTTGTGTTTACATTTATAAGTTGATATCAGTTGTTTTCAAATATACTGGCTAGTTTTGCGATGTGGTAATATTTTATTGGAAAAAATTTGCGATGATGGTAACTAATCTAATTGGAAATGCGATATTTGGTATGGCAATATTGCGTTAATAGAGTAACGGCGCTAGGTGTCGCTACAAGAACTATTTTTTTTTTATTTTATTTATTAATTTAAAATTATTGTCGAAGTTTAAGATTGTAATAAAATGAAAAATGTAATTCTCATTTTCTTTTTTGTTGAATCGTTAGCTTATATAGTCAAACTGAGGTGGCGTCCTGCAACTTTTTAAAAATTAGACCCCAGCCTAAAAACATTATCATGTTAAAAACTTGAAACGCAGCCTGCCTCCACTAAATCGAAACCTGGGCGACCGCAATTAACTTTTTTGTCAAAATCTGCGAGAACAAAAATACGAGTTACAGCAGAAATCTCTAAAGATCTAAATAGGGAAGTTGAGCCCCTAGCTCTTGCATCATCTACGGCTGCCCGTAGTGGCATTTTGAAATGTAGTTGACGACTTGGAACTCAAAAATAAATTTTTTGAATAAAATCCTTATTAAAAAGTAGATTTGTTTGACACTTCTTAACATTGTTAAAATAAATTTCTACTGTTATCTTCGAAAGTTAGTCTACACTCAAAAAAAAAAAAATATTGTAAAAACAGTTTAGAAAACCATATAATCTATCAAGGATCTAAAAAATCTTAGATGCGGCAACTTATAACCCGGGAACCCTGTTTGGAACTAATTATTAGGTAATTTTTTAGGTAACTTTACTAATTTTTTTTTTTGAGTGTATGAAAACCTTTAAGAGTCACTCCCTCCCTCTAAAGAGTCTTCCAAAAGTCAAATAAAAAAAATCAGTCAAATCGGTCCAGCCGTTTGGCTGTAAATAATTTTGGCCAAAAAAAGGGTAAAATTTCCTATAGTGCATTGTATGGTTTTTAGAGCCAGAATTTCAAAATTTTCAAAATTTTTAGGCAAAAAAATAGTAAAAATTTAATTTTACTTTATGATCAAATTGAAAACATGTTTAAGATTAAAAATAGCAGATATGGTAGTCAAGCTTTTTTTTTATTTGGCGCGGGTAGTGATAAAATTTCCGCGGATTCCAAATAAAATGCGTTTTTCTACAATAATTAAGCAAATTTTTGAAAATTTGTGCTCTATTGTGCGGATCGAAGTGTAAAACGTAAATTCTGTAACTTTTGAGAAATCGGATATATGCAGATATTTTGTATTATAGAAATGTATAACGTCTCAAATTTGTCATTTCACCTCGACAAAAAGGGGTTAAAGATGCCCGAATTGTCAAAAAATTTACAGAATATATGTATTTCACTTCGTATAATACAATACAGAAAATTGTTTCCCATATTTGCTAAATTATTTTAGAAAAATTCATTTTCTTTGGAATCCGCGGAAATTATATCACTACCCACGCCAAATGAAAAAAAAGTTAGACTACCATATCTGTTAGTTTTTATCTATAACATGTATTTAATATAATTATAAAGTAAAATTTAATTTTTTTTATTTTTTTGCCTAAAAATTTTGAAAATTTTAAAATTTTGGCTTTAAAAACCATGCAATGGTCTGGGGCATGCATGCGTAAAATGCTTATTTTTCATCCGATTTGAATTTCTTTAAGCTTTTTGGAAAGGTAATTTAATACCATTTTAATATTACTTAACAAAAAAATTAACAAAAAATAGCATATACCAATATTTTTCAAAAAACTAGAAAAAACGTGTTTTTTCATCAGATAAGAGTGTCCCAAAACTTCAATCCATTTTCGGCACGAGTTATTTTTATCCGATTGTCTCCAAATTTTGGCTCACTCATTTTTAGATACAAAACTACAATTTAGGACCCTACCACGTATTAAAAAGTGATTTTGAAAAATTGCCTTAGTCGTTAGGACACCTTTAGTGTGTATACAAACAAACGCCAGAACAAAATTCAAAGCCAAAGCCTTTGTTTAAATCAAACGCCCCTCTCTTTACACAAAATTCAAAGCCAACGCCAGAATTGTAATTGCACACTTAATATTATAATTTCTAAAAATGTATTTAGTGTCATAAAGAATTACTACTGCATCAAAAGGCAGGAATATTAAAAAAAAAATTAAAAAAAAAAAAATTTTTGCATGTCCTTGCAATCCTTAAATAGTGTATCCTCGAAGTCCTTAAAGTGTTACAAACAAATACCAACCATAGTTCGTCAAGTTTTGCAAGTCTCGTGAAAATGTAGTCAAAATCTGCTGCAAAATAACACATTTTTATTCAAATATCAATACATTTTTTTGGATATTCGCCCTTTTTCCATTTAAGCAAAAAATTTAAGTCCAATTTTTGGCAAGTTCTCTTTCGAATACCTTACTAAAATTTTGTATATAGGTAGATGTGACTTAAACCTTTAAGCTAATACCAAAAAGTTGACAAAAATATTATTTTTTAACCGTTTCCTGCGTTTTTATTGTCCCCTGTAAAATTCTACAAATGGTCTATTCGTCTTTATTCGCATGAACTGCTCAATTGAAAAATAGTTCAATAAAGCAAACGAATTTGAAATGTGCAATAAAGGAAAATCAGAATTATCCTTGAAATGCCATTGTTACAAATATTAGCACGCATTACAATTTTCGTTATGTGTTAGTATTTGAAGTAGTACAAAGAAATCATAGATGGGAATTTGTATTATAACTTGGATATTGGACTACATTTTGTAAATGTAAAAAATTACATATGGGGCATTTCATGTCAAATCGTACACTTTGAAAATATCAAACGATATCGAATTTTTAAAAATTGGTAGTTTGTTTCTTTACTCAAACTTCTTTTTCTCATAACTTCTTCAATAATGGTCCAAATTTTAATTTTTTTTTTTCAAAAGTTTTGTTTTTTTACATACTTTTTAAAAAAAAATCAAAAAAAAAAATCTTAAAAGCGCTCTAGTATGCGATTTTTAAGTTTTGAAATTTAAATCTCAGTTTTGAACATGTTTGTACTCTTCGATTTTTTTTGAAATTTTTTTGTGTTAAACTTCTATCGATTCTACAAATTTTTTTCCCAGGAGGATCGTGAGATAAAGATTATTACTATTTTTTAAAATTTTTTGAAAAAAATTTATTGTAATTTTAAAATTTTAAATCATTTGTACTGCTTTACGTTTTAACATTTCTTTGGAGCAAACTAATACCCTCTCTCCAACTTCTAAGGGGGCTCCCACACAAAACGACATTTTTTCAAATTTGCTCCAACCGCTCTAACTGCCCTAATAGTGCCCTTAGAGCAACAAAATGTATCTTTAACTGTTAAGGCGGTCCCCATACAATTTTTTTTTATTTTTTGTAAATTTGTTTTATTTAATCAGCTTCTACCGGTCCAATGGTGCCTCCGAGAGGGGTCATTCAGGGAATATTCAAAATAGCCTGGGGAGTAACACTGTGCGGCCATATTTTTGATTTTCTGCCTGTGGGCGGAGGGGCGTGGCAAAATCGGTTTTTTACATTCTACCACTAATGACATCTATATATAAAAAATGGATTTACCGATTTAAATGAAATTTTAACCGGAGATAGTTCTAACTATAGGCTAGATTAGAGCATTATCGGACAAAGGGGCATCAAATGCCACGCCCCTTATTTTTGAGGTGAAAGTTATTTCTGCATGCTCCGCAATAACGGCTGATCTGATTTTATTTAAATTTTCAGCACTGATATTGCTAACGGAGAGCGGAACTATAGGCCATATTAAACTACGATTGGAAAGGGGGGACGTAAAATGGCACGGCTCTTTGTAATATATTGAACGTTGTCTGTCTGTTTCGCAATCACGCAAAAACAGACGAACCGATTCTCATCACATTTTCACTACAGAAAGTGCTAACCAATTGCATATGTAAGCCATATAAGATCATAATTAGAAAAAGGGGCAAAATTGCCACTCCTTTTTGTAATATACTGACCTTTGTGTATCACGCAAAAACGGCTAAACCGATTTCGTTGAGATTTTTACTGATTGTATTAACTTAGCGGAAATTATAGGAACGCAATCGGGAAAAGGACCCATTTTAACTAAATAAAAATATATTTTTTTTACTACCACAATCAAGCAAGAACGGCTTAACCGATCCCAATGAAATTTGATACACAGATATTGCTAAGAAAAACACTTGGACAAAGAGGCGTAAATTGCAACGCGTCTTTGTGCTATACTGAACGTGATAATTACCTGCTTTGCAATTACTTAAAAACGGTTAAGTCAAATATATCACTACTGATAGTACTCACCGCGGGGGAACTATAAAGGAAATACATATAAGAACCCGATTCTGAAAAGGGGTAGAAAATGCCACTCTTCCTCCGCAATCACACAAAAATGATTAAATCGAATTTAATAAAATTGTGCTGCTAATTTTATTAAATTCGATTCGACAGTACTAACCAAGAATGGAACTTGGAACTTAAGTCTATATTAAACCTCGATTCGCATAAACGCCTGAATCGATTTTTTTAAGATTCTCTATAGATAGTGCTAATCGATGGTGAAACTAAAGGCTACTTGCTGGACCCGGTACCGTGCTTTAATTTTGTCGGACACTGTATATTTAAATCGAAATGCAATATAAGACAAATGTTTTCTTAATGCCAGCAACGCGGACCGTGTCCGCTAGTTTTATATAAAATCAAGTCCTGTTTTATAGAAGCAACGTAAAAATAGGAAAGAGTGGACCCCCAAAAGAGCTAACATATTTTTTTTTTTTACTTTTTCACAGCGAATATCACAAAAACGGTATGTTCTAGAAAAATTTGTATGACAGATTTAGAATTAGTAGACCAAAATCTATAAGGATAAGTTGGACATTCCACAGGGGGGTTATTGGTGTCGAACAGTGTTACCGTTAATTTAAAATCAAAAACAATGAAATTTGTTTCGGAGATATTTTAGTTTAAGTAAAACCACTTATTAAAAAAATTAAATTTTTAAAAAAATGTGGATATCTTAAAAACTGTTTTATTTTTGAAACTTTGGAGTCGATTTTTGGATTCCGCGTAAGATTATACATGGAAAATAAATGCAACATGTCGTGGATCAAAATCTCTGTAAACTAGTATAATTATTGTAGCTTATCAATGACAAAAAAATCATATTGATGGGATAAGGCTTTTAGCTTTAAAATTGGTTTCGAAAAAAAAAATGATGACTAACACAGCTCAACAAGAAAATGCGTATTGGATTCTGGTTAGTGATTTGGATAGTGTTTGTTGCGATGATTCTAAATCCGGAGCCCAAATTTGTCTATCACGTCAGGATTTTGAGTAATTCGCGGTTAAAGTGACGAAAAACGGCATTTTTGACCCATTTTAAAAGCTAATTAAATAATATCCTGACATGAGAATGATTTGGTATCAAGCTCATTCGAAAGTTTGTAATTTTCTCTTAAAGATAAGATGAAATGTTCTTAAAATTAAATTTTTTAAAATGGTAAAAAAATCATTATCAAAAAACCTTAAATTTTTAAATATTTAGTTTATTTACACAGTGTTTTTTAACAAATTTCCATACAAATTCATACGTAAATTTTAGATTTAACGCACTTGTTGCTAATGATTTTTGTACCATTTTAGAAAATTAAATTCCAAGAAAATTTGATCTCGTCTGAAAGAGAAAATTACAAACTTTCGAATGAGCTTGATAGCAAGTCATTTGAATGTCAGGATCTTATTTGATAGGCCTTCAAAAATGGTCAAAATGGGCCTTTTTGACACTTTGACCGCGATTTTTTCAAATTTGTGACGTGATAGAAAAATTTGTGTGCCCGTTTTGGAATCGGGGCACCAAAACCTATCAACTGTTTTTTTCATCCAAAACGCAGCGACTAACCTTTGATTTGTAGAGCGGTGTAATCTAAAATTTTTTTATTTTTTTTTTAACATGATAATGTTTTTAGGCTGGGGTCTAATTTTAAAAAAGTTGCAGGACGCCACCTCAGTTTGACTATATAAGCTAACGATTAAACAAAAAAGAAAATGAGAATTATAGTTTTCATTTTATTACAACCTAAAACTTCGATAATAATTTAAAATTAATAAATAAAATAAAAATACATAGTTCTGGTAGCGACGCCTAGCGCCGCTACTCGATTAACGCAGTATTGCCATACCAAATATCACATTTCCAATTAGATTAGTTACCATCATCGCAATTTTTTTTCAATAAAATATTACCACATCGCAAAACTATCCAGTATATTTGAAAATCGAATATCTACAAGCAAGAGAAACATGACAAAATTATATTAAAATTTAGATTAATATTTAAAACGCCGACGGTAGGCTAGCTGAAGTGTGTCAGACTACCACGCAGAGGGTATTGGGATCAAATCCCTGATCAAGTCAACTTTTTTTTTTATTTTTTTTTTTTAGCTTACATATTGTTATTTGATATAACAATTCTTTTTTTTAATAATTTAATTATTTAAAAAAAAGTTAAAAAAAAATTAAAATGCCGCGGAGTTTTGTACTCTTGCCCAAAATATTAAATCATGATAATGTTTTATATAATAAAAAGGTGTTACGAATAAACATCACATATTTCCAAAAAATTATATTTTTTTCAGAAAAAATTAACTCCAAGAAATTTCTAAAATACACTAGCAGGATTTATTCAATATTCAAAAAAAAAAAATTAAAAACTAAGAACAAATCAAGAAAATACAAAAAATTAGTCAGAAAAATGCAGATAAATTCAGAAAAAATCACAAAATATAAAACAAAAACAACTGGAAAATTTAGAGAAACCTGAATATATACAAGTGACTTATTTTTAAGATTTAACTTATTTATAAGATTTTAATTATTTGTTTATTATTTTAATAAGCTTTTATTTATTTCTTTTTTATTCAAATCAAATAGTCTTTTAATATTTAATTATACTTAACCATGACCAATACTTAAAACATACCGTTTTCTAACTTTGTTTATAATTTAATAAAAAAAAGTATAAAGGTTTAAAAAAAATTAGTCTTAACAAAAAAAAATTAAGCGAGCTAAAAAAAAATAAAATTTAAAAAATAAGTTGACTGATAACAGGGACGATCCCCGGACCCTCTGTTTTCGAGTCTGACACACTTCAGCTAGGCTACCATACGATATTTAAATCCCAACATAAACGGTGTTATGTTCTTGCTTGTGGTTATTCGACAATATTATAGATTCATACTACAAAATAGAGATGGGCGCGTGAGTGCCCACGACTTACGCAAGGTGTTTAGTTTCCTAAAATTTATTATAAAAACTTATTTTAATCACAATTTTGTATTAATTCAATATGATGACGATTTTCTTACTAGTTTTCTGTTTTAGACAGCACAAAACAATATCGCAAACTAACGAAACCAAAATTACCCACGCAATCTCACGCACGAAAATATTTTTTCTAATCAATCGTAAATTTCACTCATGATCACGTGTCACGCTCGCATCTCTACTACAAAAAACTAATACTTATAAAACTTCCGATACTGACAGCCAGACGGCGCTTGTCGTAACAGACCTTTGAAGAATAAATTCTATTGGAAAATTAGTTGACATTATTTTTTTTATTTAATCAATTAATTCATTGTTGAATGAATTTTGAATTATGTTAAAAAATATATATTACTAATATTGTCAATAATTCGATTATAATTATTGAATTAATTTATTTCCAACTAATTCTTTATAAATCATTTCATTTTATTTTAAGGAATAAATAAAAGCTTATTAAAATAATAAAAAAAAATAATTAAAATCTAATAAATCAGTTAAAATGTTATATATTCAGGTTTCTCTCAATTTTCCAGTAGTTTTTGTTTTAAATTTTGTAATATTTTCTGAATTTATCTGCATTTTTTTGACTAATTTTTTGTATTGTCTTGATTTGTTCTTAGTTTTTAAATTTTTTTTTTCTGAATATTGAATAAATTCTGCAAGTGTATTTAAAAAATTTCTTGGAGTTATTTTTTTCTTAAAAAATATCGTTTTTGGAAATATATGATGTTTATTCGTAACAACTTTTTATTAAATAAAACATTATCATGATTTAATATTTTGGGCAAGAGTACAAAACTCAACGGCATTTTTGCTTTAGTTTTGACAAGCAGTATCACTGCTGGTATGTTCTTCGTAATAATTCTTTTTTGCAAAAAAAAAAATATTCCGGTTGATGACATTTCTATCGTGCTCTAAAATATGTTCAGCAACAACAAAAATTTACTTTTTTATCCATTTTCATATTTTATATATTTTCACGAAAAATCACTTTTTCTAATTTCGTCGTATGCCGGACAAATTGTAAAAAAGTTCCCCTTTGAAGAACTGAACTAACCTTTGAAAAAATACACTTTTTTTACATGTTTTTTTTTTTTAATTTTTGTTAAATAAATGGAACATTTGGTATATTTATCGCGATGGGAAGGTGCTCTCAAAGTCCCCTACTGACCCCCATCCCCCAAAAAACAACGCCCCTGACAATTTTTTTTTATTTTTTTTTACATTTTTGAGGGTATAAAAGATTCGGCACAGCCGAATTTAAAACTCTCACTTGTTTTTTGTAAAATTATCTTGGAAATTTGTAAAATAGAAAAAAAAACTTCAATAAGTAAACGAGTTACAATTGATACACACTAAACGACTGCCTGCTAATACGATCTCTTTGCACTATACACGTTTCTTTGCACTATACACTAGGGCGTTTCATCAAAAACTTTTTTTTGGATTTTTGCAACTCTTGAAGCGGAATATGAATTCTTATGGCCTAAAAGATTTTTGAGATTTTTTTCAGATTTTTGGAATGTCGGGATCAACTCGCTCAAATCGATTTTATCCAAAAAATGAGGTTATGAAACAAAATTTTTTTTATTTTTTGTTCTCTGGTGCCTTTTTTTAACAAAACCGGATATAATACTTCTAAATGTTGCTAGCCTCCTAAAAACAAATATTCGCGGTCAAAATAATAAGTTCAAGGGTCACTAAGATGACCTTTAAAGTAAAAAATTCAGAATTTCTCGTGTTCCAACCTTAACAATTTGAGAAATATGCAATATATGAACGTAATGATGAATCCGTTCGGTAGGTCTTTCTAATACCTTTAATTTAAAACCAAAATGACATTTGTCACTTTAGTAGAAATATTAAAAAACTAAGATAAACTAATTTTTTCCCCCATTTTACAGAAAATCGAAGGGAATCCATTAGTAGTTTTTTTGTAAAGTTGAAATAATAAACTTAAAAGAAGTTTTTTTGATTGCAATTAGTGTTTCCAAACCGGAAAACCGGGTTTTGTCAAACCGGTTTTTTTGACAAAAAACCGGTTTTTTGGTTAACCGGTTTGGAAACACTAACTACAATCTATAAAAAGTCTTTAAAAGTTATTATTTTAACTTTACAAAAAAAACTACCTAATGCACCAGTTCAATTTTCGATAAAATGGGGGAGAAAATGAGTTTTTCCCAGTTTTTTTTATTTTTTTAACATTTCTACAAAAGTGACAATAGTCAGATTGGTTTTAAATGAAAGGTGTTTTAAAGACCTATCTAACGGATTCAACATGACGTTCATACATAGCTTATTTCTCGAATTATTGAGGTTAAAACATGGGAAATTCTGAATTTTTACTTTTAAGGTCATCTTAGTGACCCTTGAACTTATAATTTTGACCGCGAATATTTTTTTTTAGGAGGCTAGCAACATTTAGAAGTAATGTATCCAGTTTTGTAAAAAAAACACCAGGGGGAAAAAATAAAATAAAATGATGTTTCATAACCTCATTTTTTGGATAAAATCGATTTGAGCGAGTTGATCCCGACCTTCCAAAAATCTGAAAAAAATCTCAAAAATCTTTTAGGCCATAAGAATTCATATTCCGCTTCAAGAGTAGCAAAAATCAAAAAAAAAGTTTTTGATGAAACGCCCTACTATACACGTTTAAAATAAAAATTCTGTATTTGTATCCTGAAGATGTCATCCGAAGGATGACGAAATATTGATGAATAAAATAAATAAATAAATAAAATTTATTAAAAAACTAAGGCCTCGAGCTTGAATATCCGTTTACTTATTGAAGTTAAACCAAAAAGGTCGAAAAAACAAATTAAATAAATATAAAAAAAAACTTTAAAATTAGAAAAAAAAAAAATGTAAATTTCGATCCAAATTTGTTTGTTAAAAAACAAGGAAAACTGGCAAATATTGGTAAAATGGGATTACCAGGACTTTTCCTAATAATTTGACAAAGTTTTTTTTTGTGTGTAGATCACAAAAATGTCTAGTTAACTTGCCGGACACGCTCAAATTTTAGAGTTATTTTCCAAAAACTTTTTTGCACTTTTCTCACACAACCTCCTGTAACTCAGAAAATTTTCAACCGATTTTCTATTTTGTAACTGTTATGTATAGATGAAATATAAATTTTTCCATGTGTGTTAATTGGTCTACGTAAATAATAATGGTACGCGCCCTCTTATGATGTTAGTTTTATTTTTTTTTTTTTTTGAGATAAGCCCAATACCGATTTTCTACTTACTAAGTCTTAAATTTCTTTTTTAGAAAAATTATCACAATTCTATCAATTGTTATCCAATCTTATCGGAATAAGATCTTGTTTATTTAAGAACTTTGAATGATCTTTTAGGTTGAACTGCGGTGTGTTTTCCACAGTACGACCGACAGACGAACATCACTTTGTGATTTCATTCCCCATTTTAGCGAATTGAATGAATTCACTTTAGACTCATTCGATTTATAAATATCGAATGCATTCGTTTTATTTTTCATTCGACTTTCAAAAATCGAATGCATTCGATTTTTTTTCATTCGACTTTTAAAAATCGAATGCATTCACTTGCGATTGCAATCGATTTTCTTTTCATTCAATTTGAAGAATCGAATGGCTTATTCATGCATTGCATAAAAAACTTAAAAAAACTAACCAAGATAGAGCAAAACGGAGCCAATTTTTTTTCCATAGTATCGCTAACACTCTTCACATTTTTTTGTCCTATACACTCAAAAAAAAAACTGTAATGTTAGCAAAAAAAGCTGGTAAACCTACAAGAAAATTTGCTCATTTTGAACCCACAATTTTTTTGCTAAAGTTAGCAAAAATGTTTTGCCAATAATTAGTTAACTAAATATTTTTTTTTGAACTTGGTTTATACACATCTGAGGACCCCATTGGGTTCGGACCCGATAGGTCGCGACCCCGATGGGCCTAGACCTAGTTGGGTTCCTTAAAAATCGTCATAGTTTTTGATCCAAAATTTGTGTCCGTTTCGCTCTACCTTGCTTAGTTTTTGAGATACGTGATTATAGGGGACCACTGGGGTCTTGAGAATTAAAAAACTCGATTACTTCAAAAATATTACTCGGAGAGCTTTTGACTATTTGGCGGTCTTGTTCTACGTGTTGAGAGCTACAAAAACGCTTTTGGACTTTTTGTTGTGTCGGCAATATTTACCGAGATATGAGCATTTTAAAATTTTCGGGAATGCTATCTTTTTTGGATCCAAAGTTAGGGCCCATTATGGTCCACACATTTGAAGAGGACCGGCTATACTAGAGCCCGAGAACCAAAAATGGCCTCCATTTTGCTCTATCTGGCTTAGTTTCCGAGATAGCGCCATTTTAAGTTTTCTGAAAATAAAAAAAAATTTACCATTTATTTTGCTAATATTAGCAAAAAATCTTGTAAAAATGTAGTTAACTCAATTTCAAATTTAGCAAAAGAAATTAGTTCAAAGTTTGTTTAAAATTGCTAATGTGCTAAATGAAGTTTACAAGAATTTTTTGCTAACATGCTAATCTCAACTAAAAATTTGCTAAAAGTTAGCTAACTAGCGTTAGCAAAAAAAAATTAGTAAATCTACTAACGTATTTTTTTGAGTGTAGGCAGTTAATATGTGCATTTTTAAAATTTTCGGGAACACTAATTTTTTTGGATTCAAAATTAGAGCCCATTAGGGTCATCGTATGTAAAGAGAGTAGGCGATACTATGGACCAAAATTTGGCTTTGTTTTGGTCTATATATTTAAAAAATCGATTGCATTCGCAGTGGAATGATAACAAATCGAATGCATTTGATTTTTCTAAGTCGAATGAACAAGAAATCGAATGCATTCATTTTTGTTCATTAAATCGAATGAATTCCAAGGACTGCATTTAATGTTGATTTATGAAATCGAATGCATTCACTGACTATGAAAATTGAATGGATTTTTTTTGAGAATTCATTCGAAAAGGATTTCATTCTTGGAAGCTCTGTTCCCTTATAAGACATTTTAGATAATTTACCAAGTTTACAACTCTTGGTTTGGACTGCCTCTTCTGTTCACAGACAAACGAACGCATGGTAGTACCAGAATGTCATAGAAATTATTACGAGAATGTCTCGTACGTTTCATCGCTTCAAAAAGTTGTAAATTACACTAAAAAAACTGTAATGTTAGCAAAAAAAGTTTGTAAGCCTACAAGAAAATTTGCTGATCTTGAACCCACAATTTTTTTTGGTAAAGTTATCAAAAATGTTTGCCAAAAATTAGTTAACTGAAATTTATTTTTTTTTTATTTCACATTTGAGGACCCCATTGGGTTCGGACCCGATAGGTCCAGACCCCGATGGGCCTAGACCTAGTTAGGTTCCTTAAAAATCGTCATAGTTTTGATCCAAAATTTGTGGCCGTTTCGCTCCACCTTGCTTAGTTTTTGAGATACGTGATTTTAGGGGACCACTGGGGTTTTGAGAATTAAAAAACTCGATAACTTCAAAAATATTACTCGGAGAGCTTTTGGTTATTTTGCGGTCTTGCTCTACGTATTGAGAGTTACAAAAATGCTTTGGGACTTTTTGTTCTGTCGGCAATATTTAACGATATATGAGCATTTTAAAATTTTCGGGAATGCTAACTTTTTTGGATCCAAGTTAGAACCCATTATGGTAAACACATGTAAAGAGGACCGGCGATACTATGGATGGCCAGAAAACAAAAAATAGCCTCCATCTGGCTTAGTTTCCGAGATAGTGACATTTTGTTTTCTTAAAAAAAAATTTACAATTTACTTTTGCTAATATTAGCAAAAAAGATTGTAAAAATTTGGTCAACTCAATTTTAAATTTAGCAAAAAAAATTAGTTCAAATTTTGTTTAAAATTGCTAATGCGCTAAATGAAGTTTATAAGATATTTTTGCTAACATGCTAATCTCAACTAAAAATTTTCTAAAGGTTAGCTTACTAGCATTATCAAAAAAAAAATTAGTAAATCTACTAATGTATTATTTTGTGTAGAAACCATTACGAGAATTTCTCGTACGTTTCATCGTTTCAAAAATTTTTAAATTTATTAATTTATTTGTAAAATAATTTCTACTAAAAATTCTAGTTAAGTCATGAGAATTGCTTCTAAGTGTTTCACTTCAAAAAGTTATAAATTTACAAATTAATTACCAAAATGTTTCTGAAAAAAATGGAAAAAATAAGTATGTTTGAAAGAAATGTTAAACAAAAGGGACTCCATGTGAATTTGGGAAAATCTTAAAATTCCCATCTGTGTAAATAATGTTCGAGGGTTGTTTCAGAACGTAAAAAGCATCAGAAATAATGTTTCACACAATAAATTCTCAGCTGACTTTTGTACAAACAAGATTTTTTTTACTACCGAGTCAGAATTGACAACGGTACACAAAAATACTTATACTGGCAAAACATTCATTGATTTGCAAAAATATCAAAAAATACTACGCTTTTTTGGAACTTTGAAAATTTTTAGATTTATTTTTTCAAAAATCATTTTTAATGAAATTCCTTACTCCAAAATAAAAAAAAAACAAAACAAAATTGCAAAAATACCTTTGTATCCGGGTCTTAAAATTGTTTTTTCGAGACTAGAATAAACCTACACATAGAAAAATAAATTTCCAACTGAATTTTTCAGTTGTATTAACTCAAAATTCGGTTGCTGCTACTATATTTTGATGTGGCTAACGAATTTTATAGTTGTTTCAATTAAAAGACAGTTCTAATAACAACATTTTGTTGTAACTACCGATATTTAGTTGTTTCAACCTTAATTCAAATGCATTCACTGATTTTTTGTTGCAACAACTGAATTTCAGTTGGATATTAGCAAATTTGTTTTCTGTGTGTACCTAAAATATTTTTGTATAAATTTTAAAAGCTTATCTGTATCAAAATGCCTCAGAACCTCATAATTTTTCTATTGGGATAACGTCTCAGAATCATAAACTTTCGCTTTAAGCAAATGACTCGGTTATGTTTTTTGTTCATTTTTGTAGCAATGTGTTAATTTTTCTGAATTTTCTTAAGGTTTTTAGAATTTTATTTTGTAAGTTTTTTAAGTTTTTCGAAACTCTTTCTAGCCTTTGCCGAAGTTGTCAGAGTTTTTCTAGTTTTTTTATAATTTTTTTAAACTTTAAAATTTTTTTATTCTCTTTTTTTTTAATTTTCATGCAATTTTTCTAATCATTTTCATTAATCTTATATAATACTAGCTTACCATCCCGGTACTTCGTTACCGGTTGTATTGAATACCGAATAATAGAAGGATCAGGATTACTCTATGATTTCAAAAAATTCCCCTAGATAGTCTTTGTTTTATTTACTTGTGGACGCTTACATCTTTCATAACATATTATTTCATTGAATAATTTAAACAATACAATTTGAATAACTTCGCTGGTACGTTATCATGTGCGTTCCGGTGAAAAAAAGATATTGACAATTTTCGAGCCCTTATATCAGGTTTTTGGATTTAAAGTGAATAAATATTTCAGTGAAAAAAGAAATGGGAATAAAAATAAGTTTGAGTGAAAAAACATATAGGGAGAAAAAATATGGAATAAAAAAAGTTAAATACGATAAATTTGAGTAAAAATTATCATTCCATATTGTTCCCTGCTCTATTTCATTTCGATCCCCGTTGTACTCCATTTCATTTCCAATTCCATCTCCTTTTGTTCCATGCAAGTTTCATTCCCCTCCGTATAATATGCGTTAAAGAAATAAAAATTTATATTGTCGTTATTTTATAGATATGAAAAGTACCATTTTACACCACTTTTACACCTCTTTTAATCCTAAAATTTTAAATTTTAAAATATGGCTGTTATTTCTGGGGCTTTTAGTTTAATAGTTAGATAGGTAAAAATAACCATTTGCCACCTCTTCCCTTAAAATTAAATTTTCCAAAAAACCTTTTTTTTTGTGCTAGTTGATCCTATATTTAAAATATCAAGTTTCTGAACCATTATTTCAAGAAATATAAGAATAACCAAATTTACACTTCTTTATCCCCTTTACAATCAGTCGCGACCCTTAGAAACAGAATTTCCTAAAATAAAGCATTCAAAATGTCAGTGCCTAGGATCATTACTCCATGAAATATAAAAAGTATCAAAAAACACTTTTTTATACCTCTAGAAACGGATTTTTTTAAAAAATACTTTAGCAGAATGTTTTTTTCACCGAAGTACCCTACATTCCAAAATTCAAGCTTCTAAGGTCATTATTATAGGAACAAAAAAAGTACCAAAAGTACACTTTCTTCCCCCGTTAGAAACGGAATTTCCAAAAAGTATTTCTTCCAGAAAGTTTTTTTCTTCATCGAAAAATCCTACATTCCATATTTCAATTTTCTAGGATCATTGTTTCAGCACTTTCGGTACTTTTAATAAAAGGTACTTTATATTAAAGGTAATTTTTGTAAAAGGTAATTTTTGTAAAAGGTACTTTTTGTAAAAGGTACCTTTTATAAAGGGTACTTTTTATAAAAGGTCCTTTTTATAAATGGCACTTTTTATAAAAGGTACTTTTTATAAAAGGTACTTTTTATAAAAGGTACTTTTT
Organism: Pegoplata infirma; assembly: GCA_963921195.1. NCBI lineage: Eukaryota > Metazoa > Arthropoda > Insecta > Diptera > Anthomyiidae > Pegoplata > Pegoplata infirma. The sequence goes on from OY992538.1 coordinate 109,166,133, forward strand.
ATAAAAGGTACTTTTTATAAAAGGTACTTTTTATAAAAGGTACTTTTTATAAAAGGTACTTTTTATAAAAGGTACTTTTTATCAAAGGTACTTTTTATAAAAGGTACTTTTTATAAAAGGTACTTTTTATAAAACGTACTTTTTATAAAAGGTACTTTTTATAAAAGGTAGTTTTTATATAAGGTACTTTTTATAAAAGGTACTTTTTATTAAAGGTACTTTTTATAAAAGGTACTTTTTATAAAAGGTACTTTTTATAAAAGGTATTTTTTTTATAAAAGGTACTTTTTATAAAAGGTACTTTTTATAAAAGGTACTTTTTATAAAAGGTACTTTTTATAAAAGGTACTTTTTATAAAAGGTACTTTTTATAAAAGGTACTTTTTATAAAAGGTACTTTTTATAAAAGGTACTTTTTATAAAAGGTACTTTTTATAAAAGGTACTTTTTATAAAAGGTACTTTTTATAAAAGGTACTTTTTATAAAAGGTACTTTTTATAAAAGGAACTTTTTATAAAAGGTACTTTTTATAAAAGGTACTTTTTATAAAAGGTACTTTTTATAAAAGGTACTTTTTATAAAAGGTACTTTTTATAAAAGGTACTTTTTATAAAAGGTACTTTTTATAAAAGGTACTTTTTATAAAAGATACTTTTTGTAAAAGGTACTTTATAAAAGGTACTTGTTATAAAAGGTACTTTTTATAAAAGGTACTTTTTATAAAAGGTACTTTTTATAAAAGGTACTTTTTATAAAAGGTACTTTTTATAAAAGGTACTTTTTATAAAAGGTACTTTTTATAAAAGGTACTTTTTATAAAAGGTACATTTTATAAAAGGTACTTTTTAAAAAAGGTACTTTTTAAAAAAGGTACTTTTTATAAAAGGTACTTTTTATAAAAGGTACTTTTTATAAAAGGTACTTTTTATAAAAGGTACTTTTTAAAAAAAATAATTTTTATAAACGGTACAGAATTTTCAGAAGGTACTTGTTCCAGATTTTTTTATTTCACTAAAGGATCCTACATTCTAAATTTCAAGTTTGAATTACCATTATTTTAGTAAATAAAAAAAAGTACCAAAAGTACACTTTTTTACCCATTATACTCCCGTAGAATCTACATTGGCAAAAACCCAGCAGTAGTGAATCTTTTTTCCCGGAAGTGAACCGAAATTGCAAATTTCCAGTTTCTAGTACCATTATGTCAGGTGATATAAAAAGTACCAAAAGTACAGTTTTTTACCCCTCAGAATCAACACTGGCAAAAATCCAGCCTTAGTGGATCTATATTTCGGTAGGTGAACATTCAGTCCAAATTTCAAGTCTCTATGACCATTATTTCAGGAGATATAAAAAGTACCAAAAGTACAGATTTTTACCCTTTTTACCCCTTAGAACCCACATTGGCAAAAACCCAGCCTTACTGGATCTAAATTCCATAATGTAAACATACAGTCCTAATTTCAAGTCTCTATGACCATTATTTCAGGAGAAATAAAAAGTACCAAAAGTACAGTTTTTTACCCTTTTTACCCCCTTAGAACCAACACTGGCAAAAATCCAGCCTTAGTAGATCTCTATTTCGGGAGGTGAACATACAGTCCAAATTTCAAGTCTCTATGACGATTATTTCAGGAGATATAAAAAGTACCAAAAGTACAGTTTTTTCCCCTTTTTACCCCCTTAGAATCAACACTGGCAAAAATCCAGCCTTGGCGGTTCTATATTCCGGGAGGTGAACATGCAGTCCAAATTTCAAGTCTCTACGACCATTATTTCAGGAGATATAAAAAGTATCAAAAGTACAGTTTTTTACCCTTTTTAACCCCTTAGAATCAACATTGGCAAAAATCCAGCCTTAGTGGATCTATATTCCGCGAGGTGAACCTACAGTCCAAATTTCAAGTCTCTAGCTTCAGCGGTTTGGGCTGGGCGATGATGAATCAGTCAATAAGTCAGTCAGTCACGTTACTCTTTTATATATATAGATTTGCCCTTTTTTCACCAACCGAATTTAAGCCTGCTTTTCAACATATGATAGAAGCCCTTAGATTTATCTTTTACCGCTTGGATATATTTTTGTAATAATATAATAATTGTTTTAATCACACGACCAATTAGTTTTATTTATTTATTCTATAATTTACAACTCGTTTTTAGTATACAGTGGGCGACAATATATTGGACACTTTTTTATAGTAGATACAATTTGTTAAAGACAAAGTTAACAATACTAGACGTTATCATTACCAAACGAGTGTTATTCTGAAAAATGTTATGTAGGTAATTTATAAAGCTTTAATTTAAGCTTGAGTTGAGTTGAAGGTGGGTTGTACAAGCCTTGAAAGAAAGCTAGGCGAGTCCATGGCGCTCAGACTTCAAATAGTCCATTGTACCATAAAAAATATGGTAATTTAAGCTTAATAGCGTCCAGATTGAGCAAAAAATAAATGTGCTACGAAGGTCGATCGGGAAAATGAAATTATTTATAGACTTATTTGATTTTTTCTGTAAGTACAGATCGAGCACGGGCTCTAATTATAATTGATATAAGGGTTCAAGTTGAAAAAATGCAGAAGAAAAATTGAATTTCTAAAAATTATAGACATTTCTGGTATTTCCTATACCGGTTTCAAACACTCCAGTTAGTGTCATCTTCAGTAGGATTTTAAATGTCGGTTTGTCTTGTTAATGAAAACTGTTTTTTATATGTGTGAATATTTATAGTTTCTACAGAATAAATTTTGACAGTTTCCAACACTACAATTCTATTTCTAGCAATCTCAACCTCACCTCATACTTTCTTTCAACTTTTTTGTCTCTTACATTATTTCGCAAGGGTTACCAACATGATCTGGAATTGCAGACATTTAGACATTTTTTAGAAAATTTTTTAAAAATATTTTCGGCCCAATTTTTCCAAAATTTAAACTTTAAGGCCCTTATTCATATTGAAATTAACAAACTTATAACAGGTTTATAAAACGAATTTCGTATGGAAATCTGTTTTATAAACCTGTTATAAAATGTTCAAATTTGAATATGAATAAGGGGCTAAAAATTTAAAAAAAGGTTTTTTTGGTTTTTATTCAGTAATCAAATAATTTTTCTAACAACCCAAACAAACAGCGAAATTTTTTAAGTTCTGTAGAAAAAATCTACATTAACCTCCAATTCTTTTGACCACCAATTTTTTATAAACAAAGAAAAGATGTTATTGTTTATTAATTTTAGTAAAACTAAGTGTATAGTAATGAAATATTCAAATAACTAAAATTTTTCTTTGTCTGCAAAAAATTGGTGGTCAAAAGAATTGGAGGTAAAAAAATGTGTTTTTTCTACTGTACTTGAAAAATTTCACCATTTGTTTGGGTTGTTGGAAAAATTATTTGATAACTGACTAAAAATTATTGGCCCTTTTTTTAAATTTTTAATGATTGAAATTGTAAAAAATCGGCCTTGAAATATTTTTAAAAAATGTTAAAAAAAATGCCCACAAATAATTTTATTTTTTAGATCGACCCTCGTAGCACATTTATTATTTACTCAATTTGGACGCCATTAAGCTTAAATTAAAGCTTAATAAATTACCTACATAGCACTTTCCAAAATAATACTCGTTTGATTATAATAACGTTTAGTATTGTTAACTTTGTCTTTAACAAATTGTATATAACAAATAAAAAAGTGAATATGATATATTTGTTGTATTAAGATTAATCATACGCCATGATATGATATAAATAAATTGAATCTAATAATAATCATACGCCACATATAACTGCAGTTGTCGTGCAATTATTCAATAATCATACGCCACATATGACAAACAGTATAATTAATATAACTCATACGTTTCATATGTCAAGTGTTGGCAGAAAATTTCCAAAATGCCTAAGCGTACAAAGCATGCTGTTGTCACACAGTATATAAGTCAAAGTTTTAAGTGGCTGAGCATAAAACTACATACAAATAGAAGTAGACGTTTTTTTGTAAGTAATATAGTATTTTTGTATGACATTTCCGTTTTGTTGTTTTTCGTTGTATGTAAAACAATTTCGTTGTTGATTTTTTTTTTTATGTTTCTCAAAGTACCCAGTCATGTATTGTAATGTGAAAATGAGCTGTTATAATAAACAGTTTTTCCTATTTAGATTCAGGAAATACGAGTAGAAATACACATTAGCATGTCCCGAAATCAGTAAATTTTGGAATTTCTTTAGGGCATACCCCTTGAACGATGCTTATTAAAGAGCTGATTACGGGAAAAATTATTAAAAAAATGTTGGAGGTCATCTTCAGGGCGCAACCAGCGCTTAAAGTTTGCATCCGTGGTTAATTTGGTCAAAAAAAATATATTTTTTTATTTTTAAAATTGGTGCCAAAAGTTTCGTTAGGTAGAGTACATTCTGGAAAAAATATTTGTAAAGTTTTCATGGAGCAATTTTGGTCCAGCGCAACGTTTTGAAACTTCGAAGATGCATAATTTATAACATATTTTTTTAAGTTTTCGTAAAAAACAGCTTTTTATACAAAGGCTTGAACATAAACTTCGTTTTATACAAAATCTAAAAAGAACTCTTACAAACTCCAGTTTTTACAAAAACTTCAAAAACTACATAATAAATTACACTTTTTCAAAATTTCAAAACGTTGTGCTGGACCAAAATTGCTCCATGAAAACTTTACAAATATTTTTTTCAGAATGTACTCTACCTAACGAAACTTTTGGCACCAATTTTAAAAATAAAAAAAAAATATTTTTTTTGACCAAATGCACTACGGATGCAAACTTTAAGCGCTGGTTGCGCCCTGAAGATGACCTCTAAAATTTTTTTAATTATTTTTCCCGTAATCAGCTCTTTACTAAGCATCATTCTAGGGGTATGCCCTAAAGTTTTTCATTTTCGGGACACGCTAATACACATATACACGGTGAGCCTCAGCGATGTTTAGGTTCAACTTTAGTGTCGACGAAAAGTGTAAACGCAGTTCAATTTCTACTTGATTAAATGTCACAAAACTGTTAACAGCGAAATCGTAGCTGCTCGCATTCGCGATATATCGCGAAATTAGTGTTTTTGTATTTTCTAAAAAAATTTTCCTGGAGGCATTTTTAATTTTGTCTACACCAAAACGCAAACAAAATTGTTAATCCAGGAGAGCTGTCTAAAATGTTTAAATTTCCAATCATTTTTTCGGAACATCTTTGAATTTTCTCTCACTGAAGGCTAGGTCTAAACATGGACCGATTATTTTCCAATTGCAATAGAATTCTTGCTTGGAACAACTGAAGGGTACACACAGAGAAATGTTTAGTTGGAATTCCATTATGAAAACGGAATTTTGATCAATCTTAAAAAATTTTAGTTGTAATTGCAAATTTTTTATCACCATATCAAATTAATAACAGCAGTAATAACACAGTGCAACACCCAAAATCGGAATGGGATGAAACCAAAAGCAAATGAAAGTTGACATATTCCATAACAAACCCCTCAAGGCTTTTTTCTAGTTCAGAGCTAGATTTTGTTTTACACTCATTTGAAGTTAGTGCACTTTTATTATAATTACAATAATAAATGCTTGAAAACTGTATTAGTGGCGAATGATTAATATTGTAATTGCCTTTAAATAACAATCATACGCAACGGTGTCCAGTGATTTATATTAATAATTGCCTTTAAATAACAATCATACGCAACGGTGTACATGGTTTATTTTAATAATTTGGCTATTCAGTAAATAGGTACTGGTCCGATTGCAGCAAAATTCATACCAGTCATAGCTGAAGTAATTTTGAGCTTAAGTTTGGAAACTGGACCCTACATGTCCAATAAGGGCACCACCAGGGGTCTTTAAAGTTGGACACGTTTAGTACACAAAAACTTTAAATGCTTTAAAATCACCAACTTTAAATGCGTGAAAAATAAAATCTAGCTCTGACCTAAAAAAAAGGCCTTGAGGGTTTTGTTATGGAAAACGTCAGCTTTCATTTGCTTTTGGTTTCATCCCATTCCGATTCCGAAAGTTCGATTTTGTATCACTGTGTAATTAATTATTAATCGTGACCGAATAGATGTATCAACAACTAATACTAATTTGGTAAATATACCCAAACTAAAAACTAATAAAGTTTTTGAAAAATATTTAGTAAGTACAACTGTTTCTTTTAGTTTTTATTTTCCCTCTCGACCAATAATCAATTGTTTTAATTATTAAATTCCGAAAATAGTAGGTAATAGTATCCACAACGGAAAATGTTGGTTAACTTAACCAAATCTTCAATAATTTTTTATTTTTGAAAAATTTTACTAAATAATAAATTTGTATTGGTATTCTTGACTAATAATTGGTCGTTCGGATTTCATTTCAATTACAAAACTAAAACGTCAAAAAAATGAAAATAATAATTAGTTAAAAGAAAAATGTTGTTGTGTTCAGACGTTTTTTAAATTTTAAAATAAAACACATGTAAAATTCCGTAAAAAATGTTAAAAGTTTTGACGGTAAGTTGATATCACTGCCGAAATACAAACAATTTAAATCATAAAAATTAATTCAATAAATCTTATTTTAGATATTTGCACACGCAACTTTAATGCAGATGCTTAAGATGATATTTCACCCAGAAATCGACAATAAAATCAATTTGAGCCAACTATAAAACCTATGGAACAGTTTCCAAGAAATCCTTAGGGTCCAAAATGTCCAGAGAGTAGTAAGAGATAAATTTTGACTTGGAGTTATTTTTGCTCTAGAAAGTCTCACAGATTCTGAGACATTTTTTTTTTTTTTTTTTTAATTCACAGATTTTAAATTTTTTCTATCAGAATTATCAGTTTTAATTTATTTTTTCTATTGTACGTATTAATTTCACTTTTAAAATTATAAAATTTTTACAATCAAATAAATTATTAGTAAATTAGCTTGAAAAAAATATTAAAAATTTTATTCCAAAAGAAACAGTTTAAAAAAATATTGATTGGTACAACTATATAACGCTTTTTAAAATTCGATCACTCTAAGCAATGTCAATTTTAACATAAAAGTATTCGGTTCTTATAATAGATATTTATCGGTAGAGACAACTGAATTGGCAGTAGGGGCAACTGAATATTGTGATAGTTAGTGCAACCGCAAAAATTCAGTTGGCAAACAATTCAGTTGCAACAACTGAATCTATTTTCTGTGTGTAAGTTTAAAATTTCAGCCAAATCGGTTGATCTAAAACCAACCAAAAATATAAATCTTACTAAGTCAACTCAAAAATTGATTCTTAGTTTATCATTATAACCTGTACCCAGAGTAGAGTTTAAGAAGTTTTGGCGCAAATACGGACATACCCAAAAAAATGCCAGCGAATTTTGTACTCCTGACCAAAACATTAAATCATGATAATGTTTTGCGGAAGATTTGGGTGTACTTGCCAAAGCAAAGTTTTTTTTTAGAAAAAATAGTGTTATATTACTTTGCTATTCCATGCAAAACAAATTGAAATATCTGTCGAGGACCCCATTAAAAAACCAAAAGAGCTGTACATTTCGTAAGTGAGTGCAAAAATAAGTGCAAAAAAGTGTTTATACATTTTGGAGAGTATAAAAGATTCGGCACCAAAGAATATACCATAGACTGGGTCGACCATAAAGGAGAAAAAAAAAGTTCCCATTGTGCGGGCATAATTTTAAAGCTTACCTCGAAAAAATTCCATAGCCAAAATATTAGATTTTTAGGTCGCGATTTGGTACCGCCGAAATCGTTATTTATTCATAGCTTTGTCATTTGATGTCCGATCGTTATAAAAAAAAAATTTGTTAGAAAGTCCTCAGCGAGTACTAAATTTGACCCATATCTGGTTTTTACCTCAGAGGTCATCTTCTTCTAATGATTGTTAGTTTCTCATCTTTCTACCCACTTAAATGAATTTTATTTTTTCATTAAATTATAGCACTAAGAAAATCATAAAATCCTTCCCTTGGAAGTATACAGTTAAATTAATGTAACTTTTTTGTTAATTAATTTAAGAGGGTACTTCTAAGGGAAGAATTTCATGAATTTTTTAGTGCTATAATTTAATGGAGAAATAAAAATCATTTAGGTGGGTAGAAAGCTGAGAAACTAACACTCATAACACGAAGATGACCTCAGACGTCAAAACCAGATATGGGTCAAATTTAGTACTCGCTGAGAACTTTTTAACATATTTTTTTTTACAACGATCGGACATCAAATGACAAAGCTATGAACAAATAACGATTTCGGCGGTACCAAATCGCGTCCTAAAAATCTAATATTTTGGCTATGGAATTTTTTCTAGGTAAGCTTTAAAATTAAGCCCGCACAATGGGAACTTTTTTTTTCGACCCGGTCTAATATACCACTCTCACTAGTTTTATGTATATTTGATAAACAAATGGACAATTTTTATGCGAAAAGCTTAGACTTGGTGAAAAAGTAGTTTTGGTAAAACTTTTTTTTTTTTTTCACGAAAAACAAAATTATGTTAAAAAAAAATTTAATGGACCCAAAATTTTTGGTGAGAAAAAAATTGATAATAAAAAATTTAATAAAAAAAATTGATAAAAAAAAATTTATGAAAAAAACATTTTGATGAAAAAAAAAAATTTGATGAAAAAAAAAATTAATGAAAAAAAAAATTGATAAAAAAAAATTTGATGAAAAAACAAAAAAATTTATGGAAAAAAAATTTGATGAAAAAAAAAATTTTATGAAAAAAAAAAATTTTATGAAAAAAAATTGATAAAAAAAAAAATTTGAAAAAAAAATTGATAAAAAAAAAAATTGATGAAAAAAAAATTTATGAAAAAAAAAGTTTGATGAAAAAAAAAATTTATGGAAAAAAACAATTTGATGAAAAAAAAAAAAAATTGATGAAAAAAAAAAATTATGAAAAAAATTTTTTTTTTTGTTGAAAAATAATTGTTACTTTTTATTCACCAGCTGGTGAAAAACGGTTTTATTCACCACGAGGTGAATTATTATCCAAGTTACAAACTCAAGTTATTAAAATTTTTTGTTTTAAGAAAATGAAAACTGTAATTCTCATTTTCTTTTTTGTTTATTCGTTAGCTTATACAGTCACTGAGGTTGCGTCCTGCAACTTTTTTGAAATTAGACACCAGCCTAAAAACATTATCATGTTAAAAATTATTCTCAAAATTTACATAACAACCCACTTAAATTTTTAAGAATCAATAATATCAACATTACTATGATTCAATACAAACATATCGAAACGCATACATACACCAATACGCGAGGGTTACTAGGATGAATCTTGATATGCGTATGTATTAGAGTAGACTGAAAAAATTTGTTAATAAAATAAATTCTGACTATATCAAACAACTGAACCAAGCGACTTAAAATTTGGAATGTATCTTAACCTCATTCTAAATTTAATTTACCTCTAAAAAACGCGTTTTTTTTTTTTTTGGAAATTCAAATTATAAGGGCTTAGAGAGGGGAAGAAAGTGTACTCTTACAATTAGTACTTTTTATTATTTCCTAAAATAATGGTCCATAAACTTGAAATTTGAAATGAATGATCATAAGGCGAATAAAGTATTCTAAAAAAAAGAATTTTTGGAAATTTCGATTGTAAGACCTACACGGTGAACCTCAGCGATGTTTAGGTTCAACTTTAGTGTCGACGAAAAGTGTAAACGCTGTTCAATTTATACTTGATTAAATGTCACAAAACTGTTAATAGCAAAATCGTAGCTGCTCGCATTTGCGAGATATCACGAAATTATTGTTTTTGTATTTTCTAAAATTTTGACAATGAAATTTTTTAAATATCTTCAAAAACTGAGTATGCAGATTTAATTGTATTTATTTTCAGGTCACAAAACAGTTAACATCGAAATCATATCTTCTCAATTTCGCGAAAAATCGCAAAATAAAAAAAAAATAAAAAATTGAAAAAAATTTTATTTTTCGCGTAAATTAGCAGTCAAGATATTGATTTGAGCAGTTTTACCACCTTTAGCCACATACAATTTAAACTGCATACAATATATTTGTCGTTTCTTGATTTTTTCCTTTATTTTAGACACTAAAGAAAAAATAAATTAATTAATATAAAAGCTTGAACAGCAATTTTGCAATTTCTTGGGAAATTGATCATCCATAATTTTTATGCTCGCAGTTTTGTCAACTTTAATAACCTCGAATTCAAACTACATACCACATTTTTGTCGTTAATTAAAGGAAATGTTTTTACAGACCAAAAAAAACACAAATTAATGAATAAATAGTAGTTTAGCGAGTTTTTTAGCGATATCTCGAAGAATTGAGCAGCTAGAATTTAAATGTTGACAGCCTTATTACCTTTAATCAATAGCAAATCAAACTGCGTTTCGTATTTTTCAACAGTGTTAAAGAAACTTCTTTTATTAATCAAAACAAGAAATACCCCCAAAAAGCAGTTTTTCGCTATTTCTCGCGAAAGTGAGCAGCTATAATTTTTTTGTGGGCAGTTTTAATTTCTTAAAACATGTTCAAATCAAACTGCATACCACTTTTTTGTGTTATTTCTAAAGAACCGGTTTTAAAATATAAATAAATAATAAAAAAAAAAAATATTATTACGCGATATCTCGCGAAATTTAACACCTACAACGATGTCAACAGCTGTGTGACTTTTGATCAAGCACAAGTAAAACTGCATACCACGTTTTTACGAAATTTTAAGGAAACCTATCTAATGATAAAAAACGAAAACAAAAACAGCAAAAAATTAATTTCGTGATTTCTCGCGAACTACAGATGATAGGATTTTGATGTTTACTGTTTTGTGGCCTTTAAATAAGTACAATTAAAACTCTATACTCAGTTTTTTAAAAATATTTAAAAAAATTCAATGTCAAAATTTTAAAAAATATAAAAACAGTAATTTCGCGTTATCTCGCGAATGCGAGCAGCTACGATTTCGCTGTTAACAGTTTTGTGACATTTAATCTTGTAGAAATCGAACTGCGCTTACACTTTTCGTCGACACTAAAGTTCAACCTAAACTTCGCTGAGGCTCACCGTGCCTAAGTAGTATCCTGTTTTTGACGGCGAAAATTTTAAATAAGCTTGCATAAGCCTCAAATTATAATAAAAAATTTTGTAAATCGTTAAACTTTTAAAAATTCTAAGAAAGAAACTGTCATAAAAAAACTGAAATGTCACTTTTTCACCACAACTTAAATTGTCTTGTATTAAAAACATGCGTAAAACTTTTTTTTTTTACAATTTCCCTATAATTTCCGGCGTTACCAACTTTTTTTTTTGTATATGAAGTTTGACAGATTTTTTTCCCTGAAAACTAACAGAGTACTGTGCTTAAGGCACAGTGTTCTTTTGTACTTTCTATAAGGTAAATGGGACTATAATTCTGATCCTGTTATCCATAACATCCACAACTCCAAATTTACTTTTTATAACATCCACAACTCCAAATTTACTTTTTATAAATTTATTGTTGAAGTCTACTCTTCTTTGAAAGTACATTTTACAAATTCGATTAAATTCGTTTTCAATGTAATTGCACATACATATTCATTCATTCATATATAATATGCTTGTAAGTACTTACTGAATCTGATACGAGTAATGTTTGATACGGAAATGTAACAAAGTTGTTGGTATAAACATGATTGGAATGTTTCTATTAACAAAATTAGATTAATCTTGTTTGTATAATTTAAAACATACATATGGGCAATTGTCATTAACTTTTAATATTTAAGAAAAAAAAATTGCGTTTTTTTTGTGGCACATTGATAATTTTTTTGTAGGTTAATAACATTATAAATAAGTAATTCAAATTCGTCCGCGTGCATAAATTTGAGCGATCGCACCCAAAACTATGGAGGTTTAAAGTTAACATTTTCAGAAAAAATTTCAAAATTACATTTTTTATCTGAAGTTTACCAAACTTACTACTTACCTAGAGCTAAAAAACACATTCAAAAATGCATAAAATCTTTGCTAAATATCGAAATATTTGCATTAAACCATTTTTTTTTGTGGGCAATTTTCCAATATTTTGGACAAAAAAATGTTTCCAGCGGTTTAAATTTTTTTAGAAAAATTTTACCAAATGCATTAAAAAAATCTCAATAAATTGCTAGGAAACACTATTATGTTATTTTTAATAGGTTAGAAACAGCATTGGTTTAAAGGGAACATTTTGAAAAAAAAAAAACTAGCCTGTAGGCTAGTTGGTAGCGTGCTAGCCTATGAAACAGGGGGTCGTGGGTTCGATTCCCACTAAAACCCTTGGTCAATTTCGCTACAACGAGACGACGGTCATTGTTACCAGTTCTCGGTTAGGTTAAAATTATTTAAAATGAGTTTTAAATAAAAATTGGAAAAATAAATAAAAACTGATCATTGGATATATATATTAGAGTTCGTTTGGAGACTATGTCACTTCATCTGTTTATCGGATATCATCATTTTTTTAAAGGATTTAGGGGAGCTAAAAAGAATGCTGGTATTTTTTTGGAAAAATTTTCACTCCTTGGGGTGGTTCAAAGCATCTGAAAACGCGGATTTTGAGCTGATTTTTTTGCAGAGAAAAAACGGCTGAATATATTGCAAATCTGATTGCACCAATCGATTCTACACCAAAAATTAAAATAATAGCAGTTTTTTGAACTCCTAAAAAAAGTTCCAATAACCCACAACAGGGGGCGGAAAAATTGATTTTTTTTAAAAAAAATTTAAATTATTTTTTTAATCATGCACGATGAAGAGGCAGTTTTTGCTAAGAAATTTGGTATGAAAAGCACCTTTCTATCACAACCCATTAAAAAGTTATAAGGCTTCAAAGTTTTTTTTCTAATGGCAAAATTATAAAACGCTAACCGAAATTTGAAAATTTTTTGGATGGGTCCGCGGTCTGGACACTCGTTTTCGATTTTCATCTCAATGCTGATTCCAAATCTGGTTTCCAAAATGTTCAGTAACGTCAGGTCTTTGAGATAATTGAGGTCAAAGTTCACAAAAAACGCATTTTTTGTGCATTATTGAGAGCATTTTTTTGTGATGTTTTTGGATGATATTCTGGGATCATAAAACTTGCTTTCGATTAACATTTCGATGCTGATTCTGAATCTAGATTTCAAATTTTTCTATCACGTCATGTTTTCGAGAAAATTGAGGTCAAAGTTCTCAAAAAACGTGTTTTTGTCCATTTTTGAGAATTGATAACTTTTTAACGGGTTGTGATAGAACGGAAAATTTAGTACCATTTTGTTAAGCTAAAAATGCCCTTTAATTGTGCATATTTAAAAAATTAATTTAAAAAGAAAATGGAAAAACCTTATATTTCCGCCCTCTGTGGTGGGTTTTTGGAACTTTTTTTAAGAGTTTGAAAAATGACCATTGTATTATTTTTTACTGTAGAATCGACTGATGAAATCAGATTTGAGATATATTCAGCCGTTTTAGCTCTGCTGAAAAATCAGCTCAAAATTCGCGATTTCAGATGCTTTGAACCACCCCAAGGAGCGATTTTTTTTCCAAAAAAATACCGCCATTCTTTTTAGTTCCCCTAAATCCTTCAAAAAAATTATGATATCCGCATATCAAATTTTCAAAATGAACTCTAATATATATATATATAAAAAAAGTTTATAATTACACTGTACAACAAAAAACGCAAAATCGAATATACTTTTAAAATGAGGTAGTTAAGGTTGTAGGTCTCGTCGAAAAGATCACAAAAATGTCCATCAAACTTGCCAGACACCCTCAAATTTTCGTTATTTTCAAAAAACGTTTTTTGGGACTTTTCTCACTAAACCACGTGTAACTTAAACATTTTTCAACCGATTTTAAATTTTTCAACTGTTTTGGATAGAAGAAGGATGGGACTTTTTATGTGTGTGAATTGGTCTATACATATAAGAACAATATGTATTGATTTTTTCAACAATATCTAATTTTTTGTTATGTTTTGAAAATTTTTTGAGTTTATCGATTTTTTTTTGTGATCTACTCGACAAGACCAACAACCTATACTATGTAACATCAGAAGTATTTTTTCACCGTAGCACAGTGTTATTGATTTATTTATTTTTTTTAATTATTTAAAGTTTGATTTTTTAATATTGTCCTTCTCAGAATAGTGAAACTTTTCAAAGGATGATTCATAATAATCAGGGAAACCAAAAATATGCTCTAAAAAACACGTTTTATGCGCTTAAAAAATGCCCTTAAAAACAGTGTTCGAAAAAAACCAGTACGTTATTTAACGTTCCGTTCCAAGAACACATTCACTAAAAAGTTTTTTAAGTGGTTGTGAAGGTGTTCGCAAACAGAATTCCGAACGTTATGCCTGTGAGTTGAAGAACAGAAACTTTACGATAACGTACCGAACTAGGTTAGAAACAAAATAAAGTTCTTTTAGTGTTCTTATTGCGAACTTTTGAGACACAACCACTAAAAAACTTTTCACAACCACTAAAAAACTTTTCAGTGAATGTGTTCTTGGAACGGTACGTTTCGATAACGTACTGTCGCTCCATAGTTCCGTACAGAACACTAACGTACCGTACGTTAGAGTTTTTTTTCGAACTCTGCTTAAAAACGGAAAATATGCTCTTAAAAAATATTATATACCTTTTTTGCGGTGTTTTTTACAATTTGTTAGAGAATAGACCCTCCAAATACCGTTAATATTTAATATTTTCTACCAAGTAGCTGAATCTAAAGAAAACATAGTTTCATATACCGATATGAGGCCTAAGGTAATCAATCGTCACAATTCCGAAATTGTTGAAAAAAATCATCCTTGTTGGATAAAAAATTTTAAAATAAATGGTGTCATAAAAAAAAAATCCGAAAATAATGCTCTAAAAATTGAAAAAAAAGCTCTAAAAATTTAAAAAAAATGCTCTAAAAATGTAAAAAAATGCTATAAAAAATATAAAAATGCTCTTAAAATTGAAAATATGCTCTAAAAATATGCTCTTATGCTAAAATATGCTCTTAAAACTAAAATATGCAAAAATATGCTCTTAAGGCAAAAATATGCTCTAACAAATCGATGCCTGATTTCTTAAAAACTTCTGAAACAGATAAATACCTTACTGGTTTCCCTGATAATAATCAATATTAAGGTTATTACGAAGTAATTTAAAGTTATTGCAAATTTTATAAAAGTTATTACAATTTTGAGCGATTTTTCGCGACTACAAAAAACAATTGAATAATTTTGAAATCTTATTCAAATTAAACATGTCAAAATCAATCAAAATATATATTTTTTTTTAAATTTTTTAAGTAATATAGGATTTTAGATAACCATTAAATTTAAAAATCATTAAAATTTTCGCTACTTAGCCTAGGAAAATAAGGAGGAAAAAAGGGGAATCAGCGGAAAATCGGACAGGTTCTCTGAAAATTTTGCGCAGACCCTAGTTTTGGCAATCTAAATAAGGAAAAAAAAGTCCCAAGAAATCACCCGTGTCCTTGCTGAGATATTGAGGTCAAAGGTCACAAAAACCGGGTTTTTTACAGTTTTTTGCTAATATCTCGCTCGATATGCGTCGTACGCTTTAAGAGTCTATTACAAAACTTGTAGAATATAAAATTATCTACAATATGTTTCTTAATACTTTTTTTGTGTCTCTCACCGTTTCTGAGATATTAAAGCCAAGATTCACAAAAACCAGATTTTTTATAGTTTTTTGCTAATATCTCGCTTGATATGAGTGACACGCTTTAAAAGTCTAATAAAGAACTTATAGAATATGAAATTATGTACGCATTTCACTTTACAATTTTTTTCGTATCCCTTGCCGTTTTTGAGATATGGGCGAATTTATCTTTAATTAATGTGTATAAAAGGGACACGAAATAATGACACCAAACATGGAAACTGAAAAGGGCATACATGGAAACTTTAAAACTAATAGATAAATCTTTAAAACTAGTAGATAATTAATCTAGCTTTTATTTCAGTCTGATCTAGAGCAGATTGTGTAATTAATAAAAAAAAGGTCTGTTTTTTTTCCAAGTTCACAGGGCAGTGTTTTTAGCAATAATTCGTTTGTTCATCTTCCGGTATCATATGACTTTTGTACCGACCAACAAAAAAGTTACAGATTAGAATTGTGTTGTTAGGGCCCCTATTTTAGACCTTTTAATTTATTACCTTTAACTTATTTGTTAAGACAGGAAGTATTTTATTGTGTCTTTTTGATATAACTTAGTGTAGAGTAATTAAAAAAGCAACAAAAAATATTTCCTGTGTTAAAAAAAAGTTGGAGGTCATAAATTAAATGGCCTGAGAAACGTGTGTCTCTTACAAAACAATCCTGGTCGGAAACTTTTTGTTGATCGGCAAGTTATACACAGAAAAAAAAAAATTTGTCAATTCAATTAATTTCATTGTTAATACAATTAAACATTTAATTGAAACTGAGCCTACATTGGATTTTGTCAATACAACATTGACTTTTGTAACTTTTAAAAAAAATATCAACCCATTTTTGTCAATTAAATTCATTGTTGTATCAACAATGAAATTAATTGAAAAGTTTGTAATAAATTATATTAACGGAAATAAGCATGCTTATGTCATTTTATAAAAAAAAAATCTAAAAATAGAACAAAAAAAATCTAAAAAATTAAAAAAAAAAAAAAAAAACATTAGCCAGCAGCTGGAATCGAACCCGCAACGAACATGATACGAGTCTAGCACACTACCACCGTGCTACTCCTTGTATATATTTGTAGTTGACTACGCGTAGTATATTAAAGGAAATACACCGGTTTTAATGTCATTTTATTTTAAAAAAAATATAAAAAACTAAAAAAAAAAAAAACATCTAGCGGCAGCTGGAATCGAACCGGCAACGAACATGGTACGAGTCTAGCACACTACCACCGTGCTATTTCTCATATATTTTTTTTCTCATATATTTGCAGAATAGCAAAACAAAAATAATTTAAAATAAAAATAAATAAAAATAAAAAAATGTTTCCGCCAGCTGGCAGCGAACCCGCAATGTTCATGATTTGAGTCTAGCACACTACCACCGAGCTATCGTCACATAAATTTGAGCTTCATTAAATGAATTTATAAGGTGTCTGTGTTATCAATGAGCATTTTGTGCGTTTTTTAACAATGATTTTAATTGATGCATTTAATTGGAAATTAAATTGGATTTTTGTCACATTAACTGTATACATTGTATACATTGAACTGGAAGTTAGTTGCTAACAATTTGTTTTGTTACATTTGATTTCACGATATTTTTTTCTGTGTATGATACCTGAAGATAAACAAAAAGATTATTACTAAATATGATACCTGAAGAAAAACAAAAAGATTATTACTAAAAATACAACATTTTGAACTTAGAAAAAATCGAGCTTTTTTTGGGAAACATATTGGGAAACCTGTATCAAAAAATATTTTTATATAATTTTATTTTCCACCTCGACTCTCGTAGCATACACTTAAAATAAAACCTTTGTCAAAGCTGCAGAAGAATCTGCCCATTTTGAGCTAAATGAAAAAATCTGTTGAGACAGCAGACAAATCTGCTGATTTCAGCAGATTTACTGATTTCAGATGATAATTTATTTTAAGAAAAGCAGTGAAGCTTTTTTTTAAATGTCAATTTTTTTAGTTTATGCTGTTTTCAATAAATTTTTTTAATTAAATCTTTGAAAAAAAAACTTTTTTTAAACTAGTTGCTAAATATTTCTGTAAAATTAAAAATAATCTGCTGATTTCTGCTATTTTCTAGTAAAAATATCCATTTCAGCAGAAAAATCAGCTTAAAGTTTAGATTTTTGTTTAGATTTTTTGACAGAGTTTTTTTCCTGAGTATATTCATAAATTACACAATCTGCTCTAGATCAGACTCAAATAAAAGCTAGATTAATTATCTACGTAGCATTTTTATTTTTTAGTAATACACGATTTCGTTGTAAAGATATGGCCTTTTTAGTTTTCATGTTTGGTGTCATTATTTCGTGTCCCTTTTATATTCATTATAATTAAAGATAAATTCGCCCATATCTCAAAAACGGTGAGGGATACGAAAAAAATTATAAAGGGAAATTTGTACATAATTTTATATCCTATAATTTTTTTTTTAGACTTTAAAAGCGTATCACTCATATCAAGCGAGATATTAGCAAAAAACTATAAAAAATCTGGTTTTTGTGAATTTTGGCCTTAATATCTCAGAAACGGTGAGAGATATAAAAAAAGTATTAAGAAACATATTGTAGATAATTTTATATTCTACAAGTTTTGTAATAGACTCTTAAAGCGTACGACGCATATCGAGTGAGATATTAGCAAATAACTGTAAAAACCAGGTTTTTGTGACCTTTGACCTCAATATCTCAGCAAGGACACGTGTGATTTCTTGGGACTTCTCTTTCCTTATTTAGATTGCCAAAACTAAGATCTGTGCAAATTTTCAGAGAACCTATCCGATTTTCCGCAGATGACCCCATATTTTCCTGGGCTATACTTAGAGTTTTTCTTTTCCCGGACTTTTTCATTTCCCGGGAAAGCGGGATTCATTTTTAAATTTCCCGGGATCCCGGGAATTCCCGCAAAAACTAAAAACCCAAATTTTGTGTCAAAAAAATATGTAAAAACCTCATGAATGCGATTACACTATTTATATTGTTTAATAACACCATAAAAATCGTATTAAGTACCTATAAAACAAAAAAAAAAAGTTTCGAGAAAAAAAGAACATTTTTTGTTACCCAGTATTTTTAAGGGAATATGGTATTTCAAATCGCTTTATCTGTTGTAATAATAAAAATTTATCATTTATTCTAATTCATATCAGTTCATTTTTACAATTGGTTCACAGCGCTTTGCCTCTAAAACACAATGAAACTGATTCAGAAGAATATCTCACTTATGTCTTTGAAACTGAATGTAACTGTTTCAGAGAAATTAAATTATAAGAAAATTTGCCCCAAAAAATTATTAAAATTTTTTATTTTTTTTTGTTAAATACTTTATTATCTGGATTATTGAATCTGCCTATTCTTGGCCGAACAATAAGTGTATAAATCTTACAAAACTAACTTAAATACTAGTTACTCCCTAGGAGCCATTTTGAAGAACGGGCCTCTAAATTAAATGGGCGGTAAGTCAGCACGTTGCAGTCTGGTGTGCGTTTGGGTTCGAGTAAGGGCTCTCGCCAATGTATTTGGGTGGTTCCTGAGCTTTTCAACGTATTTCGTTCTGATGTCCATAAACTCTTCTCTTACAAACGGAATATTTAAACGGAATATTTAATGTTGCACACAGAAAAACAAATTTCCAACTGAATATTTCAGTTGTATCAACTCAAAATTCGGTTGCTGCTACTAAATTTCGCTGTGGCATACGAATTTTTTAGTTCCCAGCAAAAAAAAATCGAAGTGGTGCAAAAAGAATAAGTGATTCACTACATACATAGTAGCTATATGTGCCGATCTTCATATTCCATAAGAAGTACTTTTATAAGCACTTCCAAAACTGCTAAAAAAATGCCAATAATAACAACTTTCACCAGTTCTTTCCTCAATGATTTAGAAGTACCATTTTCATATGTGTTTACAAATGCAATTGAAAAGTACAAATTTGTGGCACTTAAGTATTGGATTTGTTTTGTTGAATATTTTTTTTTATAATTTTATCTGATTTAATAAAAAGTTAAATTTTATAAATGAATTAACTTGATATGCCGCAAAAGCAAATTTGTTATGTAAATTATGTTATAAAAAAATACAGTTTCCAGATTTTTGTTAAAATTACCAAATGACTCAAGAAGTGCTAAAAAGATAATATACGATATCTGATTTAAAATGAGAGAATTACTTTTTTTTATCTCTTCATTTTATTTATTCGATGTTTTTTTTAACTACATGTATAAAAACATTTTTTTTTTTATAATTTTTGGAGTTGTTTTGTAAATTATGTACAAAAAAAAACAATAAAAAGTTTCCAGATTATGGTAAAAATCAAATGACTTAAAAAGTGCTTAAATGGCTAAAAAAGATAACCAAAAAAAGGTGGTAGCCTTTAAAAAAGGGCTGAATTATAGCCACAAAATGACTAAAAACTCTTCTAAACATTAGGGTATTCAATTAATCGAGGTTTTGGTTTAATCGGCTAATCGGGCAAATAATTAATCGCACTTAAAAAATTATGTTAGTAAAATCAACTGAAAATGTCAGTTAAAATAACTACTTTGTAAGTTGTTTTGGGGTCAACTACTTTTTCAGTTAAATCAACTAACAATGTTAGTTATTTTAACTGACAAAAAACAACTGACTTATGTATTAAAAACTACTTACATTTGTAGTCAAAACAACTAAAATGTAGTAAAAATAAAAAAATCAATATATAATTTTTTTTTTTTTAAATATTTTTCAGAAAAAAAAATTGAAGACCAAATTTTTTCCAAGTTTTTTTTTTAAAAAAAGTTGTGAAAAATAAAAATAACGAAATTGTTTTTTTTTTGGAAAAAAACTTTAAAACTTTTCAGAGATAAAATAAATAAAATTAACTACTTTAAATAACTGTTACTACATCACAGTACTTTTTTGTTAGTTGTTCAAAAAAACGACTTAAAATAACTAACAGAAATAGTTGTTTGATATTTTTCATACAAAAACAACTGACTTTGTAGTTGAAAACAACTAACTACTGTAAAATATACAAATAACTAACATGTAGTAACTTACATAATTTTCTGAGTGCGGGGTTGAGATTTAATCGGTTAATAATCGGATAAATTTGAATTATTCGGTTAACCGAATAATAAAAATTTTAATTGAATATAAAACTAAGAACTCTATGTACTTTTAAGAATTTTATTAATTTTATTTAAAATAAATCTTTATCCGATATGGCGAAGCTCTATAATGTTAGCCCAAATAAAGATTTTTTGTATGGCACCCTGAAAATTTACCCTAAAATTGATACCCAAATTGATGCCGGGCTTAGATGCACCTCTAATAGAGTTTCGAATTCGGTACTATTATATATCAACAAGACAAATTGGTTGGTTTTCAAATTTGTTTTCTTTTATTTTTTAGGGCCGAAATTGCAATAATTTTATCGGTCGATATCTCCGTAATGAAAAAAGATATCTTAAGGATTGCAAAAGTAATTTGAAGAATAAGTGAAGTATTTTTAGATGTGCTAAACTAATTATACATCATAAAATAATTCTCGGTTTTATAAGGTCCCGAACATTGCGAATATCTGAGTTAATGCAGTACTGTCAATCGAAAATCTAAATATCTCAAAAAAAGATAAATCACTTCTAAGGCCAGATTCGGATTAAGCGCATGAAAAACTATTAGAAAAATATATACATCCACATTTAATTAATAATTCCTATTAGCTAAACTAAATTATTAAAAACATCGATTTAATCTTAACAATTTCAAGTCTAAATATTACATAATAAATATTATACATTGTTAAAAATATCGTTTTGGTTTTAATTACACTGTGCTACACCAAAAATATGCAGGGGTTCTCATATAAAAATTCGGGTTGGTTGGAGTCCATAGAGTACTGATATACTCATAGTTTTTCTGGATCACTTCGTTAAATACGTTTTTTATTGGCAAATGTGTTGAAAAACGGAAATTCTTAAATTACAATTTTAAAAAATTATTACTTTGTTAGTTTGCAAATCGATTTTATGGATTTGTTTTAAAGGTATAGGTCTTACCTTTCAAACAAAACAAAAATATTAAAAATCGATCAAGAATTGGCTGAGCTACGATCGCTTAAGTAAAAAAAAAACGAATTTTTTGAAAAATTTCTCATATTCTTTACACTCTAAGTTGAAAGTGAATCATTAAACAATTTTTTTTGAATTTTTGTAAAAAAGTATAGTAAAGTGGCTTTCCAAAACACCAAAAAACATAACAATCGGTTAAAAAATGAATGACTTATGCTAAGTTTTGTGATAGGACATTTTTAATTTTTTTAAGAAACGCTTGTAATTCAAGCATTATTCATAAATCTTGTTACTAGTAGTAATTTTATGCGCATATGCATATAAACTAGAGATGGGAACGTAATTAGATTTGTGCGTGATTCACACATGATCAGAAGTGAGCATGATTAAAAATTAATTTTACTCACGTGGTTGTTAGTGAGTGTCAGTGTGAGTGAAATAAAAAAATGGGCGTGTCAGTTACTTCCAAATCCTATTTATAATTTTTTGGGTTTGTTTAAAAAATATCAGTGTAACTTCTTAAACAAAAAAATATTGAGAATAGGTTAAAAACAGGCTAAGGTGCGCTTGTTTAAGTAAAAAACCTTTTTTGAAGAGTTATACCTGCAACATTTTTATGACAGAACAAGTAAAAAAGTTAAATTCGGCCTTGCCGAATGTAGTGATACCCTCCACAATTTCAAAAAGATTATTGCAAACAACTTTATTTAAAAGGAAATTACTTTTGAAAAAATAAAAAAATTTGAAAAAAATGTCTGCGAAAAAAAATTTTGGTAAAAAAAAAAATCCGCGATTTTTTTTCTTTTTTTGTCAAAAAATATGTTCGTACTTGTTTAAATACCATTTGTTGTTCAATTATGTTAACATATGTCAACCAGAAGCCGAATTAAAGCATTTTGTATTTTTAGGTTATGTTGAATGTACTGAAATTTTTGAGGTGTGCTTACATTTTCGTTCATAACTTTTGAACCGCTGAACCGATATCGCTCAAATGCAATACCAAACTTCTCGGGAGAACTTCCAATATATATGTTAAGTTTCAGTCATCTCTGTGCAATATTTTGTCCGCGAGAGCATTTTCCACAGACAGACAGACAGACAGACAGACAGACAGACAGACAGACAGACAGACAGACAGACAGACAGACAGACAGACAGACAGACAGACAGACAGACAGACAGACAGACAGACAGACAGACAGACAGACAGACAGACAGACAGACAGACAGACAGACAGACAGACAGACAGACAGACAGACAGACAGACAGACAGACAGACAGACAGACGGGCAGACGGACAGACGGACATCGCTAGAATGTCTTAAAATCGATCGGGCATCATGAATATATATACTTTATGGGGTCCCAGACCGATATTTCAATGAGTTACAAACGGAATGACAAACTTATATATACCCTCTATCACTAAGTGGAGGGTATAAAAAGCTGTGCGCTTGCAAACATGTTTTTTTAAAACGAAATTGCTAAAATTGTGGGATCATTTGATGGAAATTTTACCTGTTTATAAATATACATGTGAGGCATTCCACACCAAATGTTCAGTGAGAAAAAAATTGTGTACCAAAATTTTTTCAATGGGTCCCGGGTAAAAAAGTTTTTTATTTTTTTGGTGAAAATACATATTTTTGCATATTTTGATTTTAAATGCATATATTGTGCATATTTCGAACTTTTAAGTGCATATTATTGCATATTTTGGCATAAATTAGCAAAAACACAAATTGAAATTAATTTTTTTCAAAAACTATTTTAAATTTTAAAAATTTATTTTGAAAATCAGAAAAATTACTTTTTTTTCTTCTTAATTTTTTTTATAGATTTTCTTAATTTTTAAAAAAATCTTGCTAGACAAACATCTAATCTTAAAAAAAAAAATTACAAAAAAAACAAAAGTGGCCGGATTTTTTATAAATTGACTTTTTTAAAAAATGGAAAATTTCAGAACGGATTTTAATCGATTGCCGATACAAAACTATACAAGAATGTAAATTTTTGAGATTTTGGTGCATTTCGTTTTTATTTGATATATATTTAAACAAGGCAACTTGACACAAACTTGACCATTTTTCCAATATTTGACCACGCCTCCTGAGCCCAGTTTTTGAAAAATTGAACAACCAAAAACGTAATTTTCTTAGCTCCATATATGAGGCATTCCACACCAAATGTTCAGCAAAAAAAAAAAGTTGTGTCGTGTCAATATGAAATCATTTTCAAAGTATTCGCTCTTAGGGTACTATTGAATAACAAAAATAAAATTTAAGTTTTTTCAAAAAGTGGGCCTTGTAGGCGTGGTCAAAAATTGAAAATATCTAACTTTTTTGCCTGAGCATCTTTACTTCAATATTTATGCAAATTAAATGAAACACAGTAAAGTCTTAAAGACAAAAGCTGTTTATAGATTTTTGAATGGGCTATCAATTAAAAAAAATAAAAATTGGAACATTTTCAGAAGAAGTTCTGAATTTTTTAAATTTAAACTTAAACTTTATTTATCAAAAAACATGCCGCAATTTTATTTGTTTTTTATTTTTTTTAAAAAAGTTAAAGGAATTTTCTATCTGATCTGAAATTTTTAGAGATGTGTTTTGCCTTGTTTTCGAAAAATCAAAATTCAAAAATTGCAACACGCTTATTTTATACAATAATGGTATTTAAAACGTGTGCGTATGAGTAAGATCAATACTTAAAAAATATTTTAAAAGGCGATGGTAGCGTGAGTGAGTTTTTAATAACGATTACGCACGCTTATGAAAGAAAAAATTTAGTCACGCACGATATTTTATTTTGCTCACGCTCATTCACGCCCACGTGAATGAGCGTCGGCGCTCACGCTCACGATGTTCACGTGAGCGTGAGTAAAATAAAATATCGTGCTTGAATATTTTTTTTTCTTTCATTAGCGTGCGTGATCGTGAATAAATACTCAGGCAAAAAAGTTTGATATTTTTAATATTTGACCACGCCTACAAGGCCCACTTTTTGAAAAACACTTAAATTTTATTTTTGTTATTTATTAGTACCCTAAGAGCGAATACTTTGCAAATAATATCCCATTGAAACCACTATGGTTTTTCTGTAGTGGAACAGTTGGTGTGGAATGCCTCACATGGCTATCCATACAACCCATTTAAAAATTTACGGTTCACATGTTTTTTTTTCTCTGAACATTTGGTGTGGAATGTCTCATACGTATATTTATAAACAGGTAAAATTTCCATCAAATGATCCCACAATTTTACCAATTTCGTTTCAAAAATGTCAAATGTTTTTTGTCATAAAAATGTTGCAGGTATAACTCTTCAAAAAAGGTTTTTTACTTAAACAAGCGCACCTTAGCCAGTTTTCAACCGATTCACAATATTTTTTTGTTTAAATCCAAATAGGATTTGGAAGTAACTGACACGCCCATTTTTTTATTCCACTCACACTGACACTCACTAACAACCACGTGAGTAAAATTAATTTTCAATCACGCTCACTTCTGATCATGTGTGAATCACGCACAAATCTAATTACGTTCCCATCTCTAGTTTATATGCATATGCGCATAAAATTACTACTAGTAACAAGATTTATGAATAATGCTTGAATTACAAGCGTTTCTGAAAAAATTTAAAAATGCCCTATCACAAAACTTAGCATAACTCATTCATTTTTAAACCGATTGTTATGTTTTTTGGTGTTTACTATACTACTTTACTATACTTTTTTTACAAAAAACTCAAAAAAATTGTTTAATGATGCACTTTCAACTTAGAGTGTAAAGAATATGACAAATTTTTCAAAAAATACGTTTTTTTTTTACTTAAGCGATCGTAGCTCAGCCAATTCTTGATCGATTTTTAATATTTTTGTTTTGTTTGAAAGGTAAGACCTATACCTTTAAAACAAATCCATAAAATCGAAAATCGGTTGCAAACTAACAAAGTAATAATTTTTTAAAATTGTAATTTAAGAATTTCCGTTTTTCAACACATTTGCCAATAAAAAACGTACTTAACGAAGTGATCCAGAAAAACTATGAGTATATCAGTACTCTATGGGCTCCAACCAACCCGAATTATCATATGAGAACCCCTGCATAAATTATTTTTGGTCTTTTGTAGCACAGTGTTATTATTAGTGTAAATACTAAAAAAAAAAAATCTTAAAATCAATCCCAAAAAGTCATGAAATATGTACTTATCAAGAAGTGATGAAAAAATCACTTCTAAATCACCATATAAAAATTACATAATCACATCCAAAATGCCAAGAAATATATACTTCTAAAGAAGTGATGAAAAAAGCACTTCCAAAAGGTCAAGTTATATTAACATCCCGATCACTACTTCAGAAGTTGTGATAAAGATGTTAATGTATATGTACATACTAAACACTAGTGATATTGTGTGTCACGCCCATATAAAATTCATCAGTGTTTCAGCTGAAGAAGAAGTACATCTGGTTCATAAGTTGTGGTGAATTTTGTAGTGAATGGTAAGCTCTTTTTTTGCTGGGTTGTTTCCATTAAAAGACAGTTGTATTAACAAAATTTAGTTGTAACTACCAATATTTAGTTGTTTTAACCTTAATACAAATGCATCAACCGAATTTTTGTTGCAACAACTGAATTTCAGTTGGAAATTGGCAAATTTGTTTTCTGTGTGTGATATTTCTGACGTACCAGGGAGCTCCCGTAATGATCCTCAGAATTTTGGATTGTGCCCTCTGTATAAGCTCAATATTAGACATACTGGCTGTACCCCACAGTTGGATACCATAAGTCCATATTGGTTTTATAATACAATTATACAGGATGACTTTAGAGTCAAGGCTTAGCTTTGATTGCTTATTAAAAAAATTAAAAAAAAAAAAAAAAAAAATTCTGGTTTCTTAAAGAAATACCCGTTAATTTCAGAGTCATTCCTTACACAGATTTTATATCAATTTATCGATTAAAAAAAGAATCCTGTCCAGGGACATAAATATTTTCTATAGAAACATATAATCATACTGCAAATTTTTATAATGCAGGTCTCAGAAAGACAATTTCTCAGCTTCTGAAAAAAGTATAAGGTTCTGATAACACAGTGCAACAACCAAAATCGGAATGAAACTAAAAGCAAATGAAAGCATAACAAAACCCTCGACACTTTTTTTTGGTTCAGTGCTAGATTTTTTTTTACACGCATTTAAAGTTGGTGAACTTTTATTATAATTACAATAATAATTGCTTGAAAATTGTATAAGGCGTATGATTAATTTTGTAATTGCCTTTAAATAACAATCATACGCAACGGTGACCAGTGGATTATTTTTAATAATTTGGCTAAGAAGGTACGAGACCGATTGCATCGAAATTCATACCGGTTATAGCTAACGTAATTTCGAGCTTAAGTTTAGATGCTGGACCCCACATAGCCAATAAGTGCCTCACCAGGGGCTCCTAATATAGGACATGTTTAGTACACAAAAGCTTTAAAGGCTTTAAAATCATCAACTTTAAATACGAGTAAAAAATAATCTATTGTGAAACTTTTTTCATTTCGTAAGTCTCAGATTTTATGAAATTTTTTATTTCGCAGGTCTCTCTTGGAATACTATTTGGGTCCTCCTTGTCCATGCGTACGTTTTTGTCATCAATTATAATGAATTTTAATAAAATCTAAAAAACTCACATACAAAATAATCAATAGAAGTCGAAAAATCAACAATTTCAAAGAAACTAAAATTCCCGGGAATTCCCGCTCTATTTCCCGGGATTTCGGGATCGAAAATTTACGGGATCAATAGAATCAATAGAAGTCGAAAAATCAACAATTTCAAAGAAACTAAAATTCCCGGGAATTCCCGCTCTATTTCCCGGGATTTCGGGATCGAAAATTTACGGGATCAATAGAATTCCCGTCCCGGGAATTCCCGTGAAAAGCTCTAGCTATACTATTTACTTTTGATCAATGTTGCTTTCCATGATTTATTATATTTGCACATACCATTGTTTCTACTCGTTCAACTTTCAGCCATGCACATTTTTCTGTCAAATAATGCAATACTAAAATAACATAATATTGCAAAAAATTTAAAAAGCTCATAAAATTTTTGCAAATAATTATTTTCGGGTGCGTTTGTAAATAAAGTGGGAAATGGTAAACTATAAAGTTCACAATGCATTCGTAACCATTCGGAATAAAACTGGAAGTGTGCCTCGCAAACCATAGCGAGCACATCACTCGAATCAAGCTCAAATTGTGCGTATTTACAAGGGATTTTACCATGTGTATTTGAATTTTGAAATTACAGTTTGCACCAAAAGCTACAATCAAAAAACCTCGAAAAATTGAAAATTGAAAAAAAAAAATGGTATCAAAGATTTAAGTCCATGTAACTGTTTTCTTATTGATGGCACGTCTACTGAACCTTCACCAAATAATTGCCCAAGTCTACTCATTAGGCGATATTAATTTTGGAGTAATAGCTTTAACGCACCCAACAATATGAAACTTTTAACGAAAAATTTCGTGAGTGTATCAAGCGAGTTTTTTACATTTTTCAACTTTGAACATTCCTTACCATGAACTAATGAGAACTTTTGAGCTGTGCCTTTGCACAATTACTCTTTAAGGTTTCCTTAACTTATCCACATTCACAGGTACCACCTAATTTACAAATTAAAAAGTTATTGCAAAATTAACAGAATATCATAAGTATTAAAAGTTAATGACAATTGTCCATATACTACTTCTAAAGTAAAATTCTTAATATAAAATTCTTAATAAGCTAAAATTTGATTCAAAAGAAAATAAAATAGTGGCCAAGCTCTTATAGCAAACGGATTGCAGGGAAAATGAGAAAGGTCGTTAAAGTGCGTATGATACTTGCTTTTTTCAAGATACTTGTTGCTGCAATTATTAGGGTTTTTCTATAAAAATTTCGATAACTTCAACCAAAAATTTTGAATTTATCGAAATTCCCATAAAAAAACCTTAATAAATGCAGCAACAAGTAACTTGAGAAAAGGAAGAATCATAAAGACATAAGCTAAGGAACAATTCTTTAGTAGGGCGGACACTTTTTGATCTATCAAAAACGGGTACAGTTTCATTTTTAAAAAATATCGCCGTTTTTAATTTTTTCAAAATATTTATAAATGTATATCAACTTTTCCATCAAACAGCACGAGAAAAAGGGTATTTTTTGACCAGGTGGTTCAGTTTTTTTTTTTCATATTGTGTATAAAGATACCCTATGAAGCCATTTAGAAATTCCAATTACAGTTTAATTTAATTCCAAAAACAAGCGATATAAACGCGTATAAAGCTTTCATTTTTTAAAAATCACGAAAAAATTAAAAAGTGGTGTAGTCATTAAAAACTGCGTCCTAAATGCCCTCTTGATTTTTTTTTAAGTTACCATATTCTTAAAATACGACATTTTTGGAAAAAAAATCATTTTCATGGCAATCAAAGATCTTCTATTTTTAATTTTTTGCTAATTTTTTTCCATACAAAAATTAAAAAATGCCTGCGAATTTTGTACTCTTGCTTAAAACATTAAATCATGATAATGTTTTGCGGAAGATTTGGCTGTACTTGCCAAAGCAAAGTTTTTTTAGAAAAAATAATGTTATATTACTTTGCTATTCCATGCAAAACGAATTGAAATATCAGTCGAGGACCCCATTAAAAAACCAAAAGAGCTATACATTTCGTAAGTGAGTGCAAAAATAAGTGCAATAAAGTGTTTTTACATTTTGGAGAGTATAAAAATTCGGCACCAAAGAATTAAAAACTCTCACTTGTTTTATGTACATTTGATAAACAAATGGAAAATTTTTATGCGAAAAGCTTAGACTTGGTGAAAAAGTAGTTTTGGTAAAAAAAATATTTTTTTTACGAAAAACAAAATTTTGTTAAAAAAATTTAATGAACCCAAAATCTTTGGTGAAAAAAAGGTTTTGATAAATTTTTTTGATGAAAAGTAAAATTTTTGGATGTAAAAAATAATTGATGAAAAAAAAATTTTTGGTGAGAAAAAAATTGATAATAAAAAACTTGATAAAAAAATTTTATGAAAAAAATTTATGAAAAAAATATGATCAAAATGCCTGCGAATTTTGTACTCTTGCCCAAAACATTAAATCATTATAATTTTTTTCGGAAGATTTGGGTGCAAAGCAATTTTTGTTTTAGAAAAAATAATATTATATTTTCACGAAAAACAAAATTATGATATAAAAAAATTTTTGTGTGGAAAAAAGTTTTTGATGAAGAAAAAAAATTATGAAAACAAAATTTTTTTTTTAAAAAAAAAAAAATTAACGAAAACAAAATTTTTGGTGAAATAAAAATTAAAAAAAAATAAAATTTTATAAAAAAAAAAATTATGAACACAAAATATTTTTTGAAATCAAAATTTAAGAAAAAACATTTTGATGAAAAACATATTTAAATGAAAAAAAGTTTTATAAAAAAAAATTTTTTTGATCAAAAAAAAAATTTTTTGATGTAAAAAACTTATGAAAAAAAAATTTTGATGAAAAAAAAATTTCATGAAAAAAAAAATTTATGAAAAAAAAATTGATGAAAAAAAATGTGATGAAAAAAATTTATGGAAAAAAATTTGATAAAAAAAAATTGATAAAAAAAAAAAAAATATGAAAAAAAAAATTGATGAAAAAAAAAATTTGATAAAAAAAAAAAAAATTGATGAAAAAAAAATTTGTAAAAAAAATGATAAAAAAAATTATGAAAAAAAAAGTTTGATGAAAAAAAAAATTTATGAAAAAAAAAAAATTATAAAAAAAAAAAGTTTGATTTTTTGAAAAATAATTATGTTACTTTTTATTCACCAGCTGGTGAAAAACGGCTTTATTCACCACGAGGTGAATTATTATACAAGTTACTAAAATTTTTGGTTTTAAGAAAATGAAAATAGTAATTCTTGTTTTCTTTTTCGTTAATTGTTAGCTTATATATTCAAACTGAGGTGGCGTCCTGCAACCTTTTTAAAATAAGACACCAGCCGAAAAACATTATCATGTTAAAAAAAATTTATAAAAAAAAATTTTTGATGAAAAAAAAAATTTGATGAAAAAAAAAATTGATAAACAAAAAAAAAAAAAATTATCAGGCTCTAATTATAATTATGTATTATAATTTTTTGATTTGTTATATATGGTTTTGAGTTGAGAAAAGTGTGAAAGAAAAATTTTAATTTTTCTAAAAATTTAGACATCCTGGTTTGTTTCTTACTAGTTTCATATTATCCAGTTATAATAATCTTCAGAAAAACTTTTAAAGTCAAATTTATTTAGTTAATCTAGTAAAAGACCTGGAGCAGATCCTAACGTAGCCGGATTTTCGATTTTTTGCCTGTGGGCGGAGAAATAAGCGAAAAAGTGGGCGTGGCAAAATTCAATTTTTTGACATTTTTGCTTAATTTAAAAATTGTGTTTTTTAATATTTTAACTAATTTGAAGGCCCCAATGACCTATGAAGATGAAAATTTACATTTTAGCTTATTATGACTTAGGAAGCTGAAAATTTCCTAGCATATAGTCCTATCGATGAAGCATATCCTGAAGTAGTCGAATTTTAAATTTTTGGACTGTGGGCGGAGATTTGAATGGAAAATGGGGAATGGACCAAATTGGGATTATTAACCTTTTAACTTATTTTGAAGCCCCCAAAGGAATCGGAAAGTGGATAGCGTATAGTGCCATAGATGGGACTAATTAATTAATGGCACCAATTAATTGATGGTTTAATTACCATTTAATTAATGGCAATGGTAATGAAATTTTTTTCATTACAATTGGTTGTATCAATTGCACCAATTAAATTACTAATCAATTTAATTACTAATGAAAATTAAAAAAAAAATAATTACCATTGGTATGGTATCAATTAAAAAAAATAATTACCATTAGTAAAAGTCGTCACAATATTGTCAAAATCGTTAGTATTTGAAAATATCTGTTGTTTTTTGTTATTTTGTATTTCAATTTTTCACATTTTATGAACCAAACGCACGTTTGCCTTTTGTATAACACAATATTTGAAGTTTTTTATTTGCATTTAGATTTTTGTCTTTATTCATATTTAAAAAAAAACATGCTTTGATGTTTAAATTTATAACTCTTCAAAAAGACAAAAATGTGTAAAATGGATTTGAAACCAATTATAATTGGTGTTTTTCAACAATTGGTTAATTTCATTACAATTGGTAATTATTTTTTCAATTAAAAAAAATTAATTACCATTAAATGGTAATGAAATTTTTTTCATTACCATTGATATTAACCAATGGTAATTAAATTTCAATGGTAATGAAAAATTCCCATCTATGATAGTGCTAACGATGTTGTATATCCTGAAGTAATCTGATTTTAAATTTCTCGACTGTGGACGGAGAATGGCGTGAAAAAATGGGTTTTTTAATATTTTAACTAATTTAAAGACCCCGAATGACTTAGGAAGATGAAAATTGGCATGTATATAGTAGGTTTCATGGGGAAGATCAACACGAACCTGGATTTTTGATATCCAGTGTATGGGTGGAGAATAAGAAAGGCAAAGGGGCGTGTTAAATTTATTTCCGTCTATTTTCTGTACATATAATTTTTTTTGTGTTTTTCTTATTTTTTGTGTGTCCAGCGCTTTTTGAATTTCATTAATGGACTTATAAGCTTAAATTTGGCATGTATATAGTGTGGGCAAAATATTTTATTTTTTGTAACATTTTAGAGTATTTTTAAGCTCCGCCCCTATGAATTAGGAAGCTGAAGTCCCTAACATATAGTCCTAACTACGAAGCATATTCTGAAGTAGTCCGATTTAACATTTTTGCAATGTAGACGGCGAGTTGAGGGGAAAAAGGGACAAGGCAATATTGTGTTTTATTTTTTTTAATTTAACTAACTTTAAAGCCCAAATGACCTACGCAGCCGAAAATTGGCCAGCATATTGTCCTGACACTGGACCATATCCTAAAGTAGTCAGAGTTAAAATTGTCGGACTGTGGACGGAGAATTAAGAGGGAAACGGGCGTGAATACGATTATAGTACTAACGATGGAGCTTATCCTAAAGTAGTCAGATTTAAAAATATGAACGGAGAATTAAGAGAAGAAATGGGCGTGGAAAAATTATGTTTTCACATCTTACCCAATTTTGAAGACACCTTATGACCTTGAAAGATGAAAATTGGGATGCATATGGTACGGGATATGGCAAAGATCAAGACCGACCTGGATAACCAGTGAAAGGGCGGAAATACAAAAAAAATTCGTTGTGAATTTTGTTCAGTTTATATATATAATCTGTAACGTAGCCGGATTTTCGGCCTCTAAGACAGGGGGAGTGGCGGAAGACGGCGAAATTTAGTTTTTAAACATTTAGGTGGTTATTCATAAAAACTAAAATATAACTAAAGTAGGTTTATTTGACAGATATTGCAGGCATATTTGTCAAATAAACCTACAATAAGTCTACTACAAGTGTTATGAATAGGGATGAGATTTTCATGCACTAAAAAATCGAAAATATGCGCTTAAAATATGCACTAAAAAATTCAAAATATGCACTAAAAAACCTAAAAATATGCGATAAAAAATAAAATGTGTGCAATAAAAGTCTTGTTTTCATTCGAAAAACTTCTTGAAAAAGCAAAAAATAAAACCGGGCTTAAAAGTGACATTTAAAACTTTATATAAGCAAGATTTTTTTTTATAAATTAGGACAATCTATAAAAAAATTAAAAAGAAAAAAATAATTTTTCTTGTTTTAAAAATAAATTTTTAAAATTTAAAATAGTTTTTGAAACAAACAAATTTCAATTTGTGTTTTTGCTAATTTATATCAAAATATGCAAAAATATGCATTTTAACCAAAATATGCAAAAATATGCAAAAACAAATCGATGCCATTTTAAAGCAAATTTCTTGATTCGGAAAAATAATTGGTCAAAATCGTTTTTAGACTATCGACAAAAAACATGCATTTGCATGGAAATCTCATCCCTAGTTATGAATAAGAGCCTCAAACTATTTCTGAAACCCCTAATGACTAAGGATGCTGAAAATTGTAAAGTATAAAGTATTGACAATGGATCATATCCTTATGAATTCAGATTTAATATTTAAACTGTGTACGGAGAATTATAAGGAAAAATGTATTTGAAAAAAATGTGTTTTTTAACATTTTAGCTAATTTTAAAACCCTTCATGACTAAGAAATATACAAATTTCGATGTATATAGGAGTGACGATGGGACATATCCACACGATGGATTTTTGATATCCGGTTTAAGGACGGAGAGACGAAATGGGCGTGCTAAATTTAGTTCTAAAATTTTATCAATAAAACCTTTAATACTCATAAAAATTTTTTCCAGTTTAGGAAATATATTGATGTAACTCAATGTAGCAATATTAAATTTTTGAAGCACAAAACATAATTTTTTATAAAGTTTAGTAAAAAATTAGAATTATTAAGAAAAGTGATTTGGTGTTCCGCCTGGCAGGGACAGGCTATTCGACTAGTAGTCAATAAAACTCTATATGTGAAAATTATTTACAGATCGCAGCCGACAAGAATTGAACTCATCATCATCTGTAATACTTTGCTATTAACTGCTTGTAACGTACAATCACTCTAGACCGATACGCCAAGTAGGCTGTTAAGCAAGTATCAACTAAATCTGATTTTTTTCAATTCGAGTGTAGTTGTTGCCGTTGTTTTTTCTCACAGAAGACTTGTTATTGTAATGTGTAAACAAATTTTTATTTTTAGTAATCATTATTCTTCTTCCTCTCCTTCATCAATTCTGATCTAAGTACTTATTTTTGCAAACATTGCCAGACATGGTCTATACTTTAGACACAAATGTTAGGTGTTGCCATTTTTCCAAAGATACTGATTGCCACTTAGGGCGACTTATAGTCGTTATTTTTAAATTATTGTTTTCTGTAAAGACAGTCGAGCTCAGGCTCTAATTATAATTATGTATTATAATTTTTTTTTTTTTTTTTGATTTGTTATATATGGTTTTGAATTGAGAAAAGTGTGAAAGAAAATTTTAAATTTTTCTAAAAATTTAGACATCCTGGTTTGTTTCTTACTAGTTTCATATTATCCAGTTATAATAAAAAAAATTGATGAAAAAAAAAAATGATAAAAAAAATTATGAAAAAAAAGTTTGATAAAAAAAAAAAAAATTATGAAAAAAAAAAATTTATGAAAAAAAAAGTTTGATGGAAAAAAATTTTGATAAAAAAAAAAAAAAATTATGAAAAAAAATAGTAATTCTTGTTTTCTTTTTCGTTAATTGTTAGTTTATATAGTCAAACTGAGGTGGCGTCCTGCAACTTTTTTAAAATTAGACACCAGCCTAAAAACATTATCATGTTAAAAATATAGATTTTTTTGGTTTTTCAAAATATTGCAAGTAAATGTGTTCTAAATTGTTTTCAATATATATTTGAAGAGCCATAACTCCTTAAGTGAATATCGGATGTCTATAATCAAAATTGAAATGTAAAGGTAAAATCCTCTACTTTCAATGAAAATGTTTCAAAAAATTGTGTCGTTAAAGAAATGCATTTTTATTGCATTAAAAAATTGCATTTGCGTTTAAAATGCATTTTTATGTTTAGAAATTTTTTGTGAAATTTTACGTTTAAAGTAGAGGGTTTTAGCTTTCTATTTCATTTTTGAGTATAGAAATCCTATATTTACTTAAGGAGTTATGGCTCTTCAAATATACATTTTGTAAGTAAATGTTTTCTAAATGGGTTTTCAATGAATTTTTGAAGAGTCATAACTCCTTAAGACAATATCGGATTTCTATAATCAAAATTGAAATAGAAAGCTAGAATCCTCTACTTTAAACCTAAAAGTTCATAAGAAATGTCTCAACATAAAAATGCATTTTAAATGTAAATGCAAATTTTTAATGCATAAAATATGCATTTTTTTATTGACACAATCTTTTTCATTTAAAGTAGAGGAATCTAGCTTTCCATTTCAATTTTGATTATAGAATAAGGAGTTATGGCTCTTCAAAAGTACATTGAAAAACAATTTAGAAAACTTACAAAATTGTGAAAAACAAAAACAAATATTTTTTTTTTAAATTTGTATGGAAAACAATGAGCAAAATTTAAAAAAAAAAATCTATTAAAAACAGAAGACCTTTCTGTCCCATGAAAATTATGACGGACTTTGTTTTTAAAAATGTTGTACTTTAATAATATGTTAACTAAAAATAAAATCAAAAGGGGGTAAAAGTTGAAGAAAATGCACCTCAAAAATGCATTTTTTAATGAAACAACTTTTTTTTTTAAACTTTTAGCTTTTAATTTCGATTTCGGTTATAAAAAATCCGATATTTACTTAAGAAGTTATAGCTCTTCAAACTACACCACAATTAAAACCGCCAATAAAATCGCGCGGAATTTAATTAAACTGTAAATGGGAATGTCTAAATGGGTCCATAGGGTTCTTTATACACAATATGAAAAAAAAAAAATTATAGACACCAGGTCAAAAAATACCCTTTTTCTCGTGCTGTTTGATGAAAAAGGTTATATACAGAGATAGATTTTTCCCATAAAGTACTCGAAATTTTCGAACATTATCGAAAATTTCGAAATTAAAAATTTTCAAAAACGATTTTAGCAAGTAAAAAAGTTAAATTCGGCCTTGCCGAATGTAGTGATACCCTCCACAATTTCTAAAAGACTATTGCAAAAACTTTATTTTAAAGGAAATTACTTTTGAAAAAAAAATTTTTCTTGAAAAAAAATTTTCGCGAAAAAAAAAATTCTTAAAAAAAATTCGTGATTTTTTTTTTTTTGTCAAAAAATAATTTTGTACTTGTTTAAATACTATTTGGTGTTCAAATATGTTAACATAAGTCAACTAGCAGCCGAATTAAAGCATTTTGTATTTTTAGGTTATGTTGAATGCACTAAAATTTTTGAGGTGTCCTTACATTTCGAACCGCTAAACCGATATCGCTCAGATGCAATACCAAACTTCTCGGGAGAACTTTCAATAAATATGTTAAGTTTCAGCCATCTACGTGTAATATTTTGGGTGTGATCACCATTTCCACAGACAGACGGACAGATGGACATCGCTAGATGTCGGGGATCATGAATATATATACTTTATGGGGTCCCTGACCGATATTTCGATGAGTTACAAACGGAATGACAAACTTATACCCTCTATCACTAGAGTGGAGGGTATAAAAATGTTGCTAAATTCAAGTTAAGCATGCAAAAATTAGTAAGAAAATTTGTATTGCAAAATGAAATTATTCCAAAGAAAATAAGTATTTGTAATTAAAACGAATTAATTGTGAAAGATAGAGAAAACCAAAATGTAAATAAAACTGCAAAAAAATGTTTTTGGTCAGAAATATCAGGCGCGGATCCAGGAATTCCATTTGGGGGTGGGGGAGATTTTTTTAACCGAAAAAAAAATTATTCAATCGGAAAGCAATAAAGTTTGGTAGCAAAGGGGGGGGGGGAGGTTTGGTATTTTTTTTAAATATTGTTAATATTCAGTAACAAACTGAAAACAAACAAAAAATTTCTTTTTTTTTTTCAAATGTATACAGAAAAATACATAAAAACTTTAGAATAGAGTTATTTTATTCTCAGATCGTATTTTCTGTAGAAAAGCTCTTAGAAAATTTTGAATCTGTTAAGTTTTTTTCAATAGAAATAATCTGAGATTTTGATATACTTTTCTTATAAAAAATCTCTAATATAATTCTCATATCTTAAAATATTTTTCAGATTCTAAGAACTTTTTCGAAAACAAAAATCCTCAGATTCTGAAACATATTTCGTTAAAGAAAATTATCAGATTCTAATAAATTATCAGTTTCTAAAAGATTTATTAAGAAATTTTGAGACACTTTTCTAAAATTTAAATCTTAAATTTTATACCATTTTTCGATAGAAAAATTTTATGGTTTTATTCTTAGGCACTATTTCAGAAACACATTTCCTATAGAAAAATTCTCAGAATCTTCCAACAGAAAAATTTTCAGATTCTGAGAGATTTTTCATGCAAAAAAAAATCTCAGGTTCTGATATATTATTCTTTAGAAAAGTTTTAAAACAGTTTTCATACAAAAAAACATAGATTTTGAAAAACTTTTCCTACAGGAAAATTCACATATTCTAAATGTTTTTTCAAATAGAGACATTCATACATATATTAAAAATTCAAAGATAAGGATATGTATTTCTCCATAGAAAAACTCTGATTCTTAGACGTTTTTCACGTAGAAATGTGATCCGATTCTGAGATTTTTTTTGCAGAACATTTTTTTGGCAGATTCTAAAACATTTTTTCTAACAAAAAAATTATGAATTGCTGAGAATTTTTTTTCTCTAGAAAAGTTATTAGGCATTTTTCCTAAAATTTGAGATAATTTTTCAATCAAGAAAGTTCTTACATTCAAAGTCAAATAAATATCAAAATATTTTCTAAAAAGCCATTTTTCTATAAGAAATATTTGAGATAACACTTATCCCTTAGAAAATGATAAGGAAAGTTATTCGGTTAGAAAATGTCCACGACTATACTGCCATTTATACTGCTCCCAAAGATTTTTGCATCCTGGTCCTTTTCCTTCTAACTTTGTTCCTTTCCCTTCCGTTTTTCTCCTTTCCCTTTTTTTCCTTTCCCTTTTTTTCCTTTCCTTTCCCTTCTTTTTTTTTCTTTTTTTCTTTTCTTTTCTTTCCTTTTTTTTTTTTTTTTTTGAAATCGTTTTGGGGGGGGGGGAGGGAAATCCGATTCTCCCCCCCT
Source organism: Pegoplata infirma (assembly GCA_963921195.1). Taxonomy (NCBI): domain Eukaryota; kingdom Metazoa; phylum Arthropoda; class Insecta; order Diptera; family Anthomyiidae; genus Pegoplata; species Pegoplata infirma. The sequence goes on from OY992538.1 coordinate 109,204,721, forward strand.
GGATCCGCGCCAGGAAATATACACCATAGTATTTTCCAAAATAATTTTTGGCTAAAATGAAAGATAGAGGGTTTTGAATATAGGCCCTCGATATACAAAAAAATTACAAAAATTTGCAAAAGTCAAAGGCCCAACAAAAGTGGTACTCAATAAAGAAAATGTTAAATTTCTGATTCATGCAGGTTTAAACAAAAAATATGGGGGGATAAAGTATTGGAAAATGCATCTAAAAACTAGATTTGCAACAAAAATGCATTTTTTTAAAAACCTTTTTTTAGTGTATTGGTATAAAGGAGGACAATTGTTAGAGTCACATGCTTTTCGAATGGTATAATTCAGAAAAACAGTTTCGAAGATATGGCTCTTCGAAGTATATTACTTTTTTTATTTTTTAAAGAAAATAAAATCCGCGAAAAAATTGTGATTTTTTTCTAAATTTTAAAAACTGAGAATGGATATTCATTGACTTTGTAGACAATGCATTCGGCTAATACAAAGAAAATTAAAAAACCTAAGTTCAGAAAATTTATTTTTTTCTGTGTTCTTTGGTGGAATTCGTGATATATAAGGATTTAAACTGTTTCTGTAATAAAATAATGTGTTTTTGAAACCGCAAAACTAATTAAACTAGTTTTCAAAATTATACCCTATTGTATTGGTTACTATTTTGTAATTACAAATAAAACACAACACTTTTAAAACGTTTGGTTAAAATTTAACTACTAATATATAATTTAAAAATTTTCTAATTTTTTATTTTAACTCATCGTAAAAAGTTTCAAAGTAAACTTATGATTGTTAAACTTATCCTAAAATTGCTATTTATTATATTTTCGAAAAGTGAACATATGACATTAGAGTGACTTTTTATACCCTCCAACTACAGTATGGGGGTATACTCACTTTGTCATTCCGTTTGTAACGCATCGAAATATCGGTCGGGGACCCCATAAAGTATATATATTATTGATCTATGATCGATTCTAAGACTTTTTTAGAATGTCCGTATGTCCGTCCGTCCGTCCGTCCGTCCGTCCGTCTGTATAAGACACGATGCAGTCCAAAATAAAAGAGATAGACTCGTTAAGTTTGGGAGGCACACGTCTTTTGGTCCTAGGCAGTTTAAGTTCGTTAATGGGCAAAATCGGTCCAGGGGGAAAAAAGTTCCCCCTTGAAGAACTTAACTAACCTCTGAAAAACGCTATATTTTCACAGTTTTTTTGTATTTATGTTGAGCCAATGAAACAATTTGATGTCAGAAAAAGTTCAAGGGGTTGCACTTGGACTTAGGAAATAAAAAAAATCGTTTTTTATTGCCCGTCCCCCTTTTGTGGGCGTGGATATTAAAAATGTTTTTAAATAAAGATAAAATAGTATTACTTAAGCTCAAAAAGCATAAGAAAATTAATTTTAAAACATTTACCGCATGAGTTTATGTGTCCCCCAATGACCCCTACTGATCCCCCCCCCCCCCCCCCCCCCCCCCCCCCGATTGAGCAATAAAGTCATATTGATATTGCAACCAAAGTGGAAATAAAGCCATATCCGTTGAAAATGTGGAAATATATTTCCCCGTTAATCCTGCTACCCAAAAAAAAAATTATTTAGCGAAGCCGCTAAATTAATTTATGGAGTTTGTAATCCCTAAGCCCGGCCAAAGGCCGGCTACCCAGAAAAATTTTTTTTTTTTTTTTGACTATCTTTAAATTAAAAAATGTCTGCGAAGTTTGTACTCTTGCCCAAACCATTGAATCATGACAATGTTTTGCTGTATAAATAGGTGATCTTTCTAAAGCAAAAAAAAAAACGTGATATTAATTTGTCATTCCATGCAATACATCGAAATATCGTTCGAGGACCCCATTAAGTATACATATTATTGATCCGTTAAGGTTTCTATGACATTTTAGTGATATACATCAATCTGTTTGTCCGTGTTTGTCGATAAAAAAAGTTTTTTATGAAAAAAAGTTTTTAATGAAAAAAGATTATTGATAAAAAATATTTGATGAAAAAAAAAAAAAAAGGCTACGGTGTGTAGTGTGATTATATTCTATACATAAAAATATGTTACCCTAATGTAGATAGTAATCAGCTGTGACATTTATATCATAAATGTCACCACTAATTATCGTTCTACTCTACTCTACATCTTGATCTCGAACAGAAAAGAACTGAAATAAAGTCTAGATTATAAGATTATAATAACGCATTTTTATTACAACATTGGTGGTCCCTCTTGGACAAGTTATAAGCTCTGGACGTTACTACATGGTGGCAGCGGTGGGATCAAATAACCCAAAGAAGTTTAAAAGAAAAATAATCAGCAAAGGAAAATTAAAACAACAATTTTTTTTCAAAACCACGTTGGTGTTCATCAAAAGTGAGGTTAGGTTACACATAATTGTAACAACCAAGATAGTTACACTCAATTGTAACATCGATAGTAGAGGTGCATCCAAAGTAATAAAATGGAAAATATTTTCGTCGCAAACATCGCTCCTCCCGAACCTTTCAATTTCTCACAGCCAGACAATTGGGCCAAATGGAGAAAAAGGTTTGAGCGATACATAAACGTTTCTGGACAAGCAGCGAAGGCTGAGAAGGAAAAAATTGATTTGTTGTTTTACATCATGGGCGAACGAAGTGAGGAAATTTCGTTACAGTTTCCAACTAAACCAGAAACTGTCTCAGATGCTTTAAATAAATTCGACAGCTACTTCAAAACAAAAAGAAACGTAATATTTGAACGGTATAAGTTTAACTCACGTGTGCAGAGGCAAGGAGAATCTGTTGACAGCTTTATAACAGATTTACATTCTTTAGCTGAAAATTGCGATTATGGAAGTTTGAAGGTGTTAAGTTATTTCAAGAATGTCATGTTTTATTGAATTCACAAGTCATTGTAATAACAGAGTTACAAGATCACTTACAAACTAGTATGACCGGGTGTTTCACCAATCATAGAATAAATACATTATAGAATTGTATATTTACAATGGTTATTACTATACAACATCTTTCCTTTTATAAAAAACAATAAGATTATAATTATAACTTAAAGTTATTCATATAAGTTCAAATATACATTATTTACAAAAATTCATTAATTTTTTTTTTTTTTGTTTGTTTTTGTTTTATTATAATTCAAAACTTTAAATTCAATTAGATATATGTTTTCTATATATTACAAAAATTTCATTAAATTGTTTTTAATCAAAATCAAGATAACAATCATATCTGGTAGGAGGAACTATTTGCCTACCAGATCTTGTTACATAAGGATTATCATTTAGAACTTGATCATTGGAACCAGCATTTGTATTTGTTGCTTTAGGTGAACTGATTGTTTCAGAACTTGTTGAGGGTTCAGATCTTTCTAAAATATGTTGTTCATTTCTACGATATAACACACCTTGATTATCCCTTACAACAAAAGATCTTGGTTCATTACAGTTTTCCACAACCTCTCCTTGAGACCAGAATGAATGATTATTCTTTTTGAACATAACATTAGAACCAGGTTTTATTGTTTTACGATTTTTAGCATTTTTGTTATAATGTTCTTCAGACTTCATTGTTCGAGTTTTTAATTGATTTTCGTACTGTTGTTTATCTACTAATTTAGGTTGAAAATTTTTTGAAACTGAAGGTAGTTTTGTTCTTAGGTTTCTTGACATCAATATTTCAGCCGGACTTGGCATATTGCCTTTTGGTGTTGTCCTATAATGCAAAAGTCCAATATATGGATCAGTTCCACTCTCTTTGCATTTATGCAAAATTTGTTTTATGGTTTGTATAGATCTTTCTGCTAAACCATTTGATCTTGGTAGATATGGACTTGATGTCTTATGTTCAATACACCATTCATTACAAAACTGCCTAAATTCTTTGGAGCTATATGGTGGGCCATTATCAGAAATAAAAATTTGTGGAATTCCGTGTCTCGCAAAGATTGATTTTAGTTTAATAATAACATTTGCAGCTGAATATCCATTGCTTAATAAATCTATTTCAATATATTTAGAATAATAATCGACTATTATTATGTATTGCTTTTTGTCATACTCAAAGATATCACTGCCTACTTTAAACCATGGTATATTGTAAATTTCATGTGGCATCATTTCTGGTTTTTCATTTGAATTACGATATTTTAAACATGTTTCACAATTTGATATCAAATTTAATATATCATTGTATATGTTAGGCCAGTAAACGGTTTGGCGAGCCAAACTTTGGCATCGTTGGATGCCCATGTGACCTTCGTGTATGCTGTTGAGTATTTCGCGACGTAAGATTTTAGGTATTAAAATTTGATTGCCTTTCAGTATTAACTCATCCAATATAGTTAATTCATCCTTAATTTTAAAATATGGTAAAACTTCTTTATCCACCAATTTTTGATGTTTTGGCCACCCACTTTGTATATAACCTTTAATTTTTTGACAAACTTGGTCGATTTTTACTTGTTCTTTGATGTTTTTTACATTAGAAAATGGAATTTCCCAATGCGTCTTTAAAAAGTTGCAATGAAGTAAAACATCATTATCAAACTCAACCAAAGCCTTTTCTTTCAGTGGACTTCTTGACAATGTATCCGCAATGTATAATAATTTACCAGGTTTGTATACCACATTTAAATTATAACATTGCAAACGCAACATAAATCGTTGCAACCGCGCAGGTATCTTAAATAATGGCTTATCAAACAGCGTAACTAACGGTTTATGATCAGTTTCAACAAAGACTTGCGTACCATAAGTGTATTGATGAAACCTGACGCACCCAAAAAGAATGGCAAAAAGCTCCTTTTCTATCTGAGCATAGTTTTCTTGAGCGTTTGTTAATGATGCCGAGGCATATGCAATCGGATTCTTTTCATGTAAAATCGCGGCTCCAACTGCCTGTTTAGATGCATCTACCGTTAATGTTAACGGTTTATTAGGATTGAAGTAGGTTAAAACTGGTGCTTTCGTTATTTCTACCTTTAAATCGTTAAACTCTTTATTGATTTTGTCATTCCAATGCCAAGCTATATCTTTTTTTAAAAGTTGTCTCAAATTTTTGTTTTTCTCTGATAAATTTTCTATAAAACCACCCAAGTAGTTGACCATACCTAAAAAACGTTGTAATTCAGACACATTATTTGGAATTGGCATTTCTAAAATAGAGTTTATTTTCTCTTTATCAGGTTTGACGCCATCTTTATTAAATACATGCCCAATGAACTTTATCTCATTTAACAAAAATTTTGACTTTGTTTTGTTAAATTTCAGTCCCACTTGTCTTGCTCTATCAATTACTTTTTCCAAAATTTCGTTGTGCTCTTCGACAGATTCGGAATAAATCAAAAAATCGTCAATATATATTAACAAACCATCGATGTCTCCAAATAATTTAATCATCTCCGCATGAAAAATTTCCGGTGCCGCATTTATTCCAAACGGTAACCGCAAAAACCTGTATCGTCCAAAAGGAGTATTAAAGGTGCATAATTTGGATGAATTTTCATCAAGTGGTATCATCCAGAATCCACTATTAGCATCCATTGTACTGAAAAAACGTGAACCACTTAACTTCGCTTTGCAATCATCAATGTTGGGAAATTGAAAATGGGGACGTAATATTGCCTTGTTCCAATTTCTAGGATCTAAGCACAATCTTAACTTCCCATTTGGTTTAGAAACTAAGACAATAGAACTGACCCATTGTGTTGGTTCCTCAACCGGTGTAACAACATTTAAGCTGACCATTCTGTCTAGTTCTAATTTCAAATCCTTATACAACGAAAATGGAATTCTCCTCGGTGGGTCTACTACCGGATTAACATTTGGTTTTAGCATTAATTTACATTTATTTTCTATTAATCCTAAACCCTCAAAAATATCTAAATTTTTTTCAATAATATTTTCAACTGAAAGAACTTTAACGGTTTTAACTAAATCCATATTAATTGCTAAATTGAGACCAATTATGTTTTTACAATTTAAATTTACAATAAAAAAACTATCATAATATTTTTTATGATTATATAAAAATTCAATATTTACTTTACCCATTATTGGTAGTCTTTCACCACTGAATGTATTTATGTTGACATTTGTTGATTTTATTTGACCAGTAAGACCCAGACTTTCCGCTACTTGATGTGAAATTATGTTTGCATCAGCACCCGTATCAACCTGGAACTCGATTTGCTTCTTGCTGACTAATACCATAATATTCCAACCATTGTTGACTGTTGATTTTAAGTTTTGCTGTTGTTGACCATTAGACAATTTACCAATTAAAATATTATTTTGTTGTTGTTGACTTTTTGCATAATTAGATTCAAAGTTGTGTTGTTGTTGATAATTTTCGCCATACGACAATGTCCCAATAAATAACTCGTCGACTTCTTCATCACTTGTATACTCAAGATTCTTAACGTATTTTGTATTTTGTTGTTGTTGTTGTTGTTTATATCGACTATAACCTTTTTTACCGACATCTTGTTGTTGTAGTTGTTGTTTTTTAGAAAAACAGAATTTTTCAAAATGGCCTTTCTTACTACAGTGATGGCAAATAGCATGTTCAGCTGGACATTTAATTTTATGAATTTGACCACATTTGTTACATTTGTTTTGAAAATTTTTCTGATTTGAATATCTACCACTTTGCAGCATATTCAAACCCAGTTCATCCAATTGAGTGGCATTTTCCCGAGCAGCCTCAATATTTTTTGCGATTTCTAAAGCTTTGTCCAAAGAAATTGATCCTTCACTCAAAAGGCGCTCTTTTATATGCTGACGATTTGGTGATAATCCGCAAGTAAATATATCCTTAACTAGATTTTCCCTTAGGCCACCAAATTCGCATGTAAGACTTAAATTTTTAAGTGCTGTCACGTAGTCGTCCATACTTTCACCGCCATTTTGTTTTCGACTAAAGAAAGCATGGCGTTCCATTGCTAAATTGGCTTTTGGTATAAAATACCCGTGAAACAATTGCAAAAGGTCGTCATATTTTACGCTGTCCACATCTTTGTTAAATGAATTAAAAATGTGCAAACAATCCGGACCCATGTGATGAAGGAGTAGGGCTACCTTCCTTCCATCAGATTCTTTTGTTAAATTAGACGCAGTCAGAAATATTTTGAATTGAGTCAGCCAATTACGCCACTCGACCGCCATGTTGGATGCCTTCACATTTAATTTATTAAGAGCACCCATTGTGGTTTCTGTTTTAATTGACATTTCTTATTGTTCTTTTTTTTTGACTCGTATTAAATTAGAGGTTAAAAAGATGTTGTGTTAAATTAATTTTCAATTGAAATAAATCACTTTTTTTTTTTAATATTTGCGTGTTCCTTTTAACCATCTGACACCATGTTAAGTTATTTCAAGAATGTCATGTTTTATTGAATTCACAAGTCATTGTAATAACAGAGTTACAAGATCACTTACAAACTAGTATGACCGGGTGTTTCACCAATCATAGAATAAATACATTATAGAATTGTATATTTACAATGGTTATTACTATACAACAGAAGGAAGACCTCATTCGAGATCGAATCGTAGTAGGGATGCTTAATACAAAAGTAAGTGAGCAGATGCAGTTAAAAACGGATCTAACGTTGAAGATTGCAGTGGATACAGCACGCCAAGCGGAAATACAAATAAAACAAACGAAAGTAATCAAAGACGAAAAAAATGTCTACAATGTGCACAAGGGTGTCCCATCAAACGGTAATTTACAACAACGACAGCATGATAGTCAACCACGAGGTTCTTCATCGTATCGTAAGGCTGGTGGTAACTATAAGTATAATATTAAAAATGATAAATGTAATTATTGTGGATATAAATATCATGATAGGAAAGATTGTCCTGCAAAAAATGAAAATTGTAATATTTGTAAACAGCGAGGACATTTTGCCAATGCTTGCAAAAAGAAAAATGAAACCCACACTAAACCGAATAGGGAAAAGAAGGTAAACGTAGTAAAAGAAGGAAATTTTAATAATTCTAGTAATCAAAAAAATTCTGAGTACATGATAGGAACGGTTAGTCAATTTGGGAAATCAGGTGTAGAATCGTGGTACGTACGGTGTGTGGTAAAGGAATTAAAAAGTAAGCTTAATTTTCTTATTGATACAGGGGCAGACTGTGTATGCATTCCAAAGAGTCAAATTACAGAAAATCACGAATTGAATATATTAAAAACAAACACTACCCTAAAGGGTCCAGATGATAATTCATTAAAAGTTTTAGGTGTTTCTAAAGCTACGATAACGTATAATGGGAGAAAATTAATAGATAATGTTTATATTATAGAGGGACTTAGTACTCCTATATTAGGCCGAAAAGCTTTAGTTCAATTAAACATTCTTCAACCCCCAGCTTTAAAAAATTATTTCGTTTCAGAAAACGTAGTTGAAAATAGTTCCACTAAATTAATTAAAAATTATCCTAGACTTTTTCGGGAAATTGGTGAGTTTAAAGGTGAGATTGATATAAAATTGAAAAACGATGTCACTCCTTTTGTACAGTCGATACCAAGAAGAGTTCCAATTCCTTTATTACCAAAATTGAAAACGGAAATTGACAGGTTAATAGACTTAGACATACTTGAACGTATGGATGACGTCACGGAATGGGTTAGTCCCATAGTGGTTTTCCCAAAACCAGACAATGAAATAAGGTTATGTGTAGACTATACTCAGCTGAATAAAGCTGTAATAAGACCCTATTTCCCAATGCCAAAAATAGAACATTCGTTAGCTAAAATTAAAGAAGCTAAATTTTTTTCAAAAATCGACGCAAACAAGGGGTTTTACCAAATCAAATTGGGACGTGAAAGTCAATTACTGACTTGTTTTATATGTCCATTCGGACGTTTTATTTTTAAAAGGTTACCCTTTGGTATTTCTTGCGCGCCTGAATATTTTGTGTCAAAATTTAACATAGTCTTGAATGGCATTGAAAATTGTATATCACACGTTGATGATATTTTAATCTTTGGAAAAGATCGTGAAGAACACGACAGGGCACTTATACAAGTCTTAGACCGGCTTGATAAGGAAGGAATTACTATCAATAAAGAGAAATCTTGTTTTGGTGTAACTAAAGTTACTTATTTAGGTTATGTTCTATCAGCCGAAGGCATTTCTATTGACCCAAGCCGTATTCATGCAATTATTGATTACCCCAGACCCGAAAACAAAACCGAAGTGCAACGGTTTCTCGGCATGGTAAATTTCGTAGCGAAATTTATACCAAATCGATCTAAAATATTAGAGCCTATAAATGTCTTGACGGGTAAAGTTGAATTTTATTGGGATAAAATTCAGGAAAAAGCATTTTTAACGATAAAGGACAGTTTAACAAATACACCAACTCTAGCCTTCTACGACCCTTCGAAGCAAATAATAATTAGTTCAGACGCATCTTGTTACGGCATCGGAGCATGTTTGTTCCAGGAGGATAGCCAGAAAAATAGACAGGTGGTTTCATATATATCCAGAACGATGATCGATACTGAAAAACATTACGCTCAAATTGAACGTGAAGCCTTAGGCATAACTTGGGCAGCAGAAAAGTTAGCCGAGTATATAACAGGTGTAAAAGTTATATTTGAAACAGACCACAAGCCTTTAGTGCAAATCCTTCAGTCCAAAAATTTAGATACCTTGACCCCAAGACTACAACGTTTTAGAATGCGCCTTATGAGGTACGACTACTCTATAGTCTACGTACCAGGCAAAGACTTAAAAGTAGCTGACGCTTTATCTCGAAGTCCAATTCCTTGTAAAGAGGACGAGCCTCAAGAACTCGGGATAGAAACTGAATCTTTTGTACGATTTGTTGTAAAACATCTTCCAGTAAAAGATTATTATGTAGAAAAAATAATAAAAGCTCAAAAAGAGGACCCAATATGCAAACTACTTGTTCAGTATTCGGCAGATGGTTGGCCGACTCGTAATAAATTACCCAATATTATGGTACCGTATTACCAATATCGCTATGATATCTCATTCTCGGAAAATTTGGTATTAAAGGATACTCGAATAATTATCCCTCCAGGATTACAAAAAGAAGTACGTGATTATATTCACTCAGGCCATCAGGGCATAACAAAATGTCGTAGGTTAGCTCAGACTTCAGTATGGTGGTTAGGACTTAGTTCTCAGTTAGAAGATTTAGTGAAAAATTGTCCAAATTGCATTGAGGAGCGTACTAACCACAGAGAACCTTTTAAACATGACAACCTTCCGACTAGACCTATGGAGAAAATAGGGTTGGATCTTTTCAAATCGAACAAATGGTATCTTATTATAACTGATTTTTACTCACGTTACTTTGAATTCTATCCATTAACTTCTATGACAGAAGAGGATATAATAGAAAAAGTTAAAGAATTTTTTTCGCGTTTTGGTATTTGCTCTATATGTAGGAGTGACAACGGTCCTCAATTCCAATCAAAATTTAAACAATTTGCTCTTGATTATAATTTCAAACATGTCACAAGTAGTCCATATTATAGTCAATCTAATGGTGCTGCTGAGGTGGCTGTTAAACTAGCTAAAAAACTAATAAAAAAATGCAACAATGTACATGAGGGTCTCCTGAACTATCGTTCGACCCCCTTGTCAAACGGGTTTTCACCTGCTGAGTTAATGATGGGTCGTAAATTTAAATCACTGGTTCCGATATTACCTAGTCTGTTAGAGACGGGAAATAATAAACAAGTTATTGAAAGAGAAAGAGAAATTAAGGAGAAACAAATAAAAAACTATAATAGGAGACATAAAACAAAAAATCTTCCCGAACTAAAAAAAGGGGATGCGGTATGGATAACCGATTTACGAAAATATGGTACGATTTTGGAAAAATTAGAAGAACCACGGTCATATTTAATTCAAGCTGATAGGGAAAAATATAGGCGAAATAGATGGCACTTAATACCGGTACGTAAAAAAGGAACTGAAAATTATTATGATTTAGAGGAACTTTATAATCCAGGTGAAGATTATATAATTCAAGATAATATCGATGATATTAATCAAAATAATGTAAATCAGGAAATTGAAAATGACATTAATCAAAATAATGTAAATCAGGGAATTGAAAATGATACTGATCAAAATAATGTTGAGCAGATAACTCCTACTCTGGAGGAATTACCTTCTGTAAATCCAGAAGTTGGTACCTCATCACGAGCAGGTAGACAAATTAATCCTCCTTCGTGGATGAAAGATTATGTCTAAACTTCTTATGAATAAATAAATCAAAATGTATTAAATTAGAAAATAAAACAATTGTATAAGTTATACTTTACATACAGTATTTTACACATAAGTTTATTTTTAAGTTAAAAATGAATTACTACTATTATTTGTGAACTGATAATTATGTAATCTAAAAAAAGGGGATGTAGTGTGATTATATTCTATACATAAAAATATGTTACCCTAATGTAGATAGTAATCAGCTGTGACATTTATATCATAAATGTCACCACTAATTATCGTTCTACTCTACTCTACATCTTGATCTCGAACAGAAAAGAACTGAAATAAAGTCTAGATTATAAGATTATAATAACGCATTTTTATTACAACATTGGTGGTCCCTCTTGGACAAGTTATAAGCTCTGGACGTTACTACACGGTGCACTTTACGGGACACGAATATTTTGGAAAACAAATATATGCCACGATTAAAATTTAAGGTGAATGAGCCCCGGAAGACCCCCTGAAGCAAAACAACATCCCCACCCACCGACATGTATGTACACTCAAAGAATTATGTAGGTAAATTCCAGTGAATATTCACTTAAAACAAATGAAATTTTATTTAAAAACCATTCCACTGTTTTTTCATTTAAAATAAAAACACATTAGAGTCAATTTAAATGCTAATTTAATGACTAACCAAAACATTAAAAAACTAGTGAATATTCAGTTATTTTGTATTGAAAAATAGTAAAACTATAGAAGAAATATTTTACTGCCGAATTTAAATGTAACAGAAAATTCGTTTTTAATACAGTAAATTATTTTTTTTAAACTACAGAAACAGTAAAAAAATTAAATCCTTTATAAAATAAGTGATTTTTCTTTTAAATTGACTTTACTGAATACTTTTTAAAATAACCTACAAACAGTTAATGACATAATTTTCTTAGTGTATGGGAATGAAATGAAAGTTAATTTGCTAACGATTGCAAATAAGTATTTTTGTATGTATTTTAACAATAATGGAATTCACGTCAGAAATTTTAGTCTTGCAAAATTGCGCAATGTCAAAATTGCAACTTTTTTTGCTTGTTTCTTTGCGAATAAAAGCAATTGTATTTATCTATATAAATAAAAATCAATTGTCGTTCGTTGGTAACCGCATCAGTTGAGAACGGCTGGACCGATTTGCACAATTCTTTTTTTGAAATGTTCGTCATAGGTTTTTACGTAAAGAAAAATTGACCACGCCCACTTTTTTCAATTTATCTAAAATCGGAAAACGGCTGCACCGATTTGGGTATTTTTGTATTAAAATGTTCGTAGAAATCCAATATAAGTTTTTAGTGAAAGAAAAATCAACCACGCCCACTTTTACGCCCACTTTTTCAATTTATCTAAAATCTGAAAACAGCTGGACCGATTTGTCTAAATTTTTTTAAATGAATTTTTAATCATATTCCAACTTTGGTTTTTACGTAAAAAAGAACTTGACCTCACCCACTTTGGCTAATTTTTGTTGAAAGTTTTCATCATAATTCAACTAGGGTTTTAACGGATAGTAAAATTTCCCACGCCCACTTTTTTTATGTATCGAAAAAACTATAACGGTTATAGTCCGCCAAAGATTCTTAAGGAAAAAAATTGTCCACGCCTACTTTTACGATCACTTTTCCCAATATATATATTTTAAGTCATGGAATGGCTGAATCAATTTGTCTATTTATGTTTTTAATGTGCGTCATATTCCAACTAAGGTTTTTTGGAAATAACAATTTTCCATTTTTACGCCTACTTTTGAATGGAGGGACCGAGTTGGTTTTATTCAAATAAGGTTTTTACTTTAAGGAATGATGTTTTCGATGTATATAAAAACTGCTCTATAGAAAAATAAAATATAGAATAATAAAATATAAAAAAAAATCAAATGTAGTTCGTTGGTAATCGGATCACTTGAGAACTGACCGATTTGGATAATATTTTTTTTTATTTTAAATGTTCATCTTATTTTTATAATGTTTGTCTTTTTTTTTCGGAAAACAAATTAATCACTCCCACTTTTACATCTCCTTTTTTCGATATATCTAAAATCGGGTCGCCATAGTCCAACTTAGGTTTAAACGGAAATAAAAATTGTTCACGCGCATTTTTATTTCGATACATCTAAAACGGAAGGACGACAGGGCCGATTTGGCTATTTGTTGACATTCGTGATAGCACAACAAAGGTTTTTACGGAAAGAAAAATTGTCCACTCCCACTTTTTTCAATAAATCTAAGATCGGAGAGCGAATGATCTGATTTGATAATTTTTTTCTTTTATGATCATTATAGCCCAAGTAAGGATTTTACGGAAATAATTATTGTACTACCCCACTTCAAAGCCCACATTTTTCAATAACCTTAAAATTTGCAACACTTGAGAACGCCTTGACCGATTTGGCTATTTTTTTGTTTTAAATATTCGTTATAGTCCATATAATTGGTCGGAAAGAAAAATTCTTCTCGCCAACTTTTTTTTGATATATCTAAAATTAATTTTTACTCCAACTCGATCTATTAAAAAAAATATTTCTTAATAGATTCCGCATAAACTTGGTCCAAATCAAGTTTAACTTACCACACAAATTTTAACGCCAACTTTTGTCTAAATAAGTCGACTACTAATGACCGGACCGATTTTTTTATGTTAATAATAGTTCTAATTAGGTTTTTAAGGAAATATAAATGAGAAAAGTGTCCCGAAAAAATGGAAAATTCGGGAAAACTGTAAAGGGTTGTTTGAACTCAAGACGATAGCTCACAGTAAGAACGAAGGATATGCGTAATTCATTGTTGTGTTGTTCATAATGATACTAAAGAAGTTTTAAATTTGTACAGGTCGCAAAGTCGAAGACATGGTTAGTTTTTTGTTCTTAAAATATAATTTGAAGATGATTATCTGCCTAATCGGGTCCTTAAAAACTATTCCCACAAATCTTTGTAAGCCAAGAAATTCATTACATTTTTTGCAGGGCTATATATTGGAAGCGAGATGAAATAAAACACTGATCTTAAATTTGGGCCAGCAACGCGGACCGGGCCAGCTAGTATTAAAATAAATTGCAAATCTTTTCTTGCAACTACGCATCATATAAAAGATAATAGAAAAATAAAAATTTTATTAAAAAAAATTTTTAAAAAAAATGTTGCAATATTGCACTGTTGCAAGGGTCAAAAAATTTTGAAGTGAATACCCTGAACATTGTACCCATTAGATCCATTTTAGTATCTTTCAGTTCAAAAGTTAAGCCATTTTGTAATTAACCGGGTAAAGGGCTTTATACACAAAACAAACTTAATTTTGCGATGCCACTAAATTAGTTTATGGGTTTTGTAACCCCTGAACCCGGCCGAAAGACCGGCTGGACGTTCTTTTTAATAATTTAGAAAAATTTTATATTTTTTTAAAAAAATCCCATCAGGTCAGTTTTATGGACCTAGAAGGCCCATGGGACCTAGCCCTTTTTATATTTATTTTTCTTTTTTAACTATCTCTTTTGGCTCCAGTTGAGTCTGGTGCCCAGCCCCTCAAATTTTAATTTCGTGTTTTCCCCAAAAAAAAAAAATTTTTCCGAAAAGTGCACTTTTGCCAAAAAATTTATAAGAAAATATTGATGAAAAAAATATTGATAAAAAAAAAAAATTATAATAAAAAATATTGATGAACAAAACCATTCGATGAAAAAAAATTTTGATGAAAAAAATATTGATGAAAAAAAAAATTGATGAAAAAAAAAATATTGATGAAAAAAAAATACTGATGAAAAAAAATATTGATGAAAAAAAATATGATAAAAAAACAAGAGTATTACATTCGGCTGTGCCGAGTCTTTTATACCCCCCAAAATATAAAAAAAAATCCAGGGGCTTCTTTTTTTTGGGTTGGTGGGAGACGTTAGGGAGCACCTTCCCCTTGCGATTTTGAACTTCATCTGAGATAAGAATGTTGCATTTGCTTAGCAAAATTACAAAAAACCCTGCAAAAAATGCGGTTTTTCTTAAGTTGGTTAAGTTCTTCAAGGGGGAACTTTTTTCCCCTTGGTCCGACTTTACACATTTCCGACCTTGACCTGGCTAGGAATATAATACATATTCGTGCCAAACTTCGGAAGTCTAGCTCTTTTATTTTAGACTGTATCGTGTCCTCTACAAACGAACAGACGGACGGACGGACGGACATCGCTAGAATGGCTTAGAATCGATCACTGATCAATAAAATATATACTTTATGGGGTCCTAGACCGATATTTCGATGCGTTACACACGGAATGACAAAGTGAGTATACCCCCATACTGTGGTTGGAGGGTATAAAAATGGATGACAAAAAAAAATTATTGATAAAAAAAAAATATTGATGAAAAAAAAAATTATTAATGAAAAAAAAAAAAAAAAATTATGAAAAAAAAAATATTGATGAAGAAAAAAAAACATTGATGAAAAAAAAAAATGTTGATGAAAAAAAAATATTGATGAAAAAAAAAAATATTGAGGAAAAAAAATATTGATGAAAAAAAAATATTGATGAAAAAAAAAATATTGATGAAAAAAAAAATATCGAGGAAAAAAAAAATATTGATGAACAAAAAAAAATATTGACGAAAAAAAAATATTGATGAAAAAAAAATATTGATGGAAAAAAAAATATTGATGAAAAAAAAAATATTGATGAAAAAAAAATATATTTATGAAAAAAAAAATATTAATGAAAAAAAAAAATAAAAAAAAAAAAATTTTGATGAAGAGAAAAAAAAAAAAATATTGATGAAAAAAAAAAAAATTTTTTGAAAAAAAAATGTTGATGAAAAAAAAAATATTGATGAAAAAAAAAAAAATATTGATGAAAAAAAAATATTGATGAAAAAAAAAAATATTGATGAAAAAAAAATATTGAGGAAAAAAAAAATATTGATGCAAAATAATTATGTTACGTTTTATTCATCAGCTGGTGAATATTTGTTTTATTTCCCACGAGGTGAATTATTATCCAAGTTACAAACATTTTTGGTTTTAAGAAATGAAAACAGTAATTCCAATTTTCTTTCTTGTTAATCGTTAGCTTATATAGTCAAACTGAGGTGGCGTCCTGCAACTTTTTTAAAATTAGACACCAGCCTAAAAACATTATCATGTTAAAAACCACATATACCAGGAACCTCGGAACTTAGAGAGGCACCAATTTTTTATTGGCAGGGTTTTCAATGTAAAGATTGTTTAACAAAAATAGTTTTTCTGTGTAGCCGGCCTTCGGCCGGGCTTAGGGATTACAAAATCCATGCATTAAACTCATTCTCTCCGCAAAGTAAAGTTTTCTAGGGTAGCAGGCCTTTGCGCTATTAAATTTGTTATGCCTCAAAAAGGCATGATAACCAAAATAGCTTTGGTTTGCAGAGAGGGTGGGTTTAATGTATGGAGTATGTTATCCCTAAGCCTAACCTTTATTAAAAAAAAAAAAAACAAATCATAGAAGTCGTCATTTTCGACATTTCGTCCAAAAAAAATATTTTGGAATTTTTGACAATTTGGTTTTGGGAGAAATAAAATTTTAAGACCTATCATTTTGGACAGCTTGGGCGATATGGCATTTACGGTTTTGGGCGATACGACCTTGGGCGCTATGTCCGTACACCATTTCAAACTCCATAAATTAATTTAGCGGCTTCGCTAAATAATTTTTTTTGGGTAGCGGGATTTACGTGGAAATATATTTCCACACTCTCCGCAAAATAATGATGAACATTTTTAAAAAATATTCAAATGAGTAACAAAGACATATATGGCTTTATTTCCAACAGTGGTTCTTAATAACGCCATATGGCCTTATTTCTCAACTCTTTGGGAAATAAGGCCATATGGCCTTATTGCCTATGGCTTTATTTCACCCCCCCAAGTTTTAATAATAGATTATCTTAAGCTCTATGAAAGGGTCATGCACTGAAAGAATTTTGTTCATTACGGCTATGAAAACGTACATTGATTCTATGAAAAAAATCATTAGAAGTGAGCCAATGATGCCCTTCATAGAATCTATGAATCAAATTCATAGAAACCAGAAACCTATGAAAAAGTTCATTGGCTATGGAAAAAAAATTATTATTCAATTCTATTTTTATTTATTTTTTTATTTTCATTTTATTTTTTTATATTTTATTTTTATTTATTTTTATTATTTTATTTATTTACAATTTTCTATTTTTAAAAATTTATATGTTTTTTTATTTTAACTTATCCCCACCGAGATTCGAACAGAGAACCTGTTGTTCGTAAAGCATAGTCTCTAGCCACTGAGCTAAATTATATAAACAAGTAACAACACTTAAAATGAATTTTGATTAATATATTGAGTTTGTGTCTATGCTCTGTCACAATGCTCTGCCAAAAGCTGTGTGTGTGTTTGTAGAAAACAAATATTTTGTGTATTTACAAAAATTAAGCGTTATAAAACCATGTGTTAGTTGGCGAGATTTTTCTTCTTTGGTGGCGCTGATAGCTAAGGCGTCGACAATTACCACTTCAGCCGGTAGGTCTTGGGTTCGAACCCCGGTCAGGGCAGCAATGATATTTTTTTTTTAATGTTTTTTTATTTTTTTTTTTATTTTTTTAATAAATTTATTCAACTATTTTAATTATTGTAACATTATTTTAATTATTAAAAGAATTAAAAGGCATATTGATGGCATTTTCTTCTATGAATGACATTCATAAATTCTATGAATTTTTTCTATGAATTTAATAAAATCTATGAATAAAATTCTATGAAATATTTCAAAATACTAATGAATATTCATTCAGCCAATGAATTATTTCATAGAATCTATGAATTTGGTTTTATGAAATTTGTTCATAGATATAATGAACAATAATTCTTTCAGTGTGGAAAAGAAATTTTGTGAATTTTTTTTTTAATTTTTTTAAAAACTGCAATTTTTTCAAAATTTCAAATAGCGATACCTCGAAATCCGTTAAACCATTTTTTGTTATATTCGTGTTTAGCGCATCAAAATTAATAAGTATAACGTGACGCAAGACATATTTATACCCTACACCACTCTGTGGTAGAGTGTATAATGAAATATTGATCCTAGACCTACCTTCAAGTATACCGATCGACTCAGAATTAATTTTTGAGTCGATTTAGCGATGTCCGTCAGTCCGTCTGTGCATCTATCGGTTTAAGCACGATACAGGTCGCAATTTTCAATCAATTGACATGCAATTTGAAACTTAAGCATCTTTTGGCCCAAGGACGAAGCCTATTGAAATTGGAGAAAATCGGCCCATGTTAAGACCTAGCCCCATACAAACGCACACACAGAGAAATGTTTAGTTGGAATTCTATTATGACAACGAAATTTTAATAAATCTTATAAATTTTTAGTTGTTATTGTACATTTTTTATCACCTTACCAAATTAATAACAGCAGTAATAATTAATTATCAATCGTGACCGAATGGATGTATCAACAACTAACAATTTGGTAAATATACCCAAACTAAAAACTAGTAAAGTTTTTGAAAAATATTTAGTAAGTACAACCGTTTCTTGTAGTATTTATTTTCCCTCTCGACCAATAGTCATTTGTTTAAATTAATAAATTCCAAACACATTAGGTAATAGTATCCACAACTGAAAATGTTGGTTAACTTAACCAAATTTTCAAAATTTTTTTATTTTTGAAAATTTTTATTAAATTATAAATTTGTATTGGTATTCTTAACTAATATTTGGTCGTTAGAATTTCATTTCGATTACAAAACTAAAACGTCAGAAAAAATTAAAATATTAATTAGTTAAAAGAAAAATGTTATTGTGTTCAGACGTTTTTTTTAAATTTTAAAATAAAATTCATGTAAAATTCCGTAAAACATTTTACAAAATTTTTTGTTGACGGTAAGTTGACACAACTTTCGAAATACAAACAATTTAAATCAATTAATCTTATTTTAGATTTTTGCATACTCAACTTTAATGCAGATGCTAAAGATACCAAAAAGTCGACAAAAAAATGGTTTTTGAGCCAACTATAAAAACCTATGGAACAGTTTCCCAGAAACCCACTCTGGAGGTAAAAAATTCAAGGTTTATAAATGCCAGAATATTGAAATTAACAAAGGTTCACCCAAATCGGAAACATTTTCTATAGGAAAAATGACTTAAAATTTTAGACTTTTATTGTAGGAAAAGTGACTCAAAATCTGATACTTTTTCTGTAGGAAAAATTTCTCAGAACCTAAGACTTTTTCCCCGAATCTGAGACTTTTTCTATAGGAAAAAATTCAGAATTTGGCACTTTTCCTCATTGTATTAGACTTTTTCAATAGGAAAAATTCTCAGATACTTTTACATATTTTCTTTAGAAGATATTATATTATATTTTCTGAGATATTCTAATACAGATTCTGAGATTTTCTTTCTGTAGAAAAATTCTCGGATTCTGAGATATCTTTCTATAACATTTTCTCTTCAGAGATATATTTTGACTTCGAATTATTTTTGCTCTAGAAAGTCTTACAGATTCTGAGATAATTTTTTTTTTTTAGAAAAATTCTTAGATTTAAAATTTTTTCTATCAGAATTATAGTTTAATTAATTTTTTTGTATTGTATCTATTTATTTCACTTTTTAAATTATAAAATTTTTCTTGAAAAAAATATTAAAAATTTTATTTCAAAAGAAACAGTTAAAAAAAATATTGATTGGTACAACTATATAACGCTTTTTAAAATTCGATCACTCTAACCAATGTCAATTTTAACATAAAAATATTCGGTTCTTATAATAGATATTTACCGGTAGAGACAACTGAATTGGCAGTAGAGGCAACTGAATATTGTGATAGTTGGTGCAACCGCAAAAATTCAGTTGGCAAACAATTCAGTTGCAACAACTGAATCTATTTTCTGTGTGCACCGTTTGGATTCAGCTTAAATGACTCTAATAACCGTGTTATAACAGATATCGCTTTGAAATTTAGCAGGTAAACAAATGCACGAACCACCATTCCAAATTTCAAAGGAATCGGGTCAGTCCTTCTGGTAGTCCCCATACAAACCACCATCCCGATATTCACACAATTCACTCAAAATTCATACAAATGGAAATATTTGATAAACATTTTATTTTTAGGTGTTAAACGTGCACTTTAGTAACCTAGTCAAATCGGAATATATTTGGACCATTTTCGGACTTAGTCCCCCGTACCGATATTCAGTTAAATCGGTCTATTGACAACAAATAAACCAATTCCACTAAAAATTTGGTCTGTGTGTGTTTTCTACACCAAATAAAGATCTAACAAAAGACAGATCCAATCGGTCCATGTTTGGACTTGGGACCCATTTGCCGGAAAACACTGGTGTAGGGTATCATATGGTCGGTCTTGACCGACTATAACTTTCTTACTTGTTATATTTAAAGTTTTTAAAAAAAAAATAATAAAAATTAAAAATTTTGATCGCCTTGACCCGTGGTGAAATCCGATTATGCTCAAATTGGTAACACAAATCTTTTAGATTACGTAGAATGAAAATTCTGGACACTTGTGGAAATCAAAATTTGAAGTAAAAATGTCACTCTAATGTGGCATGTTTACATAAAACAAAATTTATTATAACTATTATAAATATTTTGTAATTAGTCTCTTGTGGTAGACTAAATGTAATGGCAGTAATTATTTAAGATATTCAATTAAGTTTATAGAGAAATTTGTTTGGGATTGTTAATACCCAAAACATAAGTTTAGAATTTATAGAAAACAAAATTGTACTACTAGAAATTTAATAGGATCGATAAAATATTTATTATGAATTTTATTTATTAAGGAGAAAATATAATTAATATTATTTTTGTAATTTTGCACTCCCCTTTTTCTAATAAAACTAAGTGACAAACAACATTTTGTATTTGTTGTTAGACTATCGTAGATACATATCATCATGAAAATATTTTTGGAAAAATATATGTTTTAATGTCATTATGAGTTATTGGAGAAACTCTAGATACGGGTATATTATATAAATTGGTTTTTGTATGTTGTCCAAAAAATATTAATAATAATATCAAACACTCGAAAGAAAAACTCTGTCAAAAAATCTGTACAAAAACTTTCAATTTAATTTAGCAAACTTTCATCAGATTTTTCTGCTAAAATAGATATTTTTACTAAAATCGCTGTCATTCAGTTTTAGAATATAACAGAAATTTTACTGCGTTTTTACTAATTCTGTTTGCTGAATTCCAAAATATATTTGAACATATTTTTAGCAGATTATTTTTTAATTATACTGAAATAGTTTGCAGCCACTCTTTTTTCAAGAAAATTTTCTATTTCAACCCTTATGAACTTCTTTTCATGAAACTCAAAATATATATAAAAGAGACAATTCTAAGGTTGGGTGTCTCGGCTTATCGGTCATATCGGGGATTTAGGGGTTCAAAAAATGGGTAAAAAAAAATGGCGAAATAATAGTTTTTTGAATTTTTTAGCTATTTCTTTCTTAAAAACTATCAGCCTTACCATAGAAAAATAAAATATATTTAAAATCAGCTTTTAATTTTATTTCCATACAAATTGTTTTTGTTTTTAAATCGACTTTCAAAAAATGTATTAAAAATTTAAAATTTAAAATAAAACTTTTGTTAAAATAGACTTTTTGTTTTCTTGTGGTAAGGGCCTATATGATATTTCCATATGAGAAGAAAGGGTTTTAAAATGTCTATCCAACGGTGTTATAACCTTGTAAAAATTCAGCTTCGTTAAATATTTTCTTCATAAAAATGTGCAAATTTTGGTGGGATATTTATGTGAAAACATAGACCTACGATATTCATATGAATACAAAATAATCTTTATTAAATTTAAGTCGAAACTTAGTTTTGATATAGAGTCTAGACGATATTCCTCTTAGTTCCGGAGTTATCGAAATTTTACCGAAGGTCCACATTGTTGCATAAGGGGGCAACGAAATTTTTAAACACTAATATGGTCAATAAGCCGAGATACCCCAACCTTAAAAGCATCTCATTTATGAGGCATTCCACACCAAATGTCCCGCTACGTTTTTGGTTTTTAAATTTTTCAAAAACTGGGCTCAGGAGGCGTGGTCAAATATTGGAAAAATGGTAAAATTTGTTGCGAGTTGCCTTGATTAAATATTTATCACATTAAAACGAAATGCACCACAATCTCAAAAACTTACATTCTTATATAGTTTTGTATGTGCTTTCGATTAAATTTTTTTTTTTTTTGAAAAATTTCAGAATCCGTTCTGAAATTTTCCATTTTTAAAAAAGTCAATTTATCAAAAATCCGCCCACTTTTTTTTTCTTTTTTAATTTTTTTTTTTTTAAGTTTAGATGTTTGTCCATCCACACAAAAAAATTCAGAAACACGTTTTTCGTATGACGAATATTTATGCAATATTACTCATTCGCAACGTTAAAACAAAAAAAAAAAAACAAGCAAATAACAAAACTGTTATGAAATTTAAAGTTCAAATGCGATTTTCTCGAAAAAAAAACGAAGAAAGTGTTTCTGATTTTTTTTGTGTGGATGGACAAACATCTAAACTTTAAAACAGAAAAGAAAAAATAAAAAAAGTGTCCGGATTTTTGATATCGATAAAAATTATCGATAGCCCATACAAAACTACATAAGAATGTAAATTTTTGAGATTGTGGTGCATTCCGTTTTAATGTGATAAATATTTAATCAACGCAACTCGCCACAAATTTTACCATTTTTCCAATATTTGACCACGCCTCCTAAGCCCAGTTTTTGAAATTTGAAAAACCAAAAACGCAATTTTCTTAGTTTCATATAGGGCTACACAAACAACCTATTCAGAAATATACGGGACACATGTTTTTCTGTAGCGGGACCTTTGGTGTGGAATGACTCTCATATGGATGGAGATACTTCCCTTGTAAGTTTTTTTTTTTTCAAAGTGTTTATTTTTTTTAGCTTTTTTATGCAATCAAAACGATTTTTTTAAACATATTTTTAAATACATTTTTAGCAGATTATTTTGTAATTTTTTTCAAAGTGTAATTTGTTTTTCATTTTTTATACAATTGAAACGATTGAGACTAATAACACTGTACTCGAATTTGACCCTTTTTTTACTGGTGAAGTTGATTTGAGTACGCAGAATTCTATGGTGCTAGCCCTTTTTCGAAGTTATCGCTTGTATACACGATATTCGCGATTTAAAATGTTGATGCTCAAGTACAATAAAAACAATATTTTTAAACATTTGCGATAATTTGTAAATTTAAAACCAGTCAACTCAGTTTAATTAACACAACAAACAATAATACCGTGAATTTTTTTCGCGAAAAATATTTTTTGTTCGCGAAATTTTTTTTTTTTTTTTGGGAAAAATTTGGCTCAAATAAATTTATTTTTAGTTTGCTTTGAATTTATGACAGCCATCTGGTAAAGCTAGTTCGTGTACACTAAATTCCATTGCATTATGTGTTTTTTAATAAAGTTAGCGTTTGTATGAGCGATATTCGCGATAATTTATTTTTTTTTTTTAACATGATAATGTTTTTAGGCTGGTGTCTAATTTTAAAAAAGTTGCAGGACGCCACCTCAGTTTGACTATATAAGCTAACAATTAACGAAAAAGAGAACAAGAATTACTATTTTCATTTTCTTAAAACCAAAAATTTTAATAACTTGGGTTTGTAACTTGGATAATAATTCACCTCGTGGTGAATAAAACCGTTTTTCACCAGCTGGTGAATAAAAAGTAACATAATTATTTTTTAACAAAAATTTTTTTTTTTTTCACCAAATTTTTTTTTTTCATCAATTTTTTTTCATCAATTTTTTTTTCATCAATTTTTTTTCATAAATTTTTTTTTCATCAAACTTTTTTTTCATCATTTTTTTTCAACTTTTTTTTATCAAATTTTTTTTCATAAATTTTTTTTCATAATTTTTTTTTTTTCATCAATTTTTTTGTGTCATTAATTTTTTTTTCATCAAATTTTTTTTTAACAATTTTTTTTTTCATCAATTTTTTTTTTTCATCAAATTTTTTTTTCATCAATTTTTTTTCATTAATTTTTTTTCATAATTTTTTTTTTTTTATTAATTAATTAATTTTTTTCATCATATTTTTTTTCTTCAATTTTTTTCATAAAATTTTTTTATCAAATTTTTTATTATCAATTTTTTTCTCACCAAAGTTTTTTTATATTTTTTTTTTTCATCAATTTTTTTTACATCAAAAAATTTTTCTTTTCAGCAAAAACTTTTTTTCATCAAAATTTTTTTCACCAAAATTATCATAAATTTTATTTTAACATAATTTTGCTTTTCGTGAAAAAAATAATTTTTTTTTACCAAAACTACTTTTTCACCAACTCTAAGCTTAAACATTTTCCATTTGTTTATTAAATGTACATAAAACAAGTGAGAGTGTTATATTCTTTGGTGCCGAATCTTTTATACTCTCCAAAATGTAAAACCCCTTTTTATACCCTCCAACTACAGTATGGGGGTATACTCACTTTGTCATTCCGTGTGTAACGCATCGAAATATCGGTCGGAGACCCCATAAAGTATATATATTATTGATCAGTGATCGATTCTAAGACATTCTAGCGATGTCCGTCCGTCCGTCCGTCCGTCCGTCCGTCCGTCTGTCCGTCCGTCCGTCTGTAGTTAACACGATGCAGTCTAAAATAAAAGAGCTAGACCCCTCAAGTTTGGCATAAATATGTCTTGTGGTCCTAGGCAGGTTAAGTTCGGAAATGGGCCAAATCGGACCAGAGGGGAAAAAGTTCCCCCTTGAAGAACTAAACCAACCTCTTAAAAATGATAATTTTTTTGACGTTTTTATGTATTTTCGTGAACCAAATGAGACATTTTAATGTTCGTAGAAGTTCATAGTCCTGCGCTTGGACCCAGGGGATTAAAAAATTTTGCTTTTTTGCCACTCCCCTCTTTTAAGGGCGTGGATAAAAAAATAATTTTAAAACTATAATACTTAAGTGCATAAAGCAGACAAAAATGAACTTGTAAAGATATACCGTAAGGGCCAAGGAGTCACCACAGCTTACCGATCCCTCCCCCTACCTACCTTGCCCCCCCCCCCTTAAAAAACCGCCCCTGTCCAATTTTTTTTTTTTTTAATTTTTTTACATGTTGGAGGGTATAATAGATTCGGCACAGCCGAATTTAACACTCTCACTTGTTTGCACTAATTTTTGCACTCACCTACGTTTGGTTTTTTAATGGGGTCCTCGACTGATATTTCCATTCGTTTTGCATGGAATAGCAACGTAATACAACATTATTTTTTCTAAAAAAAACTTTGCTTTGGCAAGTACACCAAAATCATTCGCAAAACATTATCATGCTTTAATGTTTTGGGCAAGAGTACAAAGTTCGCAGGCATTTTATTTTTAAGTAAACAAACAAGTTGTTTATATTATTTAGACAATTGCGGAATTTCTATCATCTAAACTCTATTGAATATACAAAAAAAAAATTATAGCACAGTAAATTTTATACGCGGAAATTTTTTTTCGCGAAATTTTTTTTCCATTTTTTTTTTTTATTTTAATATTAATTTATGAAAATGTATAGAATACGATACTTTACAGATATAAAATTTAAAAAAAAAATGTTGGTAGAATTTTATTTTCGCGGAAAAATTTTTTCGCTAAAAAAAATTAAGCGCTTTCTAAATTTATGTTTAAAAACTATCCCAAAAGCATCAAAATTAAATTTTTGTTGTACTTGAGCTTAACAATTTTAAATCGCGAATATCGCGAATACAAGCGCTTATTTCGAAAAACGGCTAGCACCATTGAATTCAGCGTACTCGAATTAGCTTTACCAGCAAGGTGCCCAGCTTGTTAATTTTTACGACTAGCGCAGTTTAATTGACAAAACTAAATTTTGTTTTTTCTTAAGTTTAAAAAAAACTAAACTATTAAAGTTTTCATGAAAACAAATTTTTTAAAAACAAAAATTTTCTAGAAAATGTCTTAGCAGATTTCTCTGCTGTTTTGATAGATTTCTCTGCTGATTTTACCTTGATAACCATGACAGATTTTCAGCAAACCATGTCTGCTTAAATCAGCAGATTTCTCATATGGCTCAAAATGGGTGTATTTTCAGCTGAGTTTTCTGCTAATTGGACGAAGAATTTATTTTGAGTGAAGAAGTGTTTATTTATAATCCCAGCAAAAACAAAATTACTTACACTATGCTACACCAAAAACAATGCATGTGTTTTCATATAAAAATTCGAATTGGTTGGAATCCATTCGTTTAGGACTATTTTTTATACCCTCCAACAACTGTTGGGGATATACTCACTTTCTCATTCCGTGTGTAACACATCAAAGTACCGATCTAGGACCCCATAAAGTATATATTTTCATGATCAGTGATCGTTTCTAAGACATTCTAGCGATATCCGTTCGTCTGTCCGTCTGTAGTTAACACGATGCAGTCCAGAATAAAAGATCTAGGCTCACGAGATTTGCCACGAATATGTCTTATGTTCCTATGCAGGCTAAGTTCGTATACGAACAAAATCGGACCAAGGGAAAAAGTTCCCCCTTAAAAAATTAAACCAAACTCTGAAAATTGCCATAATTTTTTGTGTTTTTTTTTAACAAATGCAACATTTTTATGCTTCAAGAAGTTCAAAGTCCTGTATTTGAAGCCAAAGGATACGAAAGTGTAATTTTTTTTGTCCGCCCCCCCCCCCTTTTGTAGGCGTGGATTAAAAAAACTTGTTTAAATAATGATAAACTTGAATTTCTTTGGTGCAAAAATGATAAGAATGAATTTTTGAACATGTATTTCGGGAGGAAATTTGCCTCCCCCAATTACCGCTACCGACGCTCCCCCCCAAAAAAAACCCCTGCAATTTTTTTGCATGTTGGAGGGTATACAGGATTCGGCAAAGTAGAATTTAACACTCTTACTTGTTTTATTAAGTTTTAAATACAAAATATTGTAACATTGTTGTTTTAAAACAGATAATCTATTTTTTGGGTTTGTGTGAAAGATGTGAGTCTTACCTCGTAAACAAAACAAAAATATTTAAAATCGGGTTCAAATTGGCTGAGCTAAGGTCAATAGTGGTATTCAAAGTCTTACTTTCCTGACCTAATACTGGTGGTAAAAGAGCAATTTTCAAATTACATTTCAAAACCCATGTATTTTTTTAAAGAAGAACTCTGAAAACCTGTATTATAGAATATCCGTTACAAAAATGTTCTTGAATTGTTCAATTCTTTATATTTATAATGCTCTCATTTTTTTGCTGGGTTATTTATATGTAAATAACCACCCCATTTCAATAACAAGATACTAAAGCCTAAGATGATTATAATTATGGTTGCATTGTCATCAATGGCTAATCAATATGTACAAGAAGTAGTTGACAGAATACTTCATCAATGTCATTTTGTTTAATAATTTCAATCAAGTGTCATTTACATTTAATTTAAAAAATTGAACTTAAGTAAAGTTGTAATTTATTAAAATAAAAATGACCGAAATATTAGTCATAATGATTTCATTAATTTAATCGAAATATTTTCATGTCAATCATTTTGACTTATACTTTCTATAAGACATTCCAAAAAAAAGTTCTGCTTAAGAAAAACATATGATACAGCTAAAGAAGTGTCTATAGCAAATTTTTGTTATCGATAAGTATAGAATTATCTATAGAAGTTTTGTTGTAACTACTAGCGTGCGCAATGTATTTCGTTGCCCGTAAATACAGAAAAATTTCATAATGATAATAAATGACCCATTTTTGGAACTATTCGCTATGTAATCTTTATATATCGTCATCTGAGAATTGGTTTGCTCCATAGGACGGGGTTTTTACCATCCTATAGAGCAAACCAATTCTAAGGTGACGATATGTCTTAATCCTTTACAAAAACTGTGCTTATGATGATCACAACACCTACAATATAATACCATATACATAAGTTGATATAATAAACACAATGTCAACTTTAAGACGGTCTTATGTTATTAAAAAAATCATTGATTTATTAATTTCAGCAAAAAAAAAATTGAGTAAACAAAACTTTGAGTCAAAAATTTAATGAAAAAATTTTGTAAAAATATGAACAAAAATGCATGAATAAAACAAAAAAATTACTGAAAAATTAATTGATAAACAAATTTTAGTACAAAAAAATTTTAGTAAAAAAATTAAAAACCTTTCCATTTGAATTCGTTCCCAGTTTCATTCCATTTCGTTCCCTGTTCTATTCCATTTGGTTCCCTGCTCCATTCAATTTCGATCAATGTGGTGTTCATTCCTTTTCAAATAGTATCCGTTAAATAACAAAAGAGTTTCTAGGGATAAGATCATTAAATTAAAAAGAACTATTTTGCCCCTTATTTTGTTTCAGAAAATATAAAAAGTACCCCTTTAACTCCATAGGAATCAAAATTTAGAAAAAAAAAAAAACTTTTGGGAATGTTTTTTTTTCCCTAGACGATCCTACATTCCAAATTTTAAGTTTCCAGTACCATTATTTCAGATAATATGAAAAGTACCAAAGTGCTTGTTTTTACACCCTTAGAATCGAAATTTTGGAAAAAGTACTTTTTACAGATTTCTTTTCTGTTGTTGGATCCTACATTTCTAATTTTAAGTTTTAATGGCCTCTATTTAAGAAAATATAAACTGTAAAAAAAGTAATTTTTTTGGGGGATTTTTTTTCCAGGATGCTACATTCCAAATTTCAAGTTAACAGGCTCATTATTTAAGAATATGTGACAGCGCAGAGAGAAAGGGACCTAAGGGTAAAAAAAAAACAATTTTCACTTCTTTTTTATGTGGACAACATCTGAGCATTGAATGAGACCGATCCCATGCCCCAAAAGTGTTCCCTCCCAGAGATATGCGCGTTTTATGAAAGTGAAGTCCACCAAAGATACACGTATTTAAATCTTTCAAATGGCTCTCCTGAACAAAACTGGTTTTTACCCTTATGTCCCTTTCTATTTTGCGCGTCACATATATGTATAATTCCCTTTTTTAATAAATTTCCTTAGGAATCAGAATTTCCAAAAGTTATTCTTTTAGGAATATTTTATTTCCTAGACAATCTTACATTCCAAATTTCCATCATAATTATTTCAGAATATATAAAAGTTACTCGTTTTTATCCCCTTAGATCGGAATCGGAATTTCCAAAAAGTAAATTTTTAATAGTTTTTTTTTTCTGTTGTTGGATCCTTCATTCCAAATTTTAAGTTTTTATGACCTTTATTTAAGCATGGGATGCTACATTCCAAATTTAAACCATTATTTAAGTATATATAAAAAGTACCAAAATACATTTTTTACCCGTTTTACCCCCATATAATCATTATTTCAAAAAACCCAATCAACATTTCCAAAAACTCAACCTTAAAGGACCTATATTTCGGGAGGCGCACCTACATTCCAAATTTCAAGTCCCCATTTCGTTCCCTGTTTTATTCCATTTGATTCCCTGTTCCATTCCGATTAGTCTTATGTGGCTTTCATTCCGTTCCGAATATGCGTTAAAAACAAAAAATTCTTTGCCTTCTTTAGAAATCTTTTTTCGCTAAATGACCCTGCATTCCAAATTTAAAGTTTCCAGGACCATTATTTCCGGAATTATAATAAGTACCGAAATACAATTTTTTACCCCCCTTAGAGTCAGAATTTCGAAAAAGTACTTTTTCAGAATTTTTCCCGTTGTAGGAACTAACATTTTAATATTTTTTTGTAGGACCTTAATTTTAAAAAGTTTAGAAAGTACCAAAGTACATATTTTGAACACTTTTTACCCTAAGGATTCCGAATTTCCAGAAAGTACTTTTATTGGTAATGTTTTTCCTTTAGAGGATTCAAAATTCCAATTTTCAAATTAATAGGATTTTTTTTTAGAAAAAATAAAAAGTACCAAAGAGCTCGCTTTTTACGCCACTTAGAACCGGTATTTCGAAAAAGTACTTTTTGAGAATTTTTTTCGCTGTTGGAAACAACATTGCAAATTTTTATTTTTTTGTAGGACTTTAATTTCAAAAGATATAAAAACTACCAAAAGTACAATTTTTTAACCTTTTTACCCATAGGAATCCGAATTTCCAGAAAGTACTTTTTTTTGGGAATGTTTTTCCGTTAGAAGATCCTTCATTCCAATTTTCGAATTAATGGATTTTTTTCCGAAAAAATAAAAAGTACCAAAGTACTCGCTTTTTTACCCCCCCCCCCCCCCCCCCCCCCCTTAGAATCAAAATTTCGAAAAAGTACGTTCTCAGAATTTTTTTCCGTTATTGGAACCACCATTGCAAATTTTAATATTTTTTTGTAGGACCTTAATTTCAAAAAATATAAAAAGTACCAAAGTACCATTTTTTACCCCTTTTTACCCTTAGGAATCTGAATTTCCAGAAAGTCCTTTTTTTGGAAATGTTTTTCCCTTAGAGAATCCTACATTGCAAATTTCAAATTAATTGGATTTTTTTCAGAAAAAATAAAAAGTACCAAAGTACTCGCTTTTTCCCCTTTTTCAACCTTTCGTTTTTACCCCTTAAAATCAACATTTCCAAAAATCCAGCCTCAGCGGATATGTATTCCGGGAGGTGAAACTACAATCCAAATTTTAAGACTCTAGCTTCAGTGGTTTGGGCTGTGGGATGATGCGTGATTAGTATCTCAGTCAGTCAAACCATGTAATCGTGTAATATCTCAGTCAAACCATGTAATCGTGTAATATCTCATACATTGGTTAAAGTATTCGCATATTTTCTTTTGTACAACGTCATATACATTGCCGTTATACATAACTAACATCATTCTGGATATTAATAAGCTATTTTAAACAAGTTATTTTAATTTTTGTAGGCCAAATGTTAACTCCGTCGCCAATAACCATTTCAGTTTTTAAACTTTAACCGGTTATAACTTAAAAACCAACAAACCAAGAGCTTAATAATTGACTACATTTTTAAAGAGCGAATGTTGACGTTCTTAAAAAAAAAATTTATATACTCATAACTATCTCTTTTACCCATGCAAACACGGCTTCAATTGTGTAACGATTTTTCGACACTTTTTTTAGACATTGTGGAACCCGACAGTTTTATTGTTTTTGACGTATTATGTTTAGAAAAATAATATGTTATTGCCCCATTTATTAAACACGAGGCTATAAAGTATCATTGTGCATCATTGGTTTCTAGTTTTTTCATTGCATATTAATTTCCCGGTATGAAAAGCTAAATCATTAATGAAAAATCGAAAAATGCTGTAAACTCCGTCTCCACGTTTACAACAAAACTACTTAGCGTGTATCTGAAATATCGTCATATTTTGACGTATCTGGTTGACATCTAATGATTTTTTTCGGAAACCAATTTCCGACAGATAGTTTTTCAAAAAAAGGACAAAAAGTGACGAAATGTAAAGTCCGTCTCTGTAAACTCCGTCAACTTTTTTTTTTTGCAGATAGCAATAAAAAACTTTATGTAGTTGCTAAAACCGATGCAAATATTAACACTAGTCATTCAAAAAATAAAAAAACTCATTTTAACAGATATAATAATAAATTTATTTTACATTTCCTTAGAAAAATCATGTTAAAAAAAAAAATAATTGTAAAATCTTTAATAACAAGAAAAAAATCCTAATTACAAAAATTGTTAGTAATTACATAAATAAGTTTTTTAAATTACAATAAAATGTTTTCAAAAAAAAAAATTCAAAAAATTTAATGTATTTTTCTACGGTAAATGTAAACTCCGTCACCAAAAAAATCATAAAATTGTCGATAAAATTTGTTTGAAACAATTTGTAGAAGAGATTTTTTATAGTCATATTAGTAGTGATGTAACATATCGATTTTAATAAAAAAATTCACCAAAAATTCAAATTTTTTGTTTGTACAATTTTGGCTCAAAAACACTGACATTTTTTGATTTCACCCATATCTATATATATAATTTCCCTATTTGTGTGTTCCTCTTTTTTTGTCTATCCAGAGCTTTTTGAAGCCAACTGATGAGCTACAAAGCTGAAAATTGGCATGCATATAGTAAAAGACCTGGGGCAGATCCTAACGTAGCCGGATTTTCGGTTTTTTGCCTGTGGGCGGAGAAATAAGCAGAAAAGTGGGCTTGGCAAACTCAATTTTTTGACATTTTTGCTTATTTTAAAGCCCCCTAATGACTTAGGAAGCTGAAAATTTCCTAGAATATAGTCCTAATGATGGCGCATATCCCCAAGTAGTCGGATTTAAAATTTTCGCAATGTGGGCGGAGAATTGAGGAGAAAAGTGGCGTGGAAAAATTAGGATTTTTATAACATTTTTACTTCTTTTGAAGCCCCCAAATGACGTAGGAAGCGGAAAATTGCATAGCATTTAGTTCTAACAATGAAGCATATCCTGAAGTAATCGGATTTAAATTTTTTAGACTGTAGAAGGAGAATTAAGAGAAAAATGGGGCGTGCAAAAATTGTGTTTTTTTAATATTTTAACTAATTTGAAGACCCCCAATGACCTATGAAGATGAAAATTGACATTTTTGCTTATTTTAAAGTCCTCTAATGACTTTGGAAGCTGACAATTTCCTAGCATATAGTCCTATCGATTAAGCATATCCTGAAGTAGTCGAATTTTAAGTTTTTGGACTGTGGGCGGAGAATTGAAAGGAAAATGGGGAGTGATAAAATTGGGATTTTTAACATTTTAACTTTTTTTTAAGCCCCCAAAGGAAGCGGAAAATGTATAGCGTATAGTCCTAATGTATATCCTGAAGTAATCGGATTTAAGATTTCTCGACTGTGGACGGAGAATTAAAAAATAAAAGAGCGTTTAAAAATTGGGTTTTTTTAATATTTTAACTAATTTAAAGACCCCCAATGACTTAGGAAGATGAAAATTGGCATGTATACCCAACAAACCAAAAGATATTGCTTTTATATCATAATAATATAATATCAATGATAAGTTTGCCCGAGAATAATATTATACGTGATACGAAAATGATAGGGGTAGCTGCTGAGAATGTACCTATCGTAATAATATCGATATTCAAATAAAAAATAACATTATAATGATATCGAAAATTTTAAGCAGCGCGATAATAATATCGATAAATTCCTGGAATTTTATCGTTATTTTATCATTATTCCATTAAAATATGATATCGTTTCGATATCAAAATAAATCAAAAAAATAATATTTTTTATGATAAATAATAATACTAAAATTAATAAAAGTTTTTTTTTTTTAATTTTTTGCTTTTATTGGATTTTTTGACTTAAAATAATGTACATCAATAATAAATAACAATAAATTTAAACTATAAAAATTACATAAATGAAGAACAATTAAACAGCATTTAAATATAGACTTCTTCTTTTTACACGTTCATCGGCTCCAGATTTTCGTAAAGTTTTCCCAGCTTCTAAAAAAATATAAAGGTTAAAATTAAATTTTACTGTCGAAAATCTAAATTATTTTTAAAAACATCTTTTATAGAAACAGTTTCAGATTCCGAGACATTTTTCATATAGAAAGAGTTTCAGATTCTGAGACATTTTTCCTTAAAAAAATAGTCTCAGATTCAAAGA
Organism: Pegoplata infirma; assembly: GCA_963921195.1. NCBI lineage: Eukaryota > Metazoa > Arthropoda > Insecta > Diptera > Anthomyiidae > Pegoplata > Pegoplata infirma. The sequence continues at coordinate 109,238,601 of OY992538.1, forward strand.
CATTTTTCTTATAGAACAAGTCTTAAATTCTGAAAAATTTTTCCTAAACAAATAGTCTCATATTCTGAGACATTTTCCTATCGAAAAAGTTTCAGATTCTGAGACAATTTTCCTATAGAGAAAGTCTAATATTCTGAGACATTTTTCCTATAGAAACAGCCCCATATTCTGCGACATTTTCCCTTTAGAAAAAGTCTCAGATTCTGAAACATTTTTCGATTCAAAAAAGTTTTAGGTTCTGAAACATTTTTCGTATAGAAAAAGTGTCAGATTCTGTAAAATTTTTCCTATAAAATTTTTCCTCAGATTCAGAGACGTTTTTCCTATAGAAAAAGTCTCATATTCTAAGACATTTTTTCTATAGAAAAAGTCTCCGAATCTAAGACATTTTTCCTATAGAAAAAGTCTCCGATTCTGCGACATTTTTGCAACAGAAAAAATCTCAGATTCTAAAACATTTTTGCTATAGAAAGTCTCAGATTCTGAGACATTTTTTTCAATAGAAAAAATCTCATATTCTAACACATTTTTCCTAAAGAAAAAGTCTTAGATTCTGAAACATTTTCCTATAGAAAAATCTCATATTCTGTCTCATTTTTCCTATAAAAAAATCTCATATTCTGACACACTTTTCTTAAAGAAAAAGTATCAGATTCTGAGACATTTTTTTCTATAGAAAAAGTTTCAGATTCTGAGACACTTTTCCGAGTGAAAAAGTCTCAGTTTATGAGACATTTTTCTTATAGAAAATATATCAGATTCTGAGACATTTTTCCTACAGAAAAAGTTTTAGATTCTGAGGCATTTTTCCTATAGAAAGACTCAAATTCTGATACATTTTTCATATAGAAAAAATATCAGATTCTGAGAAATTTTTGCTACAGAAAAAAAATCTTAGATTCTGGGGCATTTTCCCTATAAAAAAGTCTCAGATCCTGTGATATTTTTCTTAAATATATTAAGTGGGGACTTACTCTGTGGAAGTCAAGCGTTGTTTACGGTTAATAAGGCTCCAGCTAAGAATCCATATCCACAAAATATCCAAAGTCGAGATGAAACCTAAAAACACACCATGAAATATTATTAGCAAACAGAAAAATACAATTATTAAGCATACATACATACCTTAGGTTTATTTATTGCATGATGAGAATATGAAAATTGCTAGTATAACGAGCAATTTTCGCAATAGGTACTCCAATAGGATACATTTTCAAAGAAATTAAAAATATTTTGTGAAAAGCTTTGACTGCTTTCACAAATAAATAAAATAAAAAATTTCCAGACAAACTATCAAAACAAACATAAATGATTTAATTTAGATATTTTAATGATAAAAATTGTTTTATCATTATAATAATAATTTATAACTTACAATTTTTGTAAAAAATTATATTACTGATGATAGAGTATTATTTTGTGGTTTGTTGGGTATACACTCAGGAAATTATGTAAGTTACTACATGTTAGTTGTTTGTATATTTTACAGTAGTTAGTTGTTTTCAACTACAAAGTCAGTTTTTGTATGAAAAATATCAAACAACTATTTCTGTTAGTTATTTGAAGTCGTTTTTTTGAAAAACTAACAAAAAAGTACTGTAATGTAGTAACAGTTATTTAAAGTAGTTAATCTTTTTTTTTTATTTCTGAAAAATTTTCAAAGTTTTTTCTAAAAAAAAAAAAAAAATTCGTTTTTTTATTTTTCACAACTTAAAAAAAAAAAAAAAAAAACTTGGAAAAAATTTGATCTTCAATTTTTTTTCTGAAATTTTTTTTGAAAAACAAAAATTATATATTGATTATTTTATTTTTACTACATTTTAGTTGTTTTGACTACAAATTTAAGTAGTTTTTACTACATAAGTCAGTTGTTTTTTGTCAGTTAAAATAACTAAAATTGTTAGTTGATTTAACTGAAAAAGTAGTTGACCCCAAAACAACTTACAAAATAGTTATTTTAACTGACATTTTCAGTTGATTTTACTAACATAATTTTTTGAGTGTAGTAGATTTCATGGGGAAGATCAACACGAACCTGGATTTTTGATATCCAGTGTATGGGTGGAGAATAAGAAAGGCAAAGGGGCGTGATAACTTTATTTCCATATATTTTCTGTATATATAATTTATATTTTTTGTGTTTCTCTTATTTTTTTTTGTGTATTCAGCGCCTTTTGGATAAACTTAAAAGCTTAAAATTGGCATGTACATAGTAAAACACCAGGAACAGATTCTTACGAAGCCAGATTTTTTGCCTGTGGGCGGCGAATTACGAGAAAAAGGGGACTTGGAAAAATTAGTTTTTTTTTAACATTTTAGAGTATTTTTAAGCTCCGCCCCAATGAATTAGGAAGCTGAAAACCCCTAACAGTTCTAACTATGAAGCATATAATAAAGTAGTCCGATTTAACAATTTTGGAATGTAGACGGAGAGTTGAGAGGAAAAAGGGGCAAGGCAATATTGTGTTTTATTTTTTTTAATTTAACTAACTTTAAAGCCCTAATGACCTACGCAGCCGAAAATTGGCAAGCATATTGTCCTGACAATGAAAAATTCGTTGTGATTACCATAGAATTTATTTAGGAATCTATTGTAGTAGGAATAGGTTCCAAAAAATTTTCCTGGGTATTAGTATATGGGCAAGGCCACCGTCAGTAACGTGACGCTTGTTTACATATTTTGGTCAATATCTTCATAAAATACAATTATTTCTCCCAACTTGAGAGCGGCATATGAAAGTTCTCGTCATAACTGTTGTTTCGTACGCAGACAATTTTGCTGTATCTCGTTTTGTTGTGAAGTTATGACCATTTTAAGTCGTCAGTAACGTGACGTGATTTTTCCAAAATCCGGTCACGTTACTGACGACTTAAAATGGTCATAACTTCACAACAAAACGAGATACAGCAAAATTGTCTGCGTACGAAACAACAGTTATGACGAGAACTTTCATATGCCGCTCTCAAGTTGGGAGAAATAATTGTATTTTATGAAGATATTGACCAAAATATGTAAACGAGAGTCACGTTACTGACGGTGGCCTTGCCCATATTTGGGTACAATATCACTTACTAAAACTTTTACTGCAGAATTATTTTAAGTGTATAACTGTAAAATTTTCTAAAAAAAATTGTTTGCTATCGATAACAATAGAATTTTCTCTAGAAAATGTATTTCTTATCGATAACCATACAATTTTCTACAGAACATTTAATGTTATCGATAACTATAGAATTTTCTAAAGAAATATTTTTTGCTATCGATAACTATAGAATTTTCTATAGACATTTTTTTGTTATCGATAACTATAGAATTTTCTATAGAAAATTTTTTGTTAATTATAACTAGGCCAACCAAAAAAAAGCAAATGCTTCTATTTCATTTCAAAAGATAAATCAGTTTAGATTAAACACAAATTCTGATCATGAAAAACTAGTGTTTCCAATTATTCGACCCTGCCGGTTAACCGGTGAGGGTATTATTCGAAAATTGACGAAAATTGGTTAATCGGTTATTCGGGTCGCTTAATCGGAAAAAGTGGCAATTAATCGATTAATCGTCAAAAACAATGAAAAATTAATTTTAAACGATTTTTAAAAGTATTGTAACAAAAAATAAAAGTATTTTAAGTAAAATTTAATTTTCAGTCTTTATACACACACACACAATATGAGAATGAGTTTTAATTTTAATTACTATTTTAATTGATGTTGCACCTATCACGAAAGTAATAGTATAAATTACTTAAATTTGTAAAAGTTTAACATCGCAAAATAGCATTTATTCTCAATTCATGAAAATTTTCGAAATCTATTAAAAAATTTCATCATATCAATTAAAAAAGGTATTAAAAATAATATCGAACTTTTTAAAATTTTTAATTAAAATTTTTTTCTTTAAAATTTTTTGTGTGCAGTTTTTAAAGGGGACAAACAAAACACAACTAATTGAAATTTAGATATAAAAAAAAATCCTAAATTTCTTTGGAATTTTCTAAATTTCAATCGGGATTTCTGAGTTTCAATTGGCCACTTCCGGTTTTCAATTGGAATTTCAAAATTTCAATTTACTTATAATTGTAATTTTTAAATTTTGAATTTCTAAACTATGAATATCAATTCAGATTTGTGAATTTCAGTTGGCTTTTTTTAATTTCAATTGGTATTTATTAATTTCAATTGAGACTTTTAAATTTTAATTGTGCTTTTCACAATTTTAATTGGTGTCTTCTAAATATAAATTTTGATTTGTATAATTTGATTTCACTTTTCTAAATTTCAATTGGGATTTCAATTGAGATTTCTAAATTTTATTAGCTCTTCAGAAACTGAATTATCCTTTCTGAATTTCATTTAGAATTTTTAAATTTCAATTTTGCTTTTCTAAATTTCAATTGAGATTTCTAAATTTCAGTAGTTTTCTGAAAATTTTAATATTGTGAAATTGGGAGTTTCTGAATATCAATTAGGATTTCTAAATTTCAATAAGCTTTTCTGAATTTGAATTGGGCTTTAGTAAATTTTAATTGAGGGTTTCTGAATTTCCATTTGGATTTCTGAATTTCAATTGGGATTTCTGAATTAGCTTTTCTGAATTTCAATTGGGATTTTCTGAATTTTAATTGGGATTTTCAATATGGCGTTTGAAAACTTTAATAAGGATTTCTGAGTTTTAAATGTTGTCTTCTAAATTTTAATTTTGCTTTTCTAAACTGTTAATTGCTGGTTTCTGAATAATTTTTTTCTGTAGTTTTGACTTCTTTCGGAAGTGTTTGTAAAAAAGAGGAAGTTTTTCAAACAAATTATTGTAGCATATAGAGATAATAATATTAACCGGTTAATCGAACCATTTTAACCGATTAATCGGGTCGAATAATTATTTGCGTTTTAAATTATTTGTTTCGCCATTAACCGACATAGAGGCGATTAATCGAGGAATCGTTTAATCGATTAACCGAATTGTTTTTAGTTTTTTCAGAAAAACTAAAGAAAATAAGATACATTTGTAAGAGCCTTTTTTTGCTTATTTTGGCAATAACTGCTTATTTTTGCTTATTTTTCGATTATTGGCTTTTATTTGCTTTTTCTATTTTTTACAGCTCTTTTCTGCTTATTTTTAAATTTTTTTCTTATTTTAGCTTTTAAAAAAAAAATGTTTAAGGTAAACAAAAAGTATTATTAAAATTTTTTTTTAAAAAAAAAAATTCAAAAATTAAAAAAAATATTGAGCGTCAATAAATTTTAAATGAATTTTTTCTCATAAAAAATGCGATGATTTTAAGTCTTTTATGAAACACCTACAATTTTAAAGACAAATCTATAATATTGGACGTTTTTGATTAAAATCCACTTAAGAAAACATTTTTTTTTTTTTTAATTTTTACTGCTTTTTTTGATATTTTTTCCGGTTTTTTAAGAGCTTTAAACATTGTTTTAAGTGCTTATTTTTGGTTGCCCTTCACAATTATACAATTTTCTATTAAACATTTTATGTTATCGATAACTATAGAATTTTCTATAAAAAGTGTAGTGTTATCAATAACTTTTGAGTTTTCTATAGAAATTTTTTTGTTATCGATAACTATAGAATTTTCTATAGAACATTTTTTGTTATCGATATCTATAGAACTTTCTATAGAAAAGTTTTTGTTATTGATACCTAATGAATTTTCTATAAAAAATTTTTTGTTATCGATAACTATAAAATTTTCTGTAGAACATTTTTTGTTATGGATAATAAAAACTATATCGGAGTTATATTACTTTTATAAACATTTTTTTTATCGATATGCTTATTTTTCTAAATTAGATTTTTTATTTAAATAATTATCGATTTTTCTAGAACATTTTTTGCTATTGAAAACTATATAAATTTTTTTAGAAAGGATTTTATAAAGAAAATTTATTGTTATCTATCTACAGATTTTTCAAACAAAAATTTTTTGGTATCGATAACTGTAGAAGTTTCTATACAACATTTTTTGTTATCAATAATTATCAAATTTTGTATCGAAAAATTTTTGTTATCGATAACTATAGAATTTACTATAGAAAATTGTTTGCTATTGATAACTATTGATTTTTCTATAGAACATTCTTTTTTTGTCGATAACTATAGATTTTTTTTTGCTTTCGATAACTATAGAAATTTTCTTGATATCGATAACTATAGAATTTTCCCTAATAATTTTTTTGTTTTAGAATTTTCTATATAACATTTGTTGTTATCGATAAGTATATAATTTTCTATAGATAATTTTTTGTTTCCGATAACTATAGAATTTTTTATAGAAAAGTTTTTTCTATAGATAACTATAGAGTTTTTTTATAGAAACTTTCTTGTTATCGATAACAAGAAAATTTTCTTTACAAAAGTTTTTATTATCAATAACTAAGAATTTTTTATAGAAAATTTTTTGTAATCGATATCTATAGAATTATCTATAGCAATTGTTTTGGTATCGATAACTTAAGAGTTTTCTATAGAAGTTTTTATAGAAATTTATAGTTAGAATTTTCTATAGACGTTTGATTTGTCATCGATAACGATAGAATTTGCTATAGATTTTTTTTTGTTTCATATAAATAACTATAGAATTTTCTATTAACAATTTTTTGTTATCGATAACTATAGAATATTCTATAGAACATTTTTTGTTATCGATAACTGTAGAATTTTCTATAATTTTCTTTTTTGTTATTGATATTGATATTTGAATTTTGTATAGAAAAGTTTTTGTTATCGATAACAATAGAATTTGCTATAAAAAAGGTTTCAATAGATTTTTTTTTTTTGTTATCGATAACTATAGAATTTTCTGTAGAATATTGTCTTTAAAGTTTGCGATTACCACAGAATTTTCTTAAGAAAATTTTTTATCGATAAGTACAGCATTTTCTATTGAAAGTTTTTTGTTATAGATAACTGTAGAATTTTCTACAGAAACATTTTTGGTATCGATAACTATAGAATTTTTTATAGAACATTTTTAAATATCGACAACTATGGAATTTTCTAAAGACATTTTTTTTCTATCGGTAACTATGCAATTTTTTTTAGAAAAGACTTTGCTATCGATATCTATAGAAAATTTTTGTTCTCAATAACTATAGAAATTTGTATAGAATTTTTTTTTGTTGCCGATAACAAAAGAATTTTCTATAGAAAAGTGTCTATAGAGTTTTTTATAGGAAATTTTTTGTTATAAATATCTGTAGAATTGTCTTTATATTAATTTTTGTTATACTTAGAACATTTCGCTCCTTTACTTGTATAGTGTCACAACTCAAAATATTTGATTTTGCAGAAAACACGTTTAAAGTTTACTATTGAAACTGGTTTTTAATTGAAAAAGGCCGGTACACTCAAAAAAAAAAACTGTAATGTTAGCAAAAAAAACTTGTAAACCTACAAGAAAATTTGCTGATTTTGAACCCACAATTTTTTTGCTAAAGTTAGCAAAAATGTTTTGCCAATAATTAGTTAACTAAATATTTTTTTTTGAACTTAGTTTATACACATCTGAGGACCCCATTGGGTTCGGACCCGATAGGTCCAGACCCCGATGGGCCTAGACCTACTTGGGTTCCTTAAAAATCGTCATAGTTTTTGATCCAAAATTTGTGTCCGTTTCGCTCTACCTTGCTTAGTTTTTGAGATACTTGATTATAGGGGGCCACTGGGGTCTTGAGAATTAAAAACTCGATAACTTCAAAAATATTACTCGGAGAGCTTTTGACTATTTTGTTCTACGTGTTGAGAGCTACAAAAACGCTCTTGTACTTTTTGTTGTGTCGGCAATATTTACCGAGATATGAGCATTTTAAAATTTTCGGGAATGCCAACTTTTTTGGATCCAAAGTTAGGGCCCATTAGGGTCCACACATGTGAAGAGGACCGGCGATACTATGGAGATTCTAAGAACCAAAAATGGCCTCCATTTTTCTCTATCTGGCTTAGTTTCCGAGATAGCGCCATTTTAAGTTTTCTGAAAATAAAAAAAAATTTACCATTTATTTTGCTAATAAGTATTAGCAAAAAATCTTGTAAAAATGTAGTCAACTCAATTTCAAATTTAGCAAAAGAAATTAGTTCAAAGTTTGTTTAAAATTGCTAATGTGCTAAATGAAGTTTACAAGAATTGTTTGCTAACATGCTAATCTCAACTAAAAATTTGCTAAAAGTTAGCTAACTAGCGTAAGCAAAAAAAAATTAGTAAATCTACTAACGTATTTTTTTGAGTGTACATAGTAAAATGTAATAATGGCGTGTACTCTTCTCAAACGGAGAATTTAAAAGATATTAATACGAATTTTTGACACAATATAAAGCATGATATAACGAATAATTCTGCATCATTAACTCAAAAAAACGCATTTTTTGAGTTATGACACTATACAAGTAAAGGAGCGATTTGTATTATAAAACTCTAAAAACTTAAAATCACTGCCATAATGGTTGTAAATATTTGTGTTAAATTAAGCATACCCGATTAAAAATTTTTATATGATGCAATATATAATGATATGTAACACAATATATATTTATACGCAATTTGATCCGAATAATGGTGAATCTTTTTGCATTAAAAAAGATCAACTTGTATAAAAAATGATTTGATTTCATCCGAGTTTTGACCAGACATTGTCATATATAGGTGGATCTAATTAGATCTAATTGCAAAAAACATATAAAATCCTGGTGTTTTTTGGTTTGGGTTGAGATACACCACAGGTCAACGATACATTCACCAAACATATAATTTTCCAAAACAAAAAAAATGTTTGGGTACGCTTCGAACCAGGTAGGTGAATACATAGCCCTGGCAAGGAAATGTTTAGGAACATTTTAAAAAGTTTCTTATACTTTGCCTAAAAACTTAGAAAATTTTTGTTTAATTGGAAACATAAATTGTTTTGTATGGAACAGAATAAGCTATATATAATTTTATGTTAAATTATACAGAAAAACAAATTTTGTATTGACCCTCATATAATTTTATATAATTATATCAACCGTACACCTTTTAATACGAATCATGATTAAATTATATATAACTGCATATGATTGCATTTAAAAAATTTAGAAAATATCCTACGGGATATATAATCATATACACTCAAAAAAAAAATATTGTAAAACTAGCAAAAAAAATGGTTAAAATTAGCAAAAAAAACTGAAGTTTTGGACGTTGCAAAAATTTTGGTAATATTAGCAAAATCATTTTGCTAATCAAAAAATTAGGAAAAAAATGGTAAAATTACCAGAATACCATTTTATTTTTGTAAAAATTAACCTTGTAAAATTATCAAAAAATATGGTAAAATTACCAAAAAATAATGGTAAAATTGAAATAGATAAAAAAATTTGTAATTTGGTAAAAAAAACTGTTTTATTTAGTAATTTTTTTTTTCTGATTAGTAGTTGATTTAAAATTTGGTGAATATACTAAACATTTTTTTGCCTGTTTTTGAGCACCACGTTCTTTATATATAGTAATAGCAGCATCAACTATTACTTCCGTTGTTTGATGGTTTCTTCGGCTTGATGGCATCTTCTTTTGCCATCTTCTCAGCAGCTGTAGTTGCAGTTACTAGTTGCAGTTACAACATCAAAATCCAAAATGATTTTTTTTTTTCACTTAAACACTTTAAACAAAAAATTTAAAGAACAACACTTCACTTTTTTTATTTTTTGCGTCATTTTTTTTAGCTTAAGTAAAACAAATGAGAATTGCGTAGTAGTCTACATAAGAAATTTCTTACATTTTCACGTAAAATTTGTAAAAAATTAACAATTTTTTTTCGAATTTTTAATTTTTTTTCACATGTATTTAAAAAAAAAATAAAAAAAAACTTTTGGGTATTGAAGATTAGATATCTAAGTATGTGTTAAAATTTAAAAAAAAAAATAATTTTTCAAAATTATCAACTTTTTATTAACAATTTAGGTGACAAATTTTAAAAAATTTTCATATAAAATTAGCAAAAAATATGGTAAAATTAGCAAAAAAATATGGTAAAAAATACTAAAAATTGTGTAGCCTATTTTTGAGCGCACATTCAGTTGATGGATGGCTACTTTGCTATGTTGTTGGCAGCATCATCTTTTGCCTTCTTCTTGGCAGCTGGACTTTTAACAGCAGCAGAATCTGCTTTTATTTTTTTTTTTACACTAGAACACTTTAAAAGTATTACCATTTCTTTAAGGAAAATACTAATATTTTTGCTAAAATTATAGTAAAATAAAAAAAAAAAAACTAGCAAGAAAATATAGTAAAAGTACCAGAAAATTGTTGTATTTTACCAATAGTAAATTGCCAAAAAAATCTGTAAAAGTTAAATTTTTACAATTTTTTTTGCTAAAGTTTGGGTGAAGTAAATTGGGTCATTATTAGTGAAATCAATCATGAATATTTTCGACCCCCTCCGATATTGATGAAATTTGGTTAAGTTCTTACACTACGTAAAAAACTAACAAATGCAAATTTTCAGCCCTCTAAGTCAACAGGGGCCGAAAATACGAAGGGTCAAAATTTCCCCCAAAATCTCCCAGTCGCGACACTTTACACCGTAAAAACTTAATATCGTTGGTTCTATTATAGCTAGAAAGCCCATTTTGGGTTTGTTTTGAAGCTCATAATATGCTCTACTAGACTTACCATAACCAAAAAATTTTCGAAAAAAATAAGGGTTACCTCCCTTATTTTAAGGTCGTGATAAAGGGAGGAGAAAATGGGGATGATGGTATCCCCCGATTTTTTTTTTACTTGATAATCTTATAGAGAAAGTCCTAAAGAATATATTCTAAAATTTTTAAGTTGGGACAACAATGGGATCACTCAAAATCAAAATTTTTCACAATTTCCCCTAAAATCTCCAAATCGCAACACTCTTGAACCTTAAAAATTTAATATCATATGTGCTATTGTAGCTACAGAGTCCATTTTTGTTAGTTTTAAAGCTTATAGTACGCTCTACAATACCTACATTAACCAAAAAATTTTAGAAAAAAAGGAAGGGTGCTCCCCTTATTTAAAGGTTGTGGCAAAAGGTGGAGGAAATGGGGGGAAAGTATCCCCCGATTTTTTTTTTAATTGGTATTCCCAAAGTGCAAGTCCTTATGAACATATCCTAAAATTTTTATGTTGGGACAACAATCAGATCGACCAAAATCAAAATTTTTCACAATTTCCCCCAAAATCTCCAAATTGCGACACTCTTGCCCATTACAAATTTAATATCTTGGACTGTATTGCAGCTACAGAGTCCATTTTTGGTTTGTTTTAAAGCTCTTAATATGACCTACAATATTACTATTACAAAAAAAAAAATTAGGGGTGCCTCTTGTATTATAAGATCGTGGCAAGGGGTGGGGGAAATCGGGGGATAGTATCCTCCCAATTTTGTTTACCTTGTTTTTTTTAAAGAGTAAGTTCTAGAGAGCATATCCTGACATTTTTATCTTGGGACTCCAATGGGAGGCGCAAGAATGTCGCGATTTGATGATTTTGGGGGAAAATTTTGAAAAATTTTGATTTTGGTCGATCCCATTGTTGTCCCAACATAAAAATTGTAGACTATATTCATTAGGACTTGCACTTTGAGAATCCCAAGTAAAAAAAAAATCGGGGGATACTTTCCCCCCATATCCTCCACCCTTTGCCACGACCTTCAAATAAGGAGGGCACCAATTCCTTTTTTTGGAAAATTTTTTTGGTTTTGGTATGTCTTGTAGAGCGTATTATAAGCTCTAAAACAAAACAAAATTGGCTCTGTAGTTACAAAAGCACTTATGATATTAAATTTTTAAGGTTAAAGAGTGTTGCGATTTGGAGATTTTGGGGAAAATTGTGAAAAATTTTGATTTTGAGCGATCCCATTGTTGTCCCAACTTAAAAATTTTAGAATATATTATTTAGGACTTTCTCTATAAGATTATCAAGTAAAAAAAAAATCGGGGGATACCATCCTCCCCATTTTCTCCTCCGTATATCTCGACCTTAAAATAAGGGAGGTAACCCTTATTTTTTTTCGAATATTTTTTGGTTATGGTAGGTCTTTTAGAGCATATTATGAGCTTCAAAACAAACCAAAAATGGGCATTCTAGCTATAATAGAACCAACGATATTAAGTTTTTACGGTGCAAAGTGTTGCGACTGGGAGATTTTGGGGGGAATTTTGACCCTCCGTGTTTTAGCCCACTGTTTACTTAGAGGGATGAAAATAAGTGTGCATTAGTTTATCACTTAGTGTTACAACTAAACCAAATTTCATCAAAATCGGAGGGGGTCACGAAAATTTTTAGCTATTTTTGATTGATTTCACTAAGACTGACCCAATTACAACACCTTTTACTAATATTTTGACTAAGTTTTTTTTTTTGAGTGTATGATATATTATGTTTGTATCAAATTATATATTGTTATATATGTTTATTTTTACTCGGGTAATACTTAATATTAAGCATAAATGTGTATTTTTTCATTTACAAACTTTGTGTTTAATATTAGACACAACAAATAATACAACAAATGTTTATAAGGAGTGAGATCATAAAAATGTTAACACACATTTTTGCCTACAACTTTGGTGTAAAGCTTCCAAATTTTTTTTTTTTCGGCAGTTTACATTTTAAAAATATGTCAGTTAATAAATTAATTTACATCATGAGTTTTAATTTGAAATTTTTTACACAATGGACGATGAAAGAAAAGTGCGTTCAAAAATAATTAAATATTTTCAACAAAACCAAACATGGACATACAAAAAAATTGCCAAAGAAACTAATGTATGCCGCCAAACAGTTTCAAAAGTGGTAAAAAGGTATCTGGAACACCTAACAATTGAAAGGAAGCCGGGAACAGGAACAACGACTGGTTATCGTAACATTGGTAAGGCATATAAAGTTAAAAGCATCCTTAAGAGAGCTCCTAACACATCTGGCAGAAAAACAGCTCGGTTAGCCCAATGCTCAGATTTTTTTGTACGTAAAGTGAAACGTAAGGCGGGACTAAAGTCCTACAAAGTTCAAAAAGTTCCCGATAGAAACGCTTTTAAAAATTTGGAGGCCAAAACCAGAGCTAGAAAATTGAAATCAAATTTTATAAAAAAATACAACTGTTGTGTAATGGACGACGAAACTTATGTCCTGGCTGATTTTGCGCAGCTCCCTGGTCAAGAATTTTATGTTTCCGATGTTCGAGGAAATGTTGCGGAAAAATTTCGGTCAAAAAAGCAAACGAAATTCCCCAAAAAATTCCTAGTATGGCAAGCCATATGTAGCTGCGGCCAAAGAAGCCAGTCATTTGTGACATCTGGCTCTATAAACAGCGAAATTTATATCAAGGAGTGTTTGCAGAAGAGACTTCTTCCGTTCTTGAGTCAGCACAATGTATCCACTTACTTTTGGCCCGATTTAGCATCTTGTCACTACAGCAAGAAAGCGCTGGAGTGGTATAATGATAATAATGTGGTTTTTGTACCAAGAGAGGCAAATCCACCAAACTGCCCGGAGCTCAGGCCAGTGCACTATAGGAAATTTTACCCATTTTTTGGCCAAAAGTCAAAATTAAAATTTTTGCAAACATTATTTTTTTTTACATTAATATAAAAACAACTTAACAAAGTAAACAATTCTTTCTCAATTTTTCGACAGAATTGATGTACTGTCACTTTATCAGTGGTTTTTCTTGCAATTTCTTAATTAGTTATAAAATAACGATTGAGTGCAGTGAATTTTGTGATAGCTTCTAACGAAAGTTTTTATATTAAGAGTTTATAGTTTTTAAGAACTAAAAAATGGAAAATAATGTCGAAGGTGAGTACTTTAGTGATAAATAGTGAAATGTTGATGAACTCATCTCTTAGATCGATTTAATTAGAAACATTTAAGTGACCTTAAGATGAACTTATTGAAGTATGAATTGGAACTTTATTTTGACTTTAAAAAAAATGATAGCATATGTTAGCTATAAGACCATAAAAGTTCTCTAGGACAATCAATTACCTTCCGAATTTATTCAATTTCAAGGTCGGATATGTGCAAACTTTTTTTAAAAACGCATTTTTCCAGGTGACTACTGAGTGCCAAATTCAGAGTTATTTAATTCATGGCGAGAGAAATAAAACAAAGGTGGATAAGGAGCCGCTATTTCTGGCTATTTCTGGCCATTTCTTTTCATACATTGCTGAGAGTGATTGCTTCGAAAACTTTAAACAATATATAAAGGAGGAATTAAGAATATTTTGTTCAAATATAAATATGAAAAGGATTAAAAGTTGTAGGAGTTTGAAAGTTTTTGAAAGACAGCATGCTGTTTGGCTTAAAGGCAATACTTGGCTAAGAAAACTTGAAACGCAGTCTGCCTCCACTAAATCGAAACCTGGGCGACCGCAATTAACTTTTTTTTTTTCAAAATCTGCGAGAACAAAAATACGAGTTACAACAGAAATCTCCAGAGATCTAAATAGGGAAGTTGAGCCCCTAGCTCTTGCTTCATCTACGGCTGCCCATAGTGGCATTTTGAAATGTAGTTGACGACTTGGAACTCAAAAATCATATTTTTGAATAAAATCCTTATTAAAAAGTAGCTTTGTTTGACACTTCTTCAAATTGTTAAAATAAATTTCTACGGTTATCTTCGAAAGTTAGTGTACACTCAAAAAAAAAAAGAAATAGTAAAAACAGTTTAGAAAACCAGATAATCTATTAAGGATTTAAAAAATCTTAGATGCGGAAACTTATAACCCGGGAACCCTGTTAGGAACTAATTATTAGTTAATTTTTTAGGTAAATTTACTAAATTTTTTTTTTGAGTGTATGAAAAACTTTAAGAGTCACTCCCTCCGTCTAAAGAGTCTTCCAAAAGTCAAATCAAAAAAAATCATTCAAATCGGTCCAGCGGTCTGGCTGTAAATAATTTTGGCCAAAAAAAGGGTAAAATTTCCTATAGTGCAGTGGAGAGATATTGGGCTCTTGTTAAAAAAGAATTAAAGGGCACAAAAAAGGTCTCCCAGGACATGCAAGATTTCAAACGTAGATGGACCACCTGCTCTAAAAAGGTGACAGAAACTACCATAAAAGCCTTAATGGGAGGGTTTCCGGAAAAAGTGGATAACTTTGTTCGTAGTGGTTAGAGTTCCATGCGGTTTTTTTGTTATGATTTTGTATTAAATTTTATTTAATAAAAATTTGGTTTGAAGTCTTAAAATTCAGTAGTCTGTTTTTTATTTAACTTTATGTGTGTTAACATTTTTATGATCTCACTCCTTATACATTTTTAAAATAAATACACACAATTTGTGTAGTAGTACACATTTTAATTTGTACGCATTAAATGCGTAATCATACACATTAAATTCGTAAAAACAACTTGTCAAAAAAATTTATTTCAAAACAACAAAAAATATTAAATTTTAAAAATTTAGTTGAAATTATAGCTGTAATTTATTAAAAACACGCTCGTTGTGAAAATTTACGACAAAAAACTGCAATAAATAAAAACACAAATAAAACTACCGTGTAACAAAAAGTGTAACCTTGCGGTTGATCATTTACAATTGGATTTTTGTCTAAAACGTATGCCGAAAAATCTGAAAAAGTCGGCATTTTATTTATCCCTAAATGATATTAAACAAGGCTGTAAGTTATGAAGACCCGGCGAGACAGTTTCATACTGCAATAGTGGAAATGTGCAGTTTGATATCTAGTGCTGAAATCCATAAAAAACTTACACCTCGAATTTTTAATTGAAATGTTTTGTGCAATTTAGAAGAGAATGCTTTCTGTTCTTTTTTTTCATCATTCTGTCCTTAGGAGTTAGTTCCCGATTTTTTTTTTGTCTTATACCCATTTTCATTAAATAATTACTTGTCTAATTAATTACTAATTGCAGACCTGGTTTTGAAATAAATTTATAAAACAAAAAAATAATAGTTTTTAAAAATAAATAAATTATTTTTAAATTTTAGCTTTTTTTTACACACAAAATGTGTAAGCTCGGAATGTTGCTAAGCTTTTCCTACACATTTTGGTTGTAATCATTTTAATGACAATATCTACTATTACACACAGTGTGTAATTTCGCGAGCATAATGGTAGGAAACCAGTTTCCAACCATTATGGTAGTGAAATTCAATTAAAATTTATTAGAGTGTAGAAATAATTTTTTTAAAAGATTTTTTCTATAAAAAATTGTGCAGTCATCGAAAACAGAAACATTTCTATAGAGTTTTATGGAATGGTCGATACCTATAAAATTTTTCATAGAACATATTTTGCTATCGAGAACAAAAGAGTTCTTTTTTATCGATAACCATAAATATTTCTACACAGAAAAAAAGTTCATACTTGGAATTAAATAATTCATAAATAGTATGAATCGTACATGACTTTTTTGTCCCAAACTTTGTTCATACTATTTTTGAATTGGGTCATACATAGTATAAACAAGTTTCTGTTGGATATTCCTTTTGATTTTTTTGATTTTTCTCAATTTTTTTTGCAATAAATCCATTACAACAATCCGTGGATATTTAAATGAATATCTGTGGTTTTATTAATTGAATTATTTTTCTAAATGTATGTACAATGTTAATAATTAAAAGATTTAAACAGAAAATTTTTGCGCATATCCTTGCTAAATTTCTAATGTCATCAATTGTTTGATAATTGTAAAAGGCTCTTCCCGATTCCAAATCACATTTGTATACGAAAACCACCAGAGTTTCTGGAAAAAATTGTAAGGAAATGTATGAAAAATATGCCGAATTTAAAAATATAATAACACAATTATTTTATTTACTTTTTTCGCAAAAAAAACTGCAGTTTTTGTATATTTTTCCCAAAATAAAACCAAAAAAGAAAATCTGTGACAATATTTTTTTTTTATTTTTTTTTTTTTTTTTTTAAAATTTAAACATTATTAAAATATTCAAAAATAGTACACTCAAAATAATACATTAGTAGATTTACTAATTTTTTTTGCTAATGCTGGTTAGCTAACTTTTAGCAAATTTTTAGTTGAGATTAGCATGTTAGCAAAAATATCTTGTAAACTTCATTTAGCGCATTAGCAATTTTAAACAAAATTTGAACTAATTTTTTTTGCTAAATTTAAAATTGAGTTGACCAAATTTTTACAACCTTTTTTGCTAATATTAGCAAAAATAGATGGTTAATTTTTTTTTATTTTCAGAAAACTTTAAATGGCGCTATCTCGGAAACTAAGCCAGATAGAGCAAAATGGAGGCCATTTTGATTATCGGGCTCTCCATAGTATCGCCGGTCCTCTTCACATGTGTGGACCCTAATGGGTCCTAACTTTGGATCCAAAAAAGTTAGCATTCCCGAAAATTTTAAAATGCTCATATCTCGGTAAATATTGCCGACACAACAAAAGGTCCAAAAGCATTTTTGTAGCTCTCAACACGTAGAACAAGACCGCAAAAGCTCTCCGAGTAATATTTTTGAAGTTATCTCGTTTTGTAATTCTCAAAACCCCGGAGGTCCCCTAAAATCACGTATCTCAAAAACTAAGCAAGGAAGAGCGAAACGGACACAAATTTTGGAACTAAATTTTTGAACTAAGTTGAAATAAAAAAAAAAAAATCCAGTTAACTAATTTTTGGCAAAACATTTTTTGCTTAATTTACCAAAAAAGTTGTGGGTTCAAAATCAGCAAATTTTCTTGTAGGTTTACAAGCTTTTTTGCTAACATTACAGTTTTTTTTTTTTTAATTGTATGAATTTATTAATACATAGTATAAAGTAAAATCAATGACAGCCATTCATACTATTTATGCACAAAATTTGTTCTGTATATATTAGTTTTTTTTGTTATCTAGAACTATACAATTTTCTATAGATTTTTTCATTTTCAATTGAACATTTTTTGTTATCGTTTTATCCATTTTTGTTATAAATTTATCGATAACTTTAGAACTTTTACTAAAAAAAATTAATTTATCGATAACTATATTACTTTCCCTGGAATATTTAAATTATTGGATGCACCATTTTAAAACTTTTTTAACTGATTAAGATGATATCCCTTTGACGACGAATGGGACACATGTGTCCCATTTAGTTTTTTCATCATTAAAGCCTCATTTTCCAATGGATTTTGACCTAATTGGTGTCGTTCGATAAAAAACAAATGCCTTCTTTGGTATTCGTGTTAAAATTGTAGTTTTCTTGTTTCAATTGGGCTTATGGTCATTTCAAAGTCAGAAATTTGTATTTTTTTTTGCAGTTTTAGATTCCTAATATCTCGGCTACTAATTGAGACTGCTGGATAAACTTTTAGTATCAGATGCACTAATACCTTATGTACATTTATTGCCAAACGGATTTTGAATCGGTTCTATATTTTTCCTGGGGGTGGCGGAAATAAGATGGGACATATGTGTCCCATTCGTCGTCAAAGGAAAAAATAAAGGAGATTTTTTTTAAAATTTTTTTTTTATTTAATATTTAATAAGTGAAAAACAAAGAAAACACAAACAATTCAGTAAAAAACATAAAAAAAATTCAAAAAAATTCATTTAAAATGATGAGATCCTATAAATGGTTCATTTGAACTAAATCAGAATCGAACTTATTGTTAGCTGTGATAAATTTCAAAACAATTTCTGTCATAACCTTGCAAATAAACGGTACTGAATATATTTCCATCGCAGACCACTACAATCTTATTTCTGGCAATCTGTGGATACTCATTGCAATAATCATCCCAAAAAAAGGTTTCAACTCTTTTTTACTTATAGAAAATAATATCCCTTTCTGCGCACAATAAAGTTTCGTTTGGTAAATTATGTGTTCTATTAGTGTTTTGAACTCACAAACTATATTAAAGACTTCTAAAACAGATGGAACCTCCTCATTAGCGCTTAACTTTGGGTTTAAAACCACCCCGTATATGTAATCAGGGTCGATATAAGCTGGCGATACGTAATTTTGATTTGCTTTTTATACCCTCCACTCTAGTGATAGAGGGTATATATAAGTTTGTCATTCCGTTTGTAACACATCGAAATATTGGTCTAGGACCCCATAAAGTATATATATTCATGATCCTTGATCGATTTTAAGTCGATCTAGCGATGTCCGTCCGTCCGTCCGTCCGTCCGTCCGTCCGTCTGTCTGTCTGTCTGTCCGTTGAAAACACGCTAACTTTTGAAAGACTTTACGGAGGCTCCTGAAGTTTGACATATATGTTCTCCATTTACCGGGTCAGGTTGGTATTGCAATCCAGCGAAATCGGTCAAGTGGTTCAAAAGTTATGAGCAAAAGAGTAAATTTCGACAAGGGTATTTTTCGAATTTACAAGATTAAAACCACTATAACTTTCGAAAGACAATCCTAAGGGGGCTGAAGCTTAGCGTATATATTTGTCGTTCCCCAAGGCTGTTTGGTTTTGAATTTCAGCAAAATCGGTTCAGTTGTTCAAAAGTTATAAGCAAAGCATTGCATTTCAGATTTGTTTCACCTCAAACTGTTGAAAACTCGTTAAACAAGTTTTAAAATCATGGTGAAATACCAGTTTTTTAAAACTTGTTGTTGTTTGTTTTCTTGTCGTGGGGTGCAGTTTAGTTGTTAGACAAGTAAATATTTGTTATTGTTTTGTTATTGTTTTTGTAACTGTATGTAACGGTGTATAGTAAGAATTTTTGGAAAAAAAAATCAAATGAAGTAAAATAAAAAGTGGGAAATATGTGAAATATTTTTTTTGTATTGCATATAGGTATAAAACAACAAAAATATTTTACAAAGTTATTTTGTTACTCAAAGAAATTGTACACTAAAAAAAATATTTACACTAAAAAAAATGTTACACTCAAAAAAAAATGTATTCATAATTTTTTTTTAATGAAATGTCACACTCAAAAAAATGCTGACAGTCAAAAAAATTTTACACTCAAAAAAATTTGATTGATTAAAAAAAAGTTTTACTCAAAATAATATATTTCTAGTAAAAAATTTGTGATGCAATTTTTTGAATTTTTTTTTAGAAAATTACTATCAGACATTGTGGAGGGTATTCATAGATTCGACCAAGTCGAACTTAATTTTTCTACTTGTTTTCACTGAAATTGAACTAAAAGTTCTTTGGCTGCTTTAGGTTTGGGAGCACCTTATGCCATTGACGCAACAGTCTTTGAATTTTGGCTCGTTGAAGGTTTTTCGGTCTGTAGAATATCTTCGATTTCAATTTCGGATCCGATCGGTAAATCCGTAAAATTATCCAAATCACCTCCATCCTCGATGTCTAATTCCAACACATTGTCTTTATCTTCACTATCCGATGCGTTCAGAAGCTGTACAATTTCATCCTCAGTTTTATAAAACCGACGCAGTCTGCTCATTTTCAAAAATAACTTATGGTTCACAATAATTAGATGGAAAATATATTTTCAAAAAGAAACTAAAAACACGAATTTACGCACAAATTGCGGCATGCAAACCTTTGGACAGTTGAATACTACCCAGAAAAAAACTTGGTAATGGGTACACACAAAAAATTATTGGCTAAAAAATTTCAATTAAATCTATTGATCAACAAAATTTGAATGAGTCAATTATTGTTTTAATCAACATTTTTGTTATTTTCTTTAACTATCAAATTACAAATTTTCAATATACCAGATTTATTTTTTCGCTTCAATTTATTAATTCAAAAATATACTTTATACTTGGGTTTTACTTTTTTATTGTCGGCAACATATTGGAAAGCAAAAAATGTGAATTTCTTCATAATTTTTCCATAAGTTTAAAATTCATTTGTTAAATCAATCATTATTTTAATTGACTTTAAATAAAAAATTGATCAAATTTTTGATCAAAATCGAAAAACTGATTAATTGAAAAAAATCAATAAATCACCTACAATTTGATGATTGATATAACAATTTTGTTCATCGGAACAATTAAAAAATTAATTGAATCCGCGTTTTTGATGATTGACTTTCGTTTTCAATTCTTTCTGTGTACCCCTTCCTGCCTTGCTTACGTTTTAATGGCTTTGAATACTACTAATTACTATTAGCATTACATTGTTTATTACTTGGTAAGTGAAGTTTTTGCTGGGTTATAGCTTGAATCGTTTTTATGTGCTTCTCAATGTAATAAAGCAACACATTGGTGCATGCATTATCATGCAAACTAAATGCAAACTATTGGACAAACGATCAGAAACTGATAGTTAGAATCGTTTATGATATAAAATAAAGCTATATTTTAGTGCATGCGTTTTCATGTTTACTTTTTGTAACGACAAAATACTTTTAAATGTTCAATGCATTTGTTCCCAAATTTTTACCTTTGACGACGAGTGGGACACATATGTCCCATGATTTTTCGCGTAGAAGGAGCAACAAATTTTAAATTCTGACAACACTTTAGCCTTGAAATGCTGCATTTCCGAATAAGAATCCGCAATAAAATTTTAATAATTTCCAGCGGAAAATTCTTCGTCGTCAAAGGGATATGGTTCTGCTTTGTATATGGGCAATTCCATCATGTCGAACGTGACCGTTAAACACATTTAAGTTGAAAAAATGCCGCAGAGTTTTGTACTCTTGCCCAAAATATTAAATCATGATAATGTTTTATTTAATAAAAACTTTTTACGAATAACCCTGACATATTTGCAAAAAAAAATATGTAAGGGTTAAAAAAATATTCAGAAAAAAAACTCCAAGAAATTTCTTAAATTTATTCAATATTCACAAAAAAAACTAAGAACAAATCAAGAAAATGGAAAAAATAAGTCACAAAACTGCAAAATGCAGATTTTCAAATATACTGGTTAATGTTGCCATGTGGTAATATTTTATTGAAAAAAATTTGCGATGATGTTAACTAATCTAATTGGAAATGCGATATTTGGTATGGCAATACTGCGTTAATCGAGTGACACCTAGCGCCGATAGTTTGTGTCTATGCTCTGTCACAATGCTCTGCCAAAAGCTGTGTGTGTGTTTTTAGAAAACAAATATTTTGTTTATTTACAAAAATGAAGCGTTATAAAACCAAGTGTTAGTTGGCGAGATTTTTCTTCTTTGGTGGCGCTGATAGCTAAGGCGTCGACAATTACCACTTCAGCCGGTAGGTCTTGGGTTCGAGCCCCGGTCAGGGCAGCATGATTTTTTTTTAATGTTTTTTTATTTTGTTAATAAATTTATTCAACTTTTTTAATTATTGTAACATTATTTTAATTATTAAAAAAATTAAAAGGCATATTAATGGCATTTTCTTCTATGAATTACATTCATTAATTCTATGAATTTTTTCTATGAATTTAATAAAATCTATGAGTAAAATTCTATGAAATATTTCAGAATACTAATGAATATTCATTCAGCCAATGAATTGTTTCATAGATTCTATGAATTTGGTTTTATGAAATTTGTTCATAGATATAATGAACAATAATTCTTTCAGTGTGAACAGTTGGACTAAACCACTAATAAAGTGATTCTGAGTTGATCGTCATACTTGAAGGTTGGACCAATAGAACCAATATTTCGGGTAGCTACAATCATCAGTTATGTACACCCAAAAAAAAACGTGGGTATTCAATACTAAAAATTTAACTAATTTTAGTCCAAAAGGACCTAGTGCAGAAATTGGTAACCAATACTAAAATTGTTAACTAATATTAGTCAAAACCAGTAAAAAATACTAATTTTAGTACTTTGAAGATACTAAAATTAGTAACCAATTAGTAGATTTGGGTACAATATCACTTACTAAACCTTTTACTGTAGAATTATTTTGAGTGTAGGGTTTAATTTATAATAATTTTTAAATAATTAATTTAATTATTATAATTTAGTTATTCACAAAATTAATTGTTGTTTATTTTTTAAATAAAGATTAAATCAAAGAACCGATTTGGACACAAATTAATTCATTTATTAAAATTTTTATAATAATGAGTTGAATGGTGAAATCAATTTTCGAAGGTCTGGTTAATGCTAAGCCATCTAAGTACGACACCCTTATATAGTCAAACTGAGGTGGCGTCCTGCAACTTTTTTAAAATAAGACCCCAGCCTAAAAACATTATCATGTTAAAAAAAACCCTAAATCTGGGGGGGAAAAACCCCTAAACTGGCAACACTGATAACAATTCACAATTCTATTTTTAAACGAATTCCTTAGACCCCTATGACACTACATTTTTTTTGTATTAAATTGAAATTGATGGCATACTAATCACATTAGGGAACAGCATTACCGGGGTCGGTAATGCTGTGCTCTAATGTGATTAGTATGCCGTCAATTTCAATTTAATACAAAAAAAATGTAGTGTCATATACCCTTTATTAAGCATTTAAATTTTTATTTTATTGAAAAAACTAATTTAACTTTGCCGTTAAGTAAAAGAAAACTTCAGTGAATTCATTTTTTAATAATTGTTCTTTTAAAAAAGTTCACAGAATTCATTCATTATTTATACTGACAAAAAAATTCAAATGCTAAAAAAATTAATTAAAAAAAACTAATGAACAACTTCAGAATTCGAACCTTAACTTAAGTGAACAACATATCTACATTCAAGCAGATTAGGGCAATTTTCACACAAAGCAGCAAATTATTTTTTAAATTTTTTTTAAATAATTAAATTATTTAAAAAAATAATTGTTATATCAAATAATAATATGTAAGCTAAAAAAAAAATAAAAAAAAACGTGACAGATCAGGGATTCGAACTCGATATCCCTTGCGTGGTAGTCTGACACACTTCAGCTAGCCTACCGTCGGCGTTTTAAATATTAATCTAAATTCTGATATAATTTTGTCATGTTTCTCTTTCTTGTAGATATTCGATTTTCAAATATACTGGTTAGTTTTGCGATGTGGTAATATTTTATTGGAAAGAATGTGCGATGATGGTAACTAATCTAATTGGAAATGCGATATTTGGTATGGCAATACTGCGTTAATAGAGTAACGGCGCTAGGTGTCGCTACAAGAATTATTTTTTTTTATTTTATTTATTAATTTTAAATTATTGTCGAAGTTTAAGGTTGTAATAAAATGAAAAATGTAATTCTCATTTCCTTTTTTGTTGAATCGTTAGCTTATATAGTCAAACTGAGGTGGCGTCCTGCAACTTTTTTAAAATTAGACCCCAGCCTAAAAACATTATCATGTTAAAAAGTCAAAGTTAAAAGAATTTTTTTCTTGACAATAGGGTAAACTTATAGCTCTTAACTAGCTCTATAATTGTTGCTCAGGTGGATTTTGAAAATTGTTTCAAGCTTTCGAGATAATCGCAAAAAACACAACCATTCGCACGGGACAAAAAACAGAAGTGGTTTTCGCGACTATCAATTAAAACTCTGATTTTAGCGAAACCCTACGCAATATCACAATCCCAGCAAAAACTTGCATTACCAAGTAATGAAATGTGTAATGGGAAATTCAAAAGTTATAACTACTTCTGATTCGAATTACCTTCCCATTACATTTACAAGCAAATATGCCAAATGTAATGATTATCAAACCAGTATTAATAACTAATTACATATATACTCATACCCAGGAAAATTTTTCAGAACCGATTCTGACAACACTTGTTCTAGAACAGGTTCTTCGGTAACCATACACTATTACATTTTAATTATTCAGAACAAGTTAAGTGAAAATTATTGTGAAGCTTGTTCTCTGCAATGAAAGTTTCATAACATTTTGGTTCTCAGGAATTAAAAAAAAATTATGTGTCAAAAAAATTAAAAAATAAATATAATTTTTTTTTGTGTTCACCAAGAAAAAACACGAAATTCTATGAAAATATCAGGATATTATCGTAAAAATTGTTGATACGTAGGTAAGTAAATTAAATTTTGATTGTCTGGGTCGGGACAAATACTAATAAAATAATGTTTTTCATTTTTGTTTGCAGAAAATTCATGCTCTTGTGTATCTTTATTGCAAGGCCCAAAATGCAATTTTGGAGGCGAAACAGGATATATGTGTGTTAAAAAAAATTAATATACGATGTCATATAGGATTATCTTTATCTTTTTTTTATAAATTAATGCAATTCAAAATATTTCTTTAATTCTCATTTCTGTTCTAAATTTTACTTCTAGAACCGGTTCCGAAGAACGAAAATGTGTTCCAATTTTGCTTACAAACACCTGTTGCTTTTGGGACAATCCCTTTGTAAAAAGAATCGGTGTTGCACAAGAATTAGAACAGGTTCTAGGGAAGTATAAGTTGTTCCACAATCGGTTCTTTGCAACCGAAAATTTTGCTGGGTAGGTAATGAAAAAATTATTTAAAAAAAAAAATTAAAAAAAATAAAAAAATATTTAATTTTATTTTTAATCAAAATAATGTACAGTGAGTCAAAAAGTGAAAATCTTGTTCTGAAATTTGTTTATTTTATTATGTAAGTCATTATTAATAAGTCCTTATTTTAAATTTCAAAATAATGCTAAAGGTAATTTTTTGTCATTACTAAGTAATTCGAATGGTAATGATGTGTTATTACCAAGTTTTTGCTGGGATGCGACTAATTTTATAATGTTGGCTAATAATGTCTCTTAAAAGTTGTAAAATTTTACCTCAAAATTATTTCTACTTTTTTTTTAATTTAACTTTAATCACTGTCGCATGGGACATGTCGCACGGGACCCTTTTTTCAATCATCATATTTATGTTGTTTTAGTTGTTCTTTTTTAGCAAATTATAAATAAGCATAGAAAAATGTTGGCTAATAATGTCTCTTAAAAGTTGTTAAATTTTACCTCAAAATTATTTCTACTTTTTTTTTTAATTTAACTTTAATCACTGTCGCACGCACAGAAAAAAATATGGAGGAAACAAATTTGTGTAATCACTTGTTTAAATTTAAAAACAAAAATTGAGTAATTTTTTAATTAACGCAATTAAAAATTTACCTAAAAATTTTAAAAACAATTTAAGTAAATAATTTAATAAAAGTTTATAAGTTTTTTTAATTTTTTTTAAACTCTCATAGTTTTTTGAATCCTCGTTTAGTTTATAGTTTTTTGTGTATGTATATGAAAGTCTGTAATCGTCTTTATAAAATTTTCCTATGTGTTTAAGACATAAATATGTTTGGTAAAGTTTGCAAAAACCAGTTTTTTTTTTTTGTAAAAAAATTTAAAACCTTAAAAAAAATAAATAGATACATTTTGAGTAAATTTTTAATTGTGTCAATTAAAAATTTACTCAAATTTTTTTTCAAACATTTAATAAATTTTTATTAAAAATTTACTCAATACTATTAAATCGTTTACTGGTGCAAAATTGAGTAATTTTTTACTCAATAGTATTAAAAATTTACTCAAATATTTTTTTTATTTTTTTCTGTGCGGGACATGTCGCAAGGAACCTTTTTTCCATCATCATATTTATGTTGTTTTAGTTGTTCTTTTTTAACAAATTATAAATAAATAAGCATAGAAAACATATTTTCATTCATTCCGGCTTTTCTCTTCAATCATTTCATTACGTCCTGCAGCCATCGCTTTCCACTTTTGTCTAGAATTTCGCATTATTTCCTTGTTTTTTAATTTATTGTCTTGTAATTTTTTTTCATCTTCCTTCAACTTTTCTCTCCACCGTTTGCATCACTCTTTATTTTTTCGCCATTTATACTCATTTATATTTGAATTATTTAAAAGTATGTATTTAAATAAGTAAATCATTTATGTAAGAAAAAATATTTTTTTAAAATTTTAAAATTCACTCTTACCATGTCGCACGTGACCAACTTTATATTAGAACCGAGATCACAGATTTTATTATTTTTAAAAAATTTTTTTATTTTAATTGTAATAAAAATCTGTGTTTGTTCTCAATATTTGATGAACTTTCGTCATGTCCACTTGACGCACTAATTACAAATGTTGTTTTTCAATGTCGCACGGGACATCGAAATGTGTGATAAAGCATAGCAAAAATTTACCGTTATTTTTAATTGCATAGTTTGTTATGCATTTTTTTTAGCTCTTTGTATCTCCAAAAGATTTTTTAAAAGCAAAAGTCAATATTTAATGCTTCTCTTTAAGAACTTTTATCAAAACAAAAGGTGCAGTAGAAACGTGCCAATGAGAAAAAATTGCCTTGGTCGACTTTATTTTCGAATATCTCGAAATGGGTTATGCATAAATGTAAAATTTGTTCACGTTAATTAAATTTGATTGTTTTCCTATGAAAATATGTTAAAACAAATTGGTTTCAAGAACTTTTGGTTTTCGATCTTGGTAGACCTTTCGGTGGAAGTGCCCATATACTAGTAAAAATTCTTGAGTTACTGATTGTGAGATCAGCCCTGCAATGCCGGGCACAATAAACGTGCTACACATAAATAATTGAAATTTAAAACGAAAAAAATTTTAAAAACATTCCTAAAGAAAACTTTCCTTTCAACACTTTCTTATAATCATATTTTGCATAGATAAAGTTTTTTTTTTTGTTTTTCATAACCATCATTTATCATCAACTATGAACATATATTGCTCATGTACTTTGCTATTTATGTTGCAAGTATTTACATACATATAATATGTTGAATAGATGTTCTTACTCATGCCGACACAGCAAATATTTCATTAAGTATTATGCACGTTGGTCTTGTTTGTTGCTTGCAACTTCACCCACACACTCACACACACGCACATACTTATATGATACTTCTTGTTATTTGTATTGTTTATAACTTGAATTTTAACGATACATCACATCCTGTCTCATTATTCGTTAAACAACAAACATTTTTTTGGGGAAAACTTTCACATAATACACATACTTTCGACAAGTCATGCCGACAGAAAAAAAATTTTATAATACCGAAAAATCAACAACGATGTACATATAGAAAACTTGACTTGTCAACAAATTTCTTTGGTGTTGTTTAAACTTTGCAAATTAGGGAAATTAAAGTAAATAGGAAAACCAATATTAAGATAATGTCTGTATAAAATGAAAGTCGGGATACAATTTGCATATGATATAAGATAATAATGACTAAATGAAAATTGCTACAGAAACTCAACAGCAATTAAAAAGATAGAAATGAGAATACTTTTCAAAGAGTACTGTGCAATGGTTTAAATTGATTTTTTTTTAACATGATAATGTTTTTAGGCTGGTGTCTAATTTTAAAAAAGTTGCAGGACGCCACCTCAGTTTGACTATGTAAGCTACCCAGTTGGCAACGTCCTCGAGCCATCCTCAGTGACGGAGCGGTGAAATGTCAGAGTCAGACAAGACATATCTATGTACTGGGTTGAGGACAGTTTCATACAAATTTTCAAAATGTCCTCACTCAAAGTCAGCAGAGGTCAGGGCTGACCTTCTGGGGACATGTCACCTAAGACTTCTTTGGGGAAATGTCTGACGTAGGTCATGCGAAAATACAAAAAATGTTCGAATTTCCTTTAGTATTTACTTTTATCCATTTTCCTTTATAAATTACTTTCTCATATTTAGAAAAAACTTTTCGCCTTTTTTAGTCCCAACTGGATTTGAACCTGGAACCTCCAGTTTATTAGTCCCACACCTAACTACTTGTTCCAAACTTTATTTTGAAAATTGTTTGTCTATTTATTACTTTTCCCAGGAAAATTTTTCAGAACCGATTCTGACAACATTTGTTCTAGAACAGGTTCTTCGGTAACCATACACTATTACAATTTAATTATTCAGAACAAGATAAGTGAAAATTATTGTGAAACTTGTTCTCTGCAATCAAAGTTTCATAAGATTTTGGTTCTCAGGAATTAAAAAAAATTATGTGTCAAAAAAATTAAAAAATAAATATCAATTTATTTTTGGTAACGAAGAAAAAACACGAAATTCTATTAAAATATCAGTATTAATCGTGAAAATTGTTGATACAAAGGTGAGTAAATTAAATTTTCATTGTCTGGGTCGGGTCAAATACTAAAATTATGTTTTTTTTATTTTTGTTTGCAGAAAATCCATGTTCTGGTATGTCATTATTGTAAGGCCCAAAATTGAACTTTGGAGGCGAAAAAGGATAAATGTGTATTAACAAAAATGTGAATATTTCATGCTATGTATATATGATTGTCTTTATCTTTGTTTAATAAATTAATGCAATTCAAAATATTTCTTTAATTCTCATTTCTGTTCCAAATTTCACTTCTAGAACCGATTACGAAGAACAAAAACATGTTCTAATTTTGCTTACAAACACCTGTTGCTTCTGGGACAATCCCTTTGTAAAAAGAATCGGTGTTGCACAAGAATTAGAACAGGTTCTGGGGAAGTATAAGTTGTTCCACAATCGGTTCTTTGCAACCGAAAATTTTGCTGGGTTATTGTACTTGTTAGATTTTGATTTTATTTTAAATAAATCGATAATATTGCCATCTTTTTTTTGGAAATTGAAGAGTTGCCCAGTTTTAAAATTCTGATTTAATATACTGCTATTCTGAAGACATTTCCTTTTAGACGTCTTAGAGGAATTGTCCACACTCTTAAAGCAAACATTCAGTGCCGACAATGTTACGACATGTCATCAAGGATTACCTATGATTTGTCAGAACCTGAAGACATTTCCTCAAGGAATCACTGTGGAAATTTCCTCAGTGACACATTTTCCAACTGGGTAACAATTAACGAAAGAGAAAACAAGAATTAATATTTTCATTTTCTTAAAACCAAAAATTTTTATAACTTGTGTTTGTAACTTGGATAATAATTCACCTAGTGGTGAATAAACCCGGCTTTCACCAGCTGGTGAATAAAAAGTAACATAACGAGGGCCTATATTCAAAACCCTCTATCTTCCATTTTCACGAAAATGTCTTTTTGATGGCAAAATATTCAGTAAAACAGCCCTCATCTATGGTTTAAAATTCAGAACAAAAATATTTTTTTTTTCTATTTTATTTGCATTTTTGGTTTTCTCTATCTCTTACACAATTAATTTTTCTGAATGCAAAACCCTCTATCTTTTCCAATAATTAATTTATAAATATTTTTTTTGAATAATTTCATGGGGGGGGTGAAATAAAGCCATAGGCAATAAGGCCATATGGCCTTATTTCTCAATTCAATGGGAAATAAGGCCATATGGCTTTATTACCAACACGATTGAGCAATAAAGTCATATTGATTTTGCAACCAAAGTGGAAATAAAGCCATATCAGTTGAAAATGTGGAAATATATTTCCCCGTAAATCCTGCTACCCCAAAAAAAAATATTTAACGAAGCCGCTAAATTAATTTATGGATTTTGTAATCCCTAAGCCCGGACGAAGGCCGGCTACGCAGAAAAAAATTTGTTGACTATCTTTAAATTAAAAAACCATATATACCACGAACCTCGGAACTTAGAGGGGTCTAGAGGCACCAATTTTTTATTGGCAGGGTTTTTAATTTAAAGATTGTTTAACAAAACAAGTTTTTCTGTGTAGCCGGCCTTCGGCCGGGCTTAGGGATTACAAAATCCATGCATTAAACCCACCCTCTCCGCAAAGTAAAGTTTTCTAGGGTAGCAGGCCTTTGCGCTATCAAATTTGAAATGCCTCAAAAAGGCCTGATAACCAAAATAGCTTTGGCTTGCAGAGAGGGTGGGTTTAATGCATGGAGTTTGTAATCCCTAAGCCCGGCCGAAGGCCGGCTACGCAGAAAACCTTTATTACAAAAAAACAAATCATAGAAGTCTTAATTTCGACATTTCGCCCAAAAAAAATATTTTGGATTTTTTGACAATTTTGTTTTGGGAGAAATAACATTTTAAACCTAGATGTCGCAGCTTGGGCGATATGACATTTACGGGTTTGGGCCATAAGACCTTGACTTTTTTTGTTTAACTTTCTTTAAATTAAAACCCACATTCCAGGAACCTCTGAACTCAGAGGGGCCTAGAGGCACCTTTTTTTGTTAGCAGGATTTTTAATTTAAAGATTGTTTAACAAAAAAGTTTTTCTGTGTAGCCGGCCTTCGGCCGGGCTTAAGGATTACAAACTCCATAAATTAATTTAGCGGCTTTGCTAAATAATTTTTTTTGGGTAGCAGGATTTTAGTGGAAAAATTTTTCCACATTTTCCCCTACACTCTCCGGAAATTAATGATGAATACTTTTATAAATTTTCAAATGAGTAATAAAGCCATATATGGCTTTATTTCCAACAGTGGTTGGTAATAAGGCCATATGGCTTTATTTCTCAACTCATTGGGAAATAAGGCCATATGGCCTTATTGCCTATGGCTTTATTTCACCCCCCCTAATTTCATCATGCATTACATGTTTTCATACTAATTTTTGCATGCTGAACATGAATTTGTCAACAAAATTCCAGAATCACGATTTTGGTCCACTGATGCTAATATTTTTCTCAAAATTCTTGTTTGACTTTTTTGAAAAATAAGACTCAAAATTTGGATGTCTTGTGTACATTATGAAACAAAAATTTTAATCTTAAAAATTGCGATGCTGATCAGCATCTGTGGACCAAAATCGCGTTTTTAATTTTGTACTATTTTTTACATACTCATTTACAACATACTAATCAGTTTGTCATCTTTTAAGATGAATTCGGTACAAAAAATATTTTTTTTCTCAAAAATCAGCACCTGTGGACCAAAACCGCAATTCGGAACTCTTTATAAGCCGTTATCATTAATAAATCACGTTAAAAATTTACCGATGCCGTAAATGAAATCATAATAATTCATTTTTATTAATATGCAAAACCCTCTATCTGATCATTTTCATTCATGTACTTAATATTTTTGAGAAACAAAACCCTCTATCTTTCATAATATCCCCAATAGTGCAAAATTTTGAAAACGAATTATATGTGAGATTCAGTAGTTGATTTATAAAAATATTATAGAATATCGAATTTTAATACCTCTAACAATACGCGAAATCAACAGTTTTTTGGCTCTCCTGAAAAGTTGTGTTTTTTAAGATAGAGGGTTTTGAATATAGACCCTCGATAATTATTTTTCAAAAAAATTTTTTCATCAATTTTTTTTTTCATCAAATTTTTTTCATCAATTTTTTTTT
The DNA here is from genome assembly GCA_963921195.1 of Pegoplata infirma. Classification (NCBI taxonomy): domain Eukaryota; kingdom Metazoa; phylum Arthropoda; class Insecta; order Diptera; family Anthomyiidae; genus Pegoplata; species Pegoplata infirma. The sequence goes on from OY992538.1 coordinate 109,270,635, forward strand.
TTTTTCTAACTGAAATTTTATTTATTTTCGGTTTGAGTCCATATTAATTATTTCTGAGAAATAATTATTTTTGTTGTACAATGAGAAAATCTGAAAAAATTAATTGACAACACAGGCTAAGTGGAGATGTCGACAGCTTTCGGAAGAAGCCACCCTTCCTTCGTCAGCACTCTTCGATTGTCACTGTAGGTGTGTAAGATTAAGATCAGCTATTTAAACGTACATTAAGGTGAAAAAGATGACGGGCATTATATCACATTTTATTACCCATATGTTACGTTTAGCACGAACTAAATGAATCTATTTTTAACTTTTTCTAACACAGTTGTAATTTCTTACATTAGAAATACGAAATATAATTTCAAACCTAACGGACATTTTTCAAGACTTGAAAAGTTCTACTAAGGGTTGCAACTCTGAGAAAATCTACTACAGTGTAAGAAATTACAACTGTGTTAGAAACAGTTCATTATTGAGACCGACCCCCATTGTTTTTTACCCTACAACATTTTTTTAAAACATACCTACGCTCTATCTCCACTCCCTAAGTAGGCTTCCATTCAAAATTACATTTTTATAAAATTTGCTCCAACTATTATTTGTATGGGAGCCTACTTAGGGGTAGGAGATAGGGCGTAGGTATGTTTAAAAAAAATGTTGTAGGGTAAAAATAAATGGGGGTCGGTCTCACTAATGACCCTCTCAGACGCACCATTGGACCGGTAGAAGCTGATCAAATAAAACAAATTTACAAATAAAAAAAAATTGTATGGGGACCGCCTTTTAGAGATAAATCGTAGGTGTGTTCAGAGAAAATGTTTGAACTAAAAAAATATTGTGTGTCGGTCATACATTTTGTTGCTTTAAGGGCACTATTAGGACAGTTAGAGCGGTTGGAGCAAATTTTAAAAAATGTCGTTTTGTGTGGGAGCCTCTTAGAAATTGGACATAGGTTATTAGTTTTTTACAAAGAAATATAAAACCGTAAAGATTAATGGGGATCGGTCTTATAAATGACCCCTCTATGACGCACCATTGGAGCAGTAGAAATGATTTGAAAATTACAATAAAAGGAAGATCACACGATCTTCCTGGGCAAAAAATTTGCAGAATCGATAGAAGTTTTACACAAAAAAATTTCAAAAAAATTTAAGAGTACAAACATTTTCAAAAATAAGTTTTAAATTTTAAAACTTAAAAATTACATACTAGAGCGCTTTTAAGAATTTTTTTGGGATTTTTTTTAAAGTACGTAAAAAACCAAAATTTTGAAAAAAAAAATTGCAATTTGGACCATTATTGAAGAAGTTATGAGTAAAAGAAGTTTGAGTAAAGGAACAAACTACCAGTTTTTAATAATTCGATATCTTTCGAACGGGTCATCAAAAAATCTGAAAATTTACCACGAAGGAGTTTCGAAGGGTACTAAAAACTGTAAACAAATTGGGAAAATCTAAAAAAAAAAAATTTCAAAGTGTCCGATTTGACATGGAATACCCCATATATATCATCAATGAAAATTAATTTCGTACCATTTCGTTAAATATTGAATTTTTGATGACAATTATTGTAAAACTTCACCAAATCATTCATATTTATCAATGCAAAAACGATAAAAACCACTCGAATTTGACGTTCTCTAGTGGCTTCAAAAAAAATCCAAAAATTTATTTCGTTGGCGTTTTTGGTATCTAATTAGCTATTTAAGTGCCAGTTTACAGAAGACGATCGATACACACGAACGAAAATTTTGCATGTGTTTTGTTATTGTAACAACAACAAAATACATGTAAAATTTTCGTTCGTGTGTATCGTTCGCCTTCTGTAAACTGGCACTAATATATAAATTTCATCAATTTATAAGAAATTTACCTTATATTTGATTTTTGTCTATTGGACATCGATCGTACTGTGCAGGGACGGAAACAAATTAAAATTTATTTTTTCCCATTAAAATGGCCATAAATCGGAAAAGGATAACGACTACTTCAAGCATGTTTTTTAACATGATAATGTTTTTAGGCTGGGGTCTAATTTTAAAAAAGTTGCAGGACGCCACCTCAGTTTGACTATATAAGCTAACGATTAAACAAAAAAGAAAATAAGAATTATAGTTTTCATTTTATTACAACCGTAAACTTCGACAATAATTTAAAATTAATAAATAAAATAAAAAAAATACATAGATCTGGTAGTGACACCTAGCGGCGATAGGTGTCACTCGATTAACGCAGTATTGCCATACCAAATATCGCATTTCCAATTAGATTTGTTACCATCATCGCAAATTTTTTCCAATAAAATATTACCACATGGCAATACTAACCAGTATATTTCAAAATCGAATATGGGCAAGGCCACCGTCAGTAACGTCACGCTCGCTTACATATTTTGGTCAATATCTTTATAAAATACAATTATTTCTCCCAACTTGAGAGCGGCATATGAAAGTTCTCGTCATAACTGTTGTTTCATACCCAGACAATTTTGCTGTATCTCGTTTTGTTGTGAAGTTATGACCATTTTAAGCTGTCAGTAACGTCACCGGATTTTGGAAGTGTGTTTGGAGGTAACTGAACGTTTATGTAAAAATGAGCGAATTGAAAAAGTTCATGTTTATTATTGCCCAGTATTTTAAAAAAGGAAGGATGAAAGACGATTTTTATCCAAAAGGTGGGCTTAATATTTTATGTTTTAATCAAGTAAATGACATAAAAGCAGTGTCAGTAACGTTACACAAAATGTCAGTAACGTCACACGTACGAATTTCGTTACGATTTTCGGGTCTTTTTTTTTCTTGGGTTAATAGAGGGACCCTACGCGGCGAAAAAATCATAGTAGAGGAGTTTTAAGATGCAATTAAATACCAAATTATTGAGCAAAAAAGTAAAAAAACAAAAATAAAAAAAATCCGTCAGTAACGTCACACAATCTTATTTTTCAAAAATACCCTGCTATATGCAAATAATGCTTCATTTAAGCATACATTAAAAAAAAACTGTAATGTTAGCAAAAAAAGCTTGTAAACCCACAAGAAAATTTGCTGAATTTGAACCAACAATTTTTTTGCTAAAGTTAGCAAAAATCTTTTGCCCATTGGGTTCGGACCCGATAGGTCCAGACCCCGATGGGCCTAGACCTAGTTGGGTTTCTTAAAAATGGTCATAGTTTTTGATCCAAAATTTGTGTCCGTTTCACTCTTTTTGAGGTATATGATTATAGGGGACCACTAGGGTCTTGAGAATTAAAAAACTCGATAACTTCAAAAATATTACTCGGAGAGCTTTTGACTATTTTGCGGTCTTGTTCTACGTGTTGAGAGCTACAAAAATGCTCTTGGACTTTTTGGTGTGTCGACAATTTTTACCGAGATATGAGCATTTTAAAATTTTCGGGAATGCCAACTTTTTTGGATCCAAAGTTAGGGCCCATTAGGGTCCACATATGTGAAGAGGACCGGCGATACTATGGCGAGCCCGAGAACCAAAAATGGCCTCCATTTTGCTCTATCTGGCTTAGTTTCCGAGATAGCGCCATTTTAAGTTTTCTAAAAATAAAAAAAATCTACCATTTATTTTGCTAATATTAGCAAAAAAGCTTGTAAAAATTTCGTCAACTCAATTTTAAAACTAGCAAAAAAAAATTAGTTAAAATTTTGTTTAAAATTGCTAATGCGCTAAATGAAGTTTACAAGATATTTTTGCTAACATGCTAGTCTCAACTAAAAATTTGCTAAAAGTTAGCTAACCAGCATTAGCAAAAAAAAATTAGTAAATCTACTAATGTATTATTTTGAGTGTAGAGGTACCCTACACGGCGAAAAAATCATAGAAGAAGAGTTTAAGATGCAATTAAATACCAAATTATTAAGCCAAAAATAAAAAAAGCCGTCAGTAACGTCATACAATCTTATTTTGCAAAAATACCCTGCTATATGCAAAAATTGCTTCATTTAAGCATTGATTGTGAAAGTACTTCAAAAATACTAAAAAAAAATCAGCTCATCCAACCTCTTTTCTTAGTAGTTAATGCATAAAAAAACATTTTATAAAAATTTGTCAGTAACGTCACCATTTATTTGCGGCTGATTACTTTAAGCCCTAATTGGTCCAAAAGCCAAGATTTGTACACAAATTTGCTTGCTCATCAATAGTTTGATTTATATTCTATCCAAAAAAAGTAATCATCTGTGAAAAGCACAAAAAAATAACAACAAAATTTACCTTTTTCGCCGACATTGATATATTTTCCAACTACGCCTTGCACGTGCCACTTATGAAAAGAATGTAAAATGTCAAAGCAGACACAAATTTTGGACTGGCATACAGTGATGCCATATTCTATACATATTTGACATTTCAAATGTAAAAAATATTTTGGGCTTTGTGACAGAAAAAAAAAATCTATGTGGTTTCATTTTTCGTGGCCTTGCCCATATGTATCTACAAGCAACACAAACATATCAAAATTTAAATCATTATTCAAATAAGCTACGGTGGCCTTGCTGAAGTGAGCGAGACTGGAAAACAGAAGGTTCGCTGATCGAATCCGTGATCTGTCAACTTATTTTTTTTTTTATTTAGTTTTTTTTAGCTTGTAAATTTTTTTTGTTAGGGAATTTTTTTTAACATGATAATGTTTTTAGGCTGGGGTCTAATTTTAAAAAAGTTGCAGGACGCCACCTCAGTTTGACTATATAAGCTAACGATTAAACGAAAAAGAAAATAAGAATTATAGTTTCCATTTTATTACAAACGTAAACTTCGACAATAATTTAAAATTAGTTTTGGTAGTGACACCTAGCGGCGCTAGGTGTCACTCGATTAACGCAGTATTGCCATACCAAATATCGCATTTCCAATTAGATTTGTTACCATCACCTCAAATTTTTTCCAATAAAAAATTACCACATGGCAATACTAACCAGTATATTTGAAAATCGAATATGTATCTCCAAGCAAGAGAAACATAACAAAATTTAAATCAATATTTGAATAAGCTGAGGTGAGCCAGACTGGAAAACGGAAGGTCCGGTGATCGAATCCCGTGATTTGTCAACTTTTTTTTTTGTTATTTAGTTTTTTTTAGCTTGTATATTTCTTTTTGTTAGGGAAAAATTTGTTTGCATTAATTCTTTATACTTTTTTATTTAATTATAAATAAAAAAAATATATATTCAGATTTTTCTAAATTTTCTAGTTGTTTTTCTTTCTAAATTTTGTGATTTTTTCTGAATATATCTGCATTTTTCTGACTCATTTTTTTGTATTTTCTTGATTTGTTCTTACACTCAAAATAATAACTCTGTAAAATACATTGTAAAATGACTGTAATCTCAATTCAACAGATGTTTGACAAAGTTTTCTGTAAAAACACAGATTTAAAGAAAATACTTTTAATTTTTTGTGACAAAAAACAAAGTTTTATCTGTTATATTACTTTTAACCTTGTAATCTTTATTTTACAGATAATTAACAGATATTTCTGCAAAAATACAGATTTTAGCAAAATACTTTGTATTTTTGTAACCAAAAACTAAGTTTTGTCTGTATTTTAAACATTAATTTCACAGAAAACTTAATAAAGAAAATTCCCAAAAAACTTCATTTAACTACAGAGTTTTTTCTATAAAATTTTGGTTGCATCAAATATATTTTACAAATATTTGTAAATTAACAAAGTTTTTCTTTGCTAAATGGTGCTTTATTTAACCAATATTTTACTAGAGAATCTGTAAATTAACAGTTTTTTTGTCCAAAGTATTTTACAGAGTTTTATAGTAAAAAAACAGAGTTTTTTTCTGTTAAAAGACGCTAATATTTAACCAATATTTTACTATAAAGTCTGTAAATTAACAGTTTTTTTTTGTAAAAATCATTTTACATAGTTTTTTAGTAAAATTACCAAGTAATGTTGCTAGCTGGAAAAGTACGGTGAACTCTGTTAAATTAGCAGAGTTTTTCTGTAATTTACCAGAGTTATTATTTTGAGTGTAATTTTCCAAATTTTTTGTAAATATTGATAAATTTGATAAATTTCTTGGAGTTCTTTTTTCTGAATATTTTTTTAACCCTTACATATTTTTTTGCAAATATGTGAGGGTTATTCGTAAAAAGTTTTTATTAAATAAAACATTATCATGATTTAATTTTTTGGGCAAGAGTACAAAACTCTGCGGCATTTTTGCATTAATTCTTTATACTTTTTTATTTAATTATAAATAAAAAAAAATTTATATATTCAGATTTTTTAAATTTTTTAGGTGTTTTTCTTTCTGAGTTTTGTGATTTTTTCTGAATATATCTGCATTTTTCTGACTTATTTTTTGTATTTTCTTGATTTGTTCTTACACTCAAAATAATAACTCTGTAAAATACATTGTAAAATGACTGTAATCTCAATTCAACAGATGTTTGACAGAGTTTTCTGTCAAAATACAGATTTAAAGAAAATACTTTGAATACTGAAAGTTTTATCTGTTATATTACTTTTAATTAACAAATATTTCTGCAAAAATACAGATTTTAGCAAAATACTTTGTATTTTTTGTAACCAAAAACTAAGTTTTGTGTGTATTTTAAACATTAATTTCACAGAAAACTTAAAAAAGAATATTCCAAAAAAAAACTGCATTTAACTACAGAGTTTTTTCTATAAAATTTTGGTTGCATCAAATACATTTTACAAATATATGTAAATTAACAGAGTTTTTCTTTGCTAAATGGTGCTTTATTTAACCAATATTTTACTACAGACTCTGTAAATTAACAGTTTTTTTGTCCAAAACATTTTACAGAGTTTTATAGTAAAAAACAGAGTTTTTTTCTGTCAAAAGACGCTAATATTTAACCAGTATTTTACTATAAAGTCCGTAAATTAACAGGTTATTTTTTTGTAAAAATCATTTTACAGAGTTTTTTAGTAAAATTACCAAGTAATGTTGCTAGCTGGAAAAGTACGGTGAACTCTGTTAAATAAGCAGAGTTTTTCTGTAATTTACCAGAGTTATTATTTTAAGTGTAGTTTTCTAAATTTTTTGTAAATATTGATTAATTTGAGAAATTTCTTTGAGTTATTTTTTTAACCCTTAAATATTTTTTTGCAAATATGTGAGGGTTATTCGTAAAAAGTTTTTATTAAATAAAACATTATCATGATTTAATTTTTTGGACAAGAGTACAAAACTCTGCGGCATTTTTTAGGTATTTACTAGCGCTTTAAAAACATCCAAATTTCATAAAAATCGGATAAATATACACACAAAAAAAAAAAATGTCAAATTACCAGGAAAAGTCTCGTAATCCCATTTTACCAATATTTGACAGTTTTTCTTGTTTGTTAACAAATCGAAATTTACATTTTTTTTTGTAATTTTACAATTTGTTTTGTAATTTTGCAAATTTCCAAGATAATTTTACAAAAAAAAAAAATCTAGTAAATTCACGAGAATTCCTTGTAATTTTAATTGCGCCAAAAAACTGTAAATTAGCAATTTTACTGGTAAAAAACTTGTTAAATTACAAATTTGTTGGCAAAAAGCTTGTAAAATTACTAGGAGTTCTCGTAAACTAGGAGGTAGCAAAAAATCTAGTAAAATTACGAAACCTCTTTGTAAATTTTATTGTGTAAAAAAATTAGTAAATTTACAATTTTATTTGTAAAAACCTTGTACAATTACAAAATTATTGGTAAAAATCTTGTAAAATTACTAGGAATTTTTGTCAAATAGGAGGCAGCAAACAAAAAAAAGTTACAAGTTTTTCCTGTAATTTTACAAGGTTTTTTTTTTTGAGTGCGCAACAAATTGGCTAGCACTTAAGGACTTTGTATGCAACAGGTACTTTAGGGGACCCTGGAGGCGCCTCTATTGGACATGTGGGGTCCTCCATCCAAACTTAACCTCAAAACTACTTTAGTTATAACTGGTATAGATGACACTGCAATTGGTCTAGCACTTACTGAATTGCCCAAGTATTTGCAAAAACAAATCGACTATAAACCACTGTGCGTCGCTTAGGAAAAACGAGGTTCTAGGAGCGTGAAATGACCCATCAGTTATATTCAAGTCAAATAGAAAAAAAAGTAGCGGCTATCGTTTTAACATTTCTAATAAAAGGGACACTCTCATATATACACCCTATATCAGTAGAAGATGTATATAAGACTGTTTAAGTCGTGGAAAAGTGTAAATGAAAATTAATTGATATCTAAAAGTTTAGTAATAAACTTTTTTAATGTACTTGATTAATTGCACTTTCTTCAATTAATTGTTTTTATTTTTTGAATAAACTTTTTTATGTTCATTATATAATAAATTAAATCGTTAAAATGATTTCCTTGCTGGCGTCTACTTCAAAGTGAGGGATATTTGTGATAAAATTGCAGCAGCATTTATTCCCTTTTGATAATATTGAAAAATATGATGGAAAATATTTAAATCGTTTTTTCTTAAGTTATTTTATATATTCCGGTTTTTCTTTGTTATTTTTTTTTTCGCCATAACTCTTTTGTAAAAGAATATAAAATACGGCAAAGAGATGAGACGGATGTGTTAAATATCTCACATTTTCTTTAAACCAGGGAGCGACAACAGTGATTTAAGGGGTACCTTAAAATAGCAATAAAGAAAACTACAAAACTTTTTTCAGAGTACACTCAAAAAAAAAAGTTTGTAAAATGACATAAAATCCCCGTGATTTTACGGGGCAGGTTTTGTAAAATATGTACTAGCAAGAATTCCCGTAATGTTACGGGGATAATTTGTAAATTGATTTAACAAAAAAATGACGGGGAGAAAGTGTAAATTTACAATTTTTTTTGTAAAATATTATTGTAGACTTACAAAAAAAGTTGTAAATTTACGAAATAAAGTAGAAAATCAAAAAATAAAATTGTAAATTTACAAATTGTTTGGTTTAACTACAGTTTTTTATGGCAAAAAACTTGTATATTTACAGTAAAAAGTGGTAAATTTACAATTTTTATTGTAAATATACAATTTTTTCTTATTTTTTTGCCGTAAAAACGGTAGTTTAACCAAATAATTTGTAAATTTACAATATTGTTTTTGTATTTTCTACTTCATTTTTGTAAAATTACAACTTTTTCTGAAGGTATACAATTTTGTTTTCTAAACTTTCATATTTGTTTTGTAAATTTACAAAAAATTTGGTATATTTACATATTGGTTTTGTAAATTTAAAGGTTTTTTCCATTGGTGCATCTTATTTTTCCTTCTTCGGCAGCTGGAGTAGCACTTTAACAACCTGAAATGATTTTTTTTTTTCACTTGAACACTTTTAACAAACTTTTTAGAGTATAACACTGAACTTTTTTATTTTTTTTTTTTTCGGAATTTCGTTTTTCTTAAGTAGAACATATGAGAATTGCGAAGGAGGCTACACAAGAAATTTCTTATATTTTCAAGAAAAACTAGTCAAAAAAATTACCTTTTTTTTCGAATTTTTAATTATTTTAGCAAGTATTTTTAAAAAATTATAAAAAAAACTTTGGATATTGTAGATTGGACGTTTAAGTACCTGATAAAATTAGAAAAAAATTCATTTTTCATAATTGACAGCTTTTGATTGACATTTTAGTGCCAGATTTAAAAAAAAAAGTACCAAAATAATATGGTAAAATTACCAAAAAATGGTAAAAATACAAACAAAAAAACTAGAGCAATAATATAGTAAAAACATATAAAAATTGTGGTATTTTACTTAAAGCAAGTTACCAAAAAATTGTCTTGATATTCAATTTTTTTGATAAAGCTTACAACTAATTGAAAAATGTTTGTATCCGGAACTTAAAAATTTTTCAAAATTTTTTTATGAAATTTTTTATTTATAAAAAATAATTTTTAACAAAATATGGACTTAGAAAATTTTTGCGTCTCCTATTGTTGCATAATTATTTTTCAATACAAATTTTTGTTTAATTACATTTTTTTTTGTCAAAATACTGAAAACCTTGTAAACTAAATCTTGAAAAAAAAATTGTTTGTAATAAAACATTTTTTGGTAGAAAGACTAAATACTATCAAATAAAATGTTGTTGTACAATTACAATTTTCTTATGTAAAACAACTAAACACCTTGTAATTTTTTTTTTTAATTTGTAAAATAATTATTTTTTTTGTTAATTTACCTAAAAAAATTGTTAAATAAATTTACCAACATATTATAGTAAAATTACAAAGCGCACGGTAGTTTTTGTTTTATTAAAAATACAAGAATTTTTGTAAATAGACAAAAATATTAGTAAAATAGAATTACAAGACCTTTTGCTTGTAATTTTACAAACTTTTTGAGTGTAGTAGGCATTAATATATGGGGCATTCCAGGCCACTCACTTTTAGATCCGACCCCTTTCGATTTATTTTATTTTTGGATATGTTTTAGTACTTATTAAATGCACCAATTTTTAGCTTTTTATTCCAAGATGGTGTTGAGTAATCAATTTTTCAAAATGGTGATTTTATCAAAAAAATTAAAAAATTGAAATTTTCAATTAATCTTGACCAGTTAAAAATATAGATATCTAAAAAAAAGTTGGACAACGTTTTGTTGGTATTTATATGTAGTTTTAGAAAAAAATATTTAAAAAATTATTCGAAGTAATTATCACTTATTTTTTAACGTTTAAAAACTAAAATCGACTTTTTGAAAAAGTCCGAAACCTTCGATTTTTTTTAAATGTCTAAAAGTTCTACTCTAAATTACGCAACTTTTAAGCCATAATCCGAGATGTGATTGCAATTTGTTCTATTTTTTTTTTTAAATTTTTAAAATTTCACCTTTTATTTTTTGACTCTGATTTATTTTATATGGTGCTCCAAAATATCTAAATTGGTAGATACCGGCACTTACTTACCCGAGATATATTCATTTCGAGTTAAAAATACGCCTTACAAAAATAAAGAACGATTGGACATGGGTAAGGCGTTCCGCATGGGTCTTGAAGTTTAGAAAACGGATTACAAGGAAAAATATGAATTTTTTTCTGTTTTCTCAACATTTTTGGTATTTGAAGTTAAGTTTAAATTCAAGTGGTTACAGAATTATAATACGGAGTAAAATGCATCTCTAATAAGGTACCAAAAACTAAAATCGGTTGAAAATCAGCCAAGTTATTACAACTTCCCCAAGGTATCTAACATTGATTAAGCAATACAATCCGATTTTTGAAATTTTCTATTGTAATAACATTTTTTTATTCTTCAAGTTCAAATGTATTAAGATATAAAGTATTTTTCATATTGTGTTTTGCTAACATGTTTTAAATTAATGTTAAAAATGCCTCCATTTTCAAGACCCTTTTGAAATCTTTATTTTAAAAATTTTTTTTTTTGTTTTTAAATTTGGAAAAACCAAAAAAATATTACACTGAAACATGAATAATGAAAAAATGTTATTACAGTAAAAAATTTCAATAAATTTAAAAAAAGGGACTCGTATTCTTTAATCAAGTGGTATGACACAAGCTAGATGCCTGGGGAAGTTGTACTAACTCGGCTGATTTTCAACCTATTTAAGTTTTTAGTACCTTATTAGAAAGGCATTTTACTCCACATCATAATTCTGTAATCATTTGAATTAAAACTTAACTTAAAATACCAAAAAAATTGTGAAAACAGAAAAAAATTCATATTTTTCCTTGTAATCCGTTTTTTAAACTTCAAGGACCATGCTAACGCCTTACCCATGTCCGATCGTCCTAAATTTTTGTGAGACGTATTTTTACTTCCAAATGAATATATCTAGGGTCAGTATCTACCAATTTATTTTTTTGGAGCACCATATAAAATAAATCAGAGCCAAAAAATAAAAGGTGCAATTTTAAAAATTAAAAAAAAAATAGAAAGAATTGTGATCACATCTCGAATTATGGCTTAAAAGTTGTGTACTTTAGAGTAGAATTTTTATAGTTTTTAACAAAAAAATCGAAGGTTTCGGACTTTTTCAAAAAGTCGATTTTAATAATTAAACGTCAAAAAATAAGTGATAATTACTTGGAATAATTTTTCACATTTTTTTTTTCTAAAACTACATTTAAATACCAATAAAACGTTGTCCAACTTTTTTTAAAATATCTATATTTTTTAATGGTCAAAATTAATTAAAAATTTCAATTTCTTAATTTTTTTTGAGAAAATCGCCATTTTGATTACTCAACACCATCTTGGAATAAATGGCTGAAAATTGGTGTCCAAGTTGCATTTAATAAGAACTAAAACATATCCAAAAATAAAATAAATCGAAAGGGGTCGGGTCTAAAAGTGAGTGATTTGGCTTGGGATGCCCCATATGTAGCTAGCAATAGCACACTTTAATGGGCAAAAAGGGGGGTATAAAATAGTACTAACAAGGAAGGTCTTTCACAGGACAACCACCGATTGTCCTGAAATTTGCATATAGGAAAGAGGGGAGCAAAATAAGAGTCTCCTGTTTTGTTATAGCTACCCAATCTCACATTTAGCGGGTCAAAGGGAAGGGAAAAAATGGGATTTTTTTTCGTTTTTTGAGGATTTTCCCCATTTCTTGAAAAGAAACTATGAGGCATTCCACACCAAATGTCCAGCGAAAAATACATATGTACCGTAAACTTCTGAATAGGTTGTATGGATAACCCTATATGGAACTTAGAAAATTGCGTTTTAAGTTGTTCAATTTTTCAAAAACTGGGCTTAGGAGCCGTGGTCAAATATTGGAAAAATGGTAAAATTTGTGGCGAGTTGCCTTGACTAAATATTTATCACATTAAAACGGAATGCACCACAATCTCAAAAATTTACATTCTTATATAGTTTTGCATGAGCTATCGATTAACATTTTTTTTTTTTTAAATTTCAGAACCCATTCCGAAATTTTCCATTTTTTAAAAAAGTCAATTTATTAAAAATCCGGCCATTTGTTTTTTGTTTTTTATTTTTTAATTTTTCTTTAGAAGTTTAGATGTTTGTCCATCCACACAAAAAAATTCAGAAAAATATTTTTCGTTTTTTTCGAGAAAATCGCATTTGAATTTTAAATTTCATAACAATTTAGTAATTTGCTGGTATTTTCTTGTTTCAACAGAGCGTATGAGTAATATTTATGCAATTAATAATACTCATTCGTAACGTTAAAACAAGAAAACACAAGCAAATTACAAAATTGTTATGAAATTTAAAATTCAAATACGATTTTCTCGAAAAAAAAAAAAAATAAAAACACATGTTTGTTTTTTTTTGTGTGGATAGACAAACATCTAAACTTGAAAAATAAAAAACAAAAGTGGCCGGACTTTTGATAAATTGTGTTGTGTAGCAGAGTTGGAGTTTCATTATTTTAAGTTATTCTTAGATTAGCACATAAGGGTTAAACAATTTTTGATTAGGTTTTAGTTATTTTATATTTATTTAGGTTATTTAAAATTGTTGTTTATTAATATTTTTTGTTTATTAATATTTTTGGTTTAATATGCAACTAATTTTTTATTAATTACTGCTAATGCAGCATTTACTTTATTGACCTAGTTTTAAGCTAGTATTAAGTTTTACTTTTAGGTATAAATAGAAGAAAAAAATAAATAAAGATTGTCTAAGGTCTGATGATTGAGCGGGCGACAGAAGTGCTGTCGCCTCGCATCGAAAATGTAATTGGTTTCTTGATTTTGGAAATTATTGGTAAGTATGCAATTCCCTAGTCCCTTACAAAAGTCGGGTCCTTTGTTTTTATCTTAAAGGAGGCTCTTTAGCCTGACGGTTCAGGCGTCGTCCGCGCAGAACGGACAAACCATAGGTACACACCCGCACCAGAACAGAACAATAGGTAAACACTAACACATTTCTTTAAAAGGCTATTTTTCCTCCAGGAGAAATATCCTTTTCTCTAAAATTCTTGTTGGCTAGGATACTTCTCATTCTTGGGAAATATCCTAGTTCCGTTTTTTATTATACAACAATTGACTTTTTTTAAAAAACGGAACATTTCAGAACGGGTTTTGAAAATTTTCCAGAAAAAAAATTGATTGAAATCGATAGCCCATACAAAACTATATATGAATATAAATTTTTGTGATTGTGGTGCATTCCGTTTTAATGTGATAAATATTTAATCAAGACAACTCGCCACAAATTTGACCATTTTTCCAATATTTGAAATCGCTCCTAAGCCCAGTTTTTGAAAATTAGAAAAACCAAAAACGCAATTTTCTTAGTTCCATATAGGGCTATCCAAACAACCTATTCAGAAATTTACGGGACATATGTTTTTCTGTAGCGGGACATTTGGTGTGGAATGCCTCATATATACGTTTTCATTCCGTTTGTAACACCTCAAAATATTGGTACAGGGCCCCATGAAATATATGGGGTATTCCATGCCAAATCGCACACTTTTGGACCCGACACACAGTGCTTTGTTCCCATGTTAAAATCGGCAAAAATAGAAGGAGTGGTCAGGCGTTTTTGAAATTTGGTACACTAACAGCAAATACCTTAATTAAGAAAAATATGAATTTTTGGGAAAATCGGTGCAAGGACACTCCTCCCTCCCATGTGTTCTGAAACTTAAAAATGTTATTTCAGCTACAATAATGTCCGCAAAAGAACAAAAAGTGGTCATTCGGATACATATACAACTAGCAACATGTATGTAAATTTTAAGCTTAATCGAAGTAAGGACTCTAGGTCCTGCCATATATCCTTTTTCCTAAAAACGCTATAACTTCAACAAAAATAGTCCGATCGTAACAAAACTTGGTACGTAAATTGATGTTTATAAGGAATATATTATTGCCAAATTTGGGTAAAAGCGGATTATTAATGTGGAAAATACAAAAATATCCTTTATTGAAAAATGGTGGATTTTTTTCCAAAAGCGTTTGGAAATAGTGAAAAAAAGTATTTAAGCAAGTTCTGAGCTAAGTAAAGTTAATTGATGTATGCAGTGAAATTTTATGACGGTTATTTTCTTAGAACATATTAACCCTCTATCTCGTATTTTTAGGGGTCATTTTAGTCCATTTTCCAAAAACCCTCATAGAAAACCACTAACACGTGGGTTTAAAGTTTTAAGCATCGAATTTTACTAGGGGTTTTCAAAGGTCAAAAGGTCGTGCAATATAAGGAAAATGCATAAAAAGTAAATTGTAAAGTATAATATATTGTTAAATTGTGTTTTACTGAAGTAGATTGAAATAAGAAAAATTTTATATTTACAAAAAAATTTATTAAATTTACTGCTGGGCTAAATTATGTTTTTACATATCTTTAGTGAAATTTGATGGCAGTTTTTCTTGAGACATATTAACCCTTATCTCCCATTTTAAAGGGTCACATTATTTGCTTTTACAAAAATTCTAACATAAAACCTATAAAACGGGTATTTAAAGGTTAAAGAGCAATACTTAATTACTTTTTTTCACAGTTTCTTTAATCTAACTTATAATTTGACATATTAAATTAAACATAATTTCTAGCTACAGTTAAAAATTAAATAATCCATAATGCGTAAAAAAATCCAAAACTTCAAACCAGTTTTTAAAAAAATAAATTTTCGAGAATTAATGTCTTGAAACAATTAACCCAATTATTCTGTTAAGTCATTTTTGCATAAAATTCCCTGAGTTTAGCGCCCTCTCGTGGCATCAAAAGCAATTACACTAAATGTTTTTTTCACATTTATTTGAAAAACTTAATTATCTTTCAAAAAATCTGTCTTTAATAACAATTTCAGACAATTTTATTTTTTTGATTTTTATCCATGGGAAGACGCATACTGCCCTACTCAAATTCATTTGTATTCAAATTTTGTTGTACATTGTGTACAGTTTTCATTGATTTGGTGAAGCCAAATTTAACATTTCCACTTTTTTTTTATTTTTCTGCTGATTGGGTTGAAAAAAGGTTTAACATAATTTCTATAATATTTTTTCAAACATTGTTAATTCTTCAAAATTCTTCAAAAAATAACGAAACAATGGACACTTCGAAAAATTTTTTTTTGCCGTTCTAAAAAAAAGTTGCAACTGTTTACTTTTTTATTTAATAGATAAAGATTTAACCTTCTCAAAAAAAGAAAAAAATCCAAAATCGGTTAACATATATTTTTTTAATATTTTTTCAAACTTTGCAAATTTTGGGTCTTCAAACTAAAAATTTAGGTAACTCTCAATGCGTGTAGAAAAAAATCTTATTGCTTAATAATAAGGTTATTTTTTCTGGTTAAAAAATATATATTTTAAAGTTTTTTAAAACAAAAATCAAGCCATTTCATTAAAAAACAAAAAAGTTACAGCTATTTTCGTCAGCCACTAAAATGGATTTTTCAAAAATGTGATTTTAGACACTTAGAAAAAAATTTATATTTAAAGTTCTACTCAAAAGTTGCAAGCGTTGTTTTTTTGCATTGAAAGATAAAGATCAAGGCTTTAAAAAAAAATTATGAAATCAAAAATCCGTTAACATATATTTTTTTAATACTCCATCAAACTTTTGTTATTTTAAAGATCCTCACAAAAAAAAGAAGTAATTCGAAGTCTTACCAAAGGCATATACTTTAACTTTTTATCTCCAATAAAAAATTTTCCGTATTGCAAATATATTTTTTAATTTTTTGCAGAAAAAATTAAGTCATTATCTTAAAAACTGAATTTTTGGGAACTATTTTTGTAAAACTCAAAATAATATTATTTTTTTAAATACCGTTTGCTTGGAAATTCTCTAAATTTAGCGACCCCTTGTGGCGACAAAAAGAGTTGAATCAAAAGGGATTATTATTAAAATATTAAGTTACCTTATTAACTTTACAAAAAAAAATATTTTAATAAAAACGATGGGAACTTTTTTTTTTTGATTTTTGTCAATGGGACAAAGCACTGTGCGACACCTTTCGATTTATTTTATTTTTGGATATTTTGCAATATATACTAAATTAAAACAATTTTCAGCAATTTATTCTAAGGTGGTGTTAATTAATCAAATTTTCAAAATAGCGATTTTTTCAAAAAAAATTAAAAAATTTGAATTTTTAATTAAGTTTGACCAGTAAAAAATATCGATATCTTACAAAAAGTTGGAGAACATTTTTTTTTATTTAAACGTAGTTTTAGAAAAAAAAAATATGAAAAAATTATTCAAAGTAATTATTACTTATTTTTTAACGTTTACTAATTAAATCAACTTTTTGAAAAAGTCTGAAACCTTCGATTTTTTTTTTTTAAATATCTGAAAATTCTACTCTAAATTACGCAACTTTTAAGTGATAATTCAAGATGTGATCACAATTCGTTCTTTTTTTTTAAATTTTGAAAATTGCACTTTCTTTTTGACTCTGGTTTATTTTATATGATGCTCCGAAATAATTATTTTGTTGGATATCGACAGCAGCTCCACTTAGATGTATTTATTTGGATGTAGAAATACGTCTCACAAGATTTCAGAATAATCGGACATGACCTAGGTGTGCTAAATCGGTCATAAAGTTTAAAAACAAATTAAACGGGGAAAATATGTCTTTTTGCTAATTTTTTAAATTTTTTCTATATTTTGAGTTAAGTTTGAATTCAAATGGTTACAGAATTATGATTTGGAGTAAAATGTCTCTCCAGTACAGTACTAAAAACTAAAATCGGCTGAAAATCAGCCACGTCCCAGCAAAACTTTGGTAATGGGTAGTGATTATGTAACACATTACCAGGTAATGTATATACTTTATTTGTAGCATTATTTTAGGATGTCTTACCAAACATTTGTTCCACAGCGTATTATTTTCAAGTGAAAAATAATGCATTACTAATAATTTGCTACGTAATGCATAATTATTGGAAAAAATGTATTTCATATTTATTATTTCTAAACATTAAATCATGGATGACTTATATTCGGTTACATTATGTATTATTTGAAAGTTTGAAATAATGCATTATTTATAATTGGATGCATAATGCATTACAATAACATAAAAAATAATTATTTTATAAAAAAATGCATAAGTTTAAACTAGAGATGGGCTCACGACAGTAAATTTCTAACGACACACACTCACGAGCATATTTTATCTACTTACACTCACTTACAATCACGTGAGTAATTTTAATACAAAATTACTTTTTCACTACTCGTAACACCATATATATTATCTTCTGGTATGCTATATTATTTCATTTCTCGTAACCTATAAAATATCATATATTTTAGACCTTACTCGTATTCTTCGTTATAAATTTATGACTTATTTTATACCTTACTGGTATTCTTTGTGATAATGTGGATGCATTACTTTGAGTCTCATCGCCTGTTAAAATCATCAATGCTGCAATGTATAAAATAAGAGATCCTATACCTTATTTTATACCTTATTTGGTAATCTAAGTTTTGCTGGGGTTATTACAACTTCCTTTTTTTAAAAATAAAAATTTTAAAATGGATTTTTCAAACGAGTGTTGAAAAATGCAGGCATTTTTAGCATTAATTTAAAACATGTTAGCAAAATACAATAGAAAAAAAATACTTATCATCTAATTACATTTGACCTTAAAGAATAAAACAATGTTATTAAAGTAGAAAATTTCAATGAATTTCATAAATTGGATTGTATTCCTTAATCAAGTGGTCTGCCACACATTAGATGCCTGGGGAAGTTTTAATAACTTGGCGGATTTTTAAGCGATTTTAGTTTTGAGTGCCGTTATTAGAGAGGCATTTTACTCAAAATCAAAGTTTTGTCTGCCACACATTAGATGCCTGGGGAAGTTTTAATAACTTGGCTGATTTTTAACCGATTTTAGTTTTTAGTGCCATTATTAGAGAGGCATTTTACTCAAAATCAAAGTTTTGTAAACACCTGACTTAAAATTTTACTTAAAATACCAAAAAAATTGAGAAAACAGAAAAAATTCATATTTTTCCTTGTAATCCTGTTTTAAAAATTCAAGGCCGATGCGGTACGCCTTACCCATGTCCGATCAACCTAAATTTTTGTGATACATATTTTTACCCACAAATAAATATATTTCGGGTAAGTTAGGGTCAATATCTACCAATTTAGCTTTTTTAGAGCACCATGTAAAATAAACCAGAGTAAAAAAAGTGCAATTTCAAAATTTGAAAAAAAAAAATAGAACTAATTGTGATCACATTTCGAATTACGGCTTAAAAACTGCGTAATTTAGTGTACAATTTTTAGAGTTTAAAAAAAATCAAAGTTTTCAGACTTTTTCAAAAAGTCGCTTTTATTGTTTACACATTAAAAAATAAGTTATAGTTACTTCGAATAATTTTTTCATATTTTTTTTCTAAAACTGCATTTAAATACCAACAAAATGTTGTCCAACTTTTTATAAAATATCAATATTTTTAGCTGGTCAAAATTAAGTGAAAATTTCAATTTCTTAAATTTTAAAAAAAAAAACGCCATTTTGAAAAATTGATTACTCAACACCGTCTTGGAACAAATGGCTGAAAATGTGCTGATTGCATTTAATACGTTCTAACACATATCCAAAAATAAAACAAATCGAGGGGGGCCGGGTCCGGAAGTGTGGGATTGGGCTTGGAATGCCCCATATATATTCCTTATCCTCGATCGATTTTAAGACGCTCTAGCGATGTCCGTCCGTCTGTCTGTAAAAACCACGCTTACTTTTTAAAGATTTTACTGAGGCTGCTGAAGTTTGGCATATACGTATATTGGTCATTTCCTTGGTCAGGTTGGTATTGCAATTCAGCAAAATCGGTTAAGTGGCTCAAAAGTTATAAGCAAATGAGTGAACTTCGGCAAGAGTTTTTCGCAAATTTACAAGATAAAAAAGAAAGACAATTCAGAGGCTACTGAAGCTTGGCATATAAATTTCGTTTCCCTGGTCTGGTTGGTATTGAATTTCAGCAAAATCGATCCAGGGGTTCAAAAGTTATTAGCCAACCCGTAAATTGCAGATTGACTTCACCTTAAATTCACATGTTTAAAAAAACATTTAATAAGTTCTAAAAATAAATTGGTAAGTCACAAAAATATTTTACAACATAATTTTGACTCTCAAAATTGCATCTACTTTGAAAAAATAATTACACTCGAAAAAATTTACACTCAAACCAAAAAAGAAAAAATTAAAAAAAAAAAAAATGACTAAAAAATGTCTGCGAAGTTTGTACTCTTGCCCAAACCATTGAATCATAATAATGTTTTGCTGTATAAATAGGTGATCGTTCTAAAGCAAAATTTTTCTAGAAAAAATACGCGATATTAATTTTTCATTCCATGCAAAACACATCAAAATATCGTTCGGGGACCCCATTATGTTTATATATTATTGATCCGTAAAGGTTTCTAAGACATTTTAGTGATATCCATCAATCTGTTTTTGATTTTAAGAAAATGAAAACAGTAATTCCAATTTTCTTCTTTGTTAATCGTTAGCTTATATAGTCAAACTGAGGTAGCGTCCTGCAACTTTTTTAAAATTAGACACCAGCCTAAAAACATTATCATGTTAAAAAAGTTTTTTATTCAAAATAAAATATTTAATAATAGCGTGCGCAAGGTATTTCGTTGCCGTAAATACAGAAATTTATAATGATAATAAATGCCCCATTTTTTAACTTTTCGATATGGAATCTTTATATATATATGAGGCATTCCACACCAAATGTTTAGCAAAAAAAAAAAAGTTGTGTCGTGTCAATATGAAATCATTTGCAAAGTATTCGTTCTTGGGGTACTATTAAAAAACAAAAATAAAATTTAAGTTTTTTCAAAAAGTGGGCCTTGTGGGCGTGGTCTAATATTGAAAATATCAAACTTTTTTGCATGAGTATGTTTACTTCAATATTTATGCAAATTAAATGAAACACAGTTAAGTATTTAAGACAAAAGTTTTTTATAGACTTTTGTATGGGCCATCGATTAAAAAAAAAATTGGAAAATTTTCAGAAGTTCTGAATTTTTCAAATTTAAACTTAAACTTTATTTATCAAAAAACATGCCGCAATTTTATTTTTTTTTTAATTTTTTAAAAAAAAGTTAAAGTTCTTTCCTATCTGTTCTGAAATTTTCAGAGATGTGTTTTGCCTTGTTTTCGAGAAATCATATGTTAAAAATTGCAATACCCTAATTTTATACAATAATGGTGTATAAAACGTGTGCGTATGAGTAATATCAATATTTAAAAAATATTTTAAGAGGCGATGCACAGTGTTGCGTCTTCATGTAAAGAGTGGCCAAAAATAGAAGGAGTTAAGTTAGAGCGTTAAAGTTTGGAACACTTGTTAAGATCGATAAGATCAAGAAAAATTTTGAATTTGGTCAATATCCGCCCAAGGATTCGTATCCTTCCTATATATCCTGAAATTAAAATACGGCATAAAACGAAAACTAACGATTTAATCTTCATGTTATTTATTGTAGTTATTACCTATAATGCCATTAATTATTCTACAAAATTTTGTCTAATTCGGAGCAAGGATACGCCTAGCTCAAAAATGTCCTTTATAAAATAACGTTCAGAAAAAGGGTTAAAATTGAAGTTATTTCATGAAATAACTTTGTTATTTCATGCAATAACCAAAATTTGTGCAAATCGGAACAAGGATACGCCCTCCTCGAAAATGTCCTTTTTTAAAAAAGCCAAGAAAAAGTTCAAAACTCAAATTCCTTCATGAATTATTGCATCCGCAACACTTAGAATATACCTTAAATCTTAATCAAATGAAAAAAACTGAAGCAAGGATGTAATACATATATTAAAAATGTCCTTAAAAAATTAAAAAAAAATTTAAAAAATCCTTCGTACTTCATGAAATTCTGTTCTGATAATGTTGAAAATACCTTATTTTAGTATAATTGAAGTAAGGATTATCCTTAACCTAGCGCATAAATATCCTTTTTTTAAGACTTGAGAAAATTCAGGGAAATCCTTTGACCTTAAAACTATCAATAATTCACAACATTTTTGAACGTAGTATTTACAATACGTTGAATATTGTTTTTAAGTTTAAGCAGGAATATGCCTTTCTCAAGAAGACCGTTATAAAATAAGCAAGTAAAAATATAGTACAACGTACTTCCTCAACAAAATCTTTCTAAAAAAAAGTCTGCATCTGTTAATATACAACTGGTGTCTAGCCAAGCATCTAATTTGTGTCAGGCCTGGATGACAAATAATGGTTCTTGGACCAATTTAAATAAAATTTTAAATTTAACCGACCAATTCATTTTGCATTCCGATTTATTATATGTGTTCCATAACTATTTTTCGCAATTCATTTCAAATTATCAAGGACAACTGCTGCATCTTGGTTTTTTCGTTAAAAAAATTTCCAAATTTATATTCGGGTTCCCACAAAAAAAAAAATTGATTAAAAAAAAAAGTGGAAAAACGTGGACGAGTTCTTTTGTTATTTGTAATCTACATACTTATACCAATATTTTCTGCAAAGAACTAAGCGCGCCAATGAGGGCCACAAAAATGGCAGACTATCAAATATGAAATTTGCAAAATAAATTAGTATTTTCTTTGGAACTCACTTTATAACAGCGTTACTTGCCATATGATTAACTTATGTCGACCAAAATAGCATTATCATACAAGCAACATATCTAACTTAAAACTTCATTACCAATAAGGTCGAATTTTAAATGCAATATTATTATTTAACCGTTACAAGTACATGTGGATTTCAAAGATTTGAAAACCAAAATATGATATATTTCAAAAAGTTCAACTTTAGAGACATGTAACTTAAAAACTATTAAAGATATCTATAAACTGTTTTGGATTTGTTTTATTTATGATGTTTTCTTAAAATAAAATTCATATAACCTTAAGTTTTAAGACATTTAGTTTGACCATTTATGGACAAGGTCACAACACTGTTCGGTGGGAGCGTGAGTGAGTTTTTAATAACGATTACGCACGCTCATGAAAGAAAAAATTTAGTCACGCACTATATTTTATTTTTCTTTAGAAAAAATAGGTCACGGTCACGATGTTCGCGTGAGCGTGAGTAAAATAAAATATCGTGCTTGAATAATTTTTTTCTATCATTAGCGTGCGAGATCGTAAATAAAAACTCACTCACGCTCCCATCGCCTCTTAAAATATTTTTTATGTATTGATATTACTCATACGCACACGTTTTATACACCATTATTGTATAAAATTAGCGTATTGCAATCTTTGACATTTGATTTTTCGAAAACAAGGCAAAACATATCTCTGAAAATTTCAGAACAGATAGAAATGCACTTAAACTTTTTTTTTAAAAAATTACAAAAAAAAAAATAAAATTGCGGCATGTTTTTTGATAAATAAAATGGTCTAATATTGAAAATATCAAACTTTTTTGCCAGATCATCTTTACTTCAATATTTATGCAAATTAAATGAAACACAGTAAAGTCTTAAAGACAATTTTTTTTATAGGTTTTTGTATGGGCTATCGACTAAAAAAATAACAATTGGAAAATTTTCAGAAGAAGTTCTGAATTTTTTAAATTTAAACCTAAACTGTATTTATCAAAAAACATGCCGCAATTTTATTTATTTTTTTTAATTTTTAAAAAAAAGGTAAAGGACTTTTCTATCTGTTCTGAAATTTTCAGAGATGTGATTTATCTTGTTTTCGAGAAATCGAATGCCAAGGATTGCAATTCGCTAATTTTACACAATAATGGTGTATAAAACGTGTGCGTATGAGTAATATCAATACTTAAAAAATATTTTAAGAGGCGATGGGAGCGTGAGTGAGTTTTTAATAACGATTACGCACGCTCATGAAAGAAAAAATTAAGTCACGCACGATATTTTATTCACGCTCAGTCGAAAAAATAAGTCACGGTCACGATGTTGACGTGAGCGTGAGTAAAATAAAATATCGTGCTTGAATATTTTTTTTCTATCATTAGCGTGCGTGATCGTAAATAAAAACTCACTCACGCTCCCATCGCCTCTTAAAATATTTTTTATATATTGATATTACTGATACGCACACGTTTTATACACCGTTATTGTGTAAAATTAGCGAATTGCAATCTTTGACATTTGATTTATCGAAAACAAGGCAAAACACATCTCTGAAAATTTCAGAGCAGATAGAAAAGCACTTTTTTTTTTTTTAATTAAAAAAAAAAATAAAATTGCGGCATGTTTTTTGATAAATAAAGTTTAAATTTAAATTTTAAAAATTCAGAACTTCTTCTGAAAATTTTCTAATTTTTATTTTGTTAATCGGGCTATCTATAAAAAACTTTTGTCTTAAAGATCTAACTGTGTTTCATTTAATTTGCATAAATATTGAAGTAAAGATACTCACGCAAAAAAGTTTGATATTTTCAATATTTGACCACGCCTACAAGGCCCACTTTTTGAAAAAACTTAAATTTTATTTTTGTTATATAATAGTTTCCTAAGAGCGAATACTTTGCAAATGATATCCTATTGAAACCACTATGGTTTTTCTGTAGTGGAGTAGTTGGTGTGGAATGCCTCAAATGTCTTAAGCCTTTACAAAAACTGTGCTTATGATGATCACAACACTTACAATAAAATACCAAATACATCGGTTGATATAATAAATACTACGTCAACTTTAAATACTACGGTCTTATGTTATCAAAAAAAAAAATTGATTTATTAATTTGAGCAAAAAAAAATTGAGTAAATAAGACTTTGAGTCCAAAATTGAATGAGAAAATTTTGTAAAAATATGAACAAATATGTGTGAATGAAACAAAAAAAAATTACTGAAAAATTAATTGATAAACAAATTTTAGTACAAAAAAAAATTTTGTAAAAAAAAAATTAAAAAAAAAAAAATTAAAACATTTTTATGTGAATTCCTTGACAGTTTCATTCCATTTCGTTCCCTGTTCTATACCATTTGGTTCCCTGCTCCATTCAATTTCGTTCAATGAGGTGTTCATTCCATTTCGAATAGTATCCGTTGAAGAACAAAAGAGTTTCTAGGGAAAAGATCATTAAATTAAAAAAATTATTTTGCCCCTTATTTTGTTTCAGACAATTTAAAAAGTACCTCTTTAACTCCTTAGGAATCATATTTAAAAAAAAAAACTCTTTTGGGAACGTTTTTTTCCCCAAGACGATCCTACATTCCAAATTTAAAGTTTCCAGTACCATTATTTCAAATAATATGAAAAGTAACAAAGTGCTCGTTTTTACTCCCTTAGAATCGAAATTTCGAAAAAAGTACTTTTTACAGATTTCTTTTCTGGTGTTGCATCCTACATTCCTAATTTTAAGCTTTTATAACCTCTATCTAAGAAAATATAAACAGTACCAAAAAGTAATTTTTGAGGGGATATATAAAAAGTACCAAAATACCTTTTTTACACAGAGAAAAATAAATTTCCAACTGAATTTTTCAGTTGTATCAACTCAAAATTCGATCACTGCTACTACATTTCGCTGTGTAAAACGAATTCTGTAGTTGTTTCAATTAATATACAGTTGTATCAACAAAATTCAGTTGTAACTTTCGATATTTCGCTGTTACAACCATAATACAAATGTATCAACCGAATTTTTGTTGCAACAACTGAATTTCAGTTGGAAAGTAGCAAATTTGTTTTCTGTGTGTACCCATTTAACCCCCATAGAATCCTTATTTCAAAAAACCCATCCTAAGTGGATCTATATTCCGGGAGATGCAGCTACATTCCAAATTTCAAATCTCTATCTTCATTGGTTTGTGGAACTATAAAAAGACTTAACATTTCCAAAACCCAAGCCTTAGTGGACCTATTTTCCGGTAGGTGCATCTATATTCCAAATTTCAAGACTCTAGCTTCAGTAGTTTATGGAAATATAAAAAGTACCAAAATACCTTTTTTACCCCTATTCTCTAGAATCAACCTTTCAAAAACTCAGCCTTAAAGGATCTATACTTCGGGAGGCGCACCTCCTTTCCAAATTTCAAGTCCCCATTTCGTTCCCTGTTTTATTCCATTTGATTCCCTGTTCCATTCCGATTAGTCCCACATGGCTTTCATTCCGTTCCGAATATTCGCTTACATGCGGTAAAAAATAAAAAATTCTTTGCCTTTTTTAGAAATCTTTTTTCGCTAAATGACCCTGCATTCCAAATTTTAAGTTTCCAGGACCATTATTTCAGGAATTATAATAAGTACCAAAATACACTTTTTTACCCCCCTTAGAATTGGAATTTCGAAAAAGTACTTTTTCAAAATTTTTCCCGTTGTTGGAACTAACATTTTAAAATTTTTTTGTATTACCTTAATTTCAAAAAATTTCAAAAGTACCAAAGTAAATTGTTTTACCACTTTTTACCCTTAGGAGTCCGAATTTCTAAAAAGCAATTTTTTTGGGAATGTTTTTTTCCACATTCCAATTTTCAAATTAATAGGATTTTTTTTTCAGAAAAAGTAAAAAGTACCAAAGTGTCCGTTTTTTACGCCCCTTAAAAAAAAGAACTTTTCATAATTTTTTTCATTGTTTGAAACAACAAAGAAAATTTAAATTTTTTGTAGGACTTTAATTTAAAAAAATATAAAAAGTACCAAAGTACAATTTTTTACCCCACTTTACCCTTAGGAATCCGAATTTCCAGAAAGTACTTTTTTGGGAATGTTTTTCCGTTAGAGGATGCTACATTCCAATTTTCGAATTAATAGGATTTTTTTTTTTTTTCAAAAAAAAATAAAAAGTACCAAAGTACTCATTTTTTTACCCCCCTTATAATCGGAATTTCGAAAAAGTACGTTTTCAGAATTTTTTTCGTTGTTGGAACCACCATTGCAAACTTTAATATTTTTGTAGGTACTTAATTTCAAAAAATATAAAAAGTACCAAAGTACCATTTTTTACCCCTTTTAACCCTAAGGAATCCGAATTTCCAGAACGTTCTCGCTTTTACTCTTTTTTAACCCTTCGTTTTTACCCCTTAAAATCAACATTTCCAAAAACCCAGCCTTAGCGGATATGTATTCCAGTAATGCGATTCAGTAACTTTTTAAACGAAATTATCGATATCGTTAACTAACGAGAATTGTCGGTTGTTTTAACGAATATGTGATTCTATAAATTTTTCAATTAACGACAAGAATTAACGACAAAAATAGTTAATTTGAAATTAGTTTATTTTGAAATTTACTGTGTTTTTCAAAAAGTGGATTTATTTTCAGATTAATCTTATTTTGTAAAAAAAATATTTTATCATACCGAAACAAATTTGAAATATATTTTTCCGTATTCTACGATAAATTAGCAATTATAATCCAAAAAAAAAAATATGAAAATGAAAAAAGTTATAAATAAATCAATATTAATCCAAAGTGGACTTATTAAATCCTTAAATTAAATTGGATTAATTTTGATTTATTTATAACTTTTTTAATTTTTTAAATTTTTTTATTATATTTTTGAATTTTAATTGATAATTTGTCGTAGATTATGGAAAAAAATATTTCAAATTCGTTTTGGCATGTTAAAATATTAATTTTAAACTTCATAAGATTAATCCGAAAATAAATCCACTTATTGAAAAACTAAGCAATTGTATTGAGAACCGAAAAATTTCGTTAACTTTAACTTCAAAAAATTTTTTGTTGATAAGTTAACGATTTTCAATAATGACAAAATTCGGTAGAAAAATGTTATAGAATCGCTTTTAAAGACTATTGTCGATAATTAACGATTTTTGACAATATATCTACCTATTTTTGTCGTTAAAAAGTTAGTGAATTGCGCTGCAGGAGGTGAAACTACAATCCAAATTTCAAGACTCTAGCTTCAGTGGTTTGGGCTGTGCGATGATGCGTGATTAGTATATCAGTCAGTCATCAGTCAGTCACGCAACTACTTTATATATATAGATAAAAATTTTACACTAAAAAAAAAATTGTCGTTGTTTTTCTTCAAAAATTACTAAAAACAAGTGTTTGTTTCAAATAAAATATTTCTAAATCATTGTTTCTGTAAAGACAGTCGAGCTCAGGCTCTAATTATAATTATGTATTATAATTTTTTGATTTGTTATATATCGTCGAACTATATTCAATAAATGCCAACTCGAAAAAGCTTACTGTTCAGGAGAGCTAAAAAACTAGTTATTTCGCTAATTATTGTAAAAATTAACAATGTACCTTCCATAACATGGTTTAAATATTCTAAATAATTTTTGTCTATGCAAAAATTTTCATATTTTGCACTTGTTTGCGTATTTTTCAGAGATGGCATTTATTACTATATCAAAAAACAAATATTTTTTTAGAGTTGGCATATTTTGTCGGAAAATAAAAATAATTTTTTTTTGGAAAAATTTAAAAAAATTTATTTTTTTTGGTTTTTGTTTTCCTTAGTACGGTAATTGCAAAAACTGAACAAAAAATTAAAAATCTTTGCATATTTTTAAAAGTTACTAGCTCTGAAAGCCTTTTAATCTCAGGGTGGTCAACTTTGGCACTCTATAACTCACGCTGTATTGCAATAGGGTCACTCCAAACTAGCTATTTTGAAAGCTTATATCATTGACTTTATTTGCCCCATTCATAATGTTTCAATCTGATAAATAGTTTGAAAGTTACATAAATATAAGCAATTTTTTTTTTTTGCAAACACTATTTACCGATATTTTCAAAATGCCAATATCTCGAGAACCAGTCATTAGATATCAAAATCTTTACAAGATTCGTGTTTAGCATGGCAAATGCAATAAGATATGAGGTCTAATTTTTTTAAAAATTTTTTGAAAAATTTTTGGAAATTTACAATGGGAGTTGGCATTTATTTCCACCAAAAAAATATGTACTTTGAGTTAGCAGAATAACAAAAATGGATGTAAAACGACAACAAATTATTTTTTTGCTCTGAAATTTTTATGGCAGATAGGTATTACATAGGGGAGCTATTTGCCATCGGAAACTCATTTCCGTCAAATTTGAGTTGGCATATTTTGAATATAGCTTCACGATATGGTTTTTGAATTGAGAAAAGTGTGAAAGAAAAATTTTAATTTTTCTAAAAATTTAAGACATCCTGGTTTGTTTCTTTCTAGTTTATTTATAATCAAAATTTTTTGAATTTTTACGTTCGAAAATTTACTATCTCTCCAAAACGCCATTGTGGAGGGTATTCATGAATTCGGCCAAGTCGAATTTAATTTTTCTACTTATTTTTTATTTTTAAATTATTAAAGTGTCTACAGTTATATGAATTACATTTGTATAGTGGTGTATTGGTATAGTTAGTGTTGGCAACATAGTAAATTGTTTAAAAGTTTTTAATTACATAAACTTATAAAAGAGTGCTAAAGTAACAAACAACACTTATTCATAAAATAATTACCCGAAGAAGGCAACTGGAAAGTAATTACAGCATCAACGGAGAAAAATAAATATGCTTGTGTGCGTATAATTTTTTTCACTTAACTGTCAAAGAAATTAATCTTTATGTTTTGCTAACACCTGTTTGTTTTAATGAAATTCTTGTAAAATTCTTGCAAAGAAAAAAAAAATAGAAAGAAAATAAAAAACATGTTTACTTTCATAAAAATATTTATGATACTCATTAAAGTGGACTTATAAAATCATATTTATTGAAACTAAAAAAAAAACTTTTTTTCTTGTATGTCATTCTTATTATGGGAAAAACTCATTTAAACTATTCTTGGATGAAATGAAAATTTTTTGAAAATTATATATTCCTTATGGACTTATTAGAATCTTAGATTCCTTTAATATACAAAATGTACCAGAATTATAGTTGCATGCAGAGAAAAACATATCTGGAACAAGATCACGGCAACTAATTTATGTTCTCTGCAACCATGTATTGTTAAAGCAATCATGTTATAATTGTTTTGTAACAATATAATGTTTGCAGGGATCATTATAACATGATTACGACTCTCACTCTTTCTCTCCTGGTAGTTTTAAATTCAGCTGTGCTGAATCTTTTGCAACCCTGCCACAAAAACCAGTAAATTCAAGGTTGCCAATTAAAGAATATTTTTTTTTAATTGGCAATCTTGAATTTGACTATAAAACGATGTGTTCTTTACATCTGATGTTTAGGGTATGTTCAGCGACTTTGTTGAAAATTTTATGGCAAATATTTTTGTGGAACATTTTAACCTTCTAACTCCCCCACATACAGGCGCGGATCCCCGGGGGGGAAATTCCTTTTTCCACAAGCCGAATTCAAAAGCAGAAAAAAAGGAAAAAAGAAAAAAAGAAAGGAAAAGAAAGAAAATAAGAAAAAGGGAGAGGAAAAAAGGGAAAGAAAATAATCTTAAAATTTTTTCTAAAGGAAACATGTCTCGAATGTTAAATTTTTCTACATAAAAAAATTTGAGAATTTTTTTACAGGAAAAATAAAAGAATTTTTCATTATGAAAAATTGAGAATTTTTCATTAGGAAAATTGAGAATTTTCCTAAAGAAAAATTTGCGAATTTTTCTTTGGGAAAATCACTAGATTTTTTCGGAATGTTGGAATTTTTCTATATGAAAAAAAGTATCGGAATAGAATTTTTCTAGACAAAAATTTTACAAATTTTTCTATAGGAAAAATTTAAGAATTTTTCTATGGGAAAAATCTGCGAATTTTTGTATAGGAAAAATCTGAGAATTTTTCCAAAGGAAAATATCAGAGAATTTTTTATAGGAAAAGTCTTAGAATTTTTCTTTAGAAGAAATATGAGAATTTTCTATAGAGAAAATCTGACAATTCTTCTTTTGAAAAAAATCTAAAAGTTGGGTAAAAAGTAAAGAGAAAATGAAATTATATGAAAATTTTTTCTATAAAAAATGCTCAAGAATCTCAAAATTTTTTTTAATAAGAAGAATATTTTTGAATCTTAGAATTTTTGTATAGGAATCTTTAAATTTTTTAGGATAACCAAGAAAATATTCTTAGGGGAAAATTTTAGAATTTTTCTATAGAAAAAATTTAATAATATCTAAGACTTTTCTATAGCCAAATTACGCACACTCAAAATAATACATTAGTAGATTTACTAATTTTTTTTTTGCTAATGCTAGCTAACTTTTAGCAAATTTTTAATTGAGATTTGCATGTTAGCAAAAATATCTTGTAAACTTCATTTAGCGCATTAGCAATTTTAAACAAAATTTGAACTAATTTTTTTTGCAAATATTAGCAAAAATAAATGGTAATTTTTTTTATTTTCAGAAAACTTAAAATGGCACAATCTCGGAAACTATGCCAGATACAGCAAAATGGAGGCCATTTTTGGTTCTCGGGCTCTCATAGTATCGCCGGCCCTCTTCACATATGTGGACCCTAATGGGTCCTAACTTTGGATCCAAAAAAGTTAGCATTCCCCAAAATTTTAAAATGCTCATATCTCGGTAAATATTGCCGACACAACAAAAAGTCCAAAAACATTTTTGTAGCTCTCAACACGTAGAACAAGACCGCAAAAGCTCTCCGAGTAATATTTTTGAAGTTATCGAGTTTTGTAATTCTCAAAACCCCAGTGCACAGTGCCACATTTGGCCAATCTAGCACGACAAAAGTCAAAAAAAAAAAAAGTTCCCCGAATTTTATGATTTGTTTGTATGTATTATAAAACATTCCTAATAACACGGAAATACTCATATAAGATCTATAATTCTATTCGTTATTAAGATGAGGGTGCATAAAGTTGCATTTTGTAAAATCCTGAAAGTAGTGTTCATTATTTCGCATTAATTAAGTCGATTTTAAACTGTTGTAACTTTTTAACATAAAAAGATATTTTTACACTCTTTTTTGGTAATTTTAAAGGCTTTAAGTATATCTTTTCTTCTTTTTTAAACAATTTTTTCTATTTTTTATTAAATTTTTAACATAATAAAAATTTTTGAAAAGAAAATTATATATTTATTTTTTTTGATGGAATAGAACTTTTGTGTTTGGTCTCTATTGGTCGCCGGACTTTTTCAGACATATTGACCAATATCCATAGTACTTATTTCAACGGTTAACTTTTGCGACCGTCTGCGACGCCGACTACAGTGGGGCGATATGTAAACCTTGTTTTTACATATTTTTTAAACATATTTTTAAAAAGGGGGCGTGCTAGTTGTCTAACCGCCCTCTTATTTTGTGATATTATTTCTACAGTCCTTGAGAGTATATATGGGGCATTCCATGTGAAATCGGACACTTTGAAAAACTTTTTTTTTAGATTTTTCCAATTTGTTTACAGTTTTTAGTACCCTTCGAGAACTCCTTCGTGGTAAATTTTCACATTTTTTTGATGACCCTTTCAAAAGATATCGAATTTTTAAAAATTGGTAGTTTGATCCTTTACTCAAACTTCTTATAATCATAACTTCTTCAATAATGGTCCAAATTTAAAATTTTTTTTTTCAAAATTTTTGTTTTTTTACGTACTTTCTAAAAAAAAATTTTTAAAAGCGCTCTAGTATGCAATTTTTAAGTTTTAAAATTTAAATCTCATTTTTGAAAATGTTTGTACTCTTCGATTTTTTTGAAATTTTTTTGTGTAAAACTTCTATCAATTCTACAAATTTTTTGCCCAGGAAGATTGTGGGATAACGATTATTACTATTTTTTAAAATTTTTTGAAAAAATTTTATTGTAATTTTTCAATCTTAAAATCATTTCTACTGCTGCAATGGTGCGTCATAGAGGGGTCCTTTATAAGGCCGACCCCCATTAATTTTTACGTCTTAACATTTCTTTGGAACAAACTAATACCCTATCTCCAATTTCTAAGCGGGCTCCCACACAAAACGACATTTTTTAAAATTTGTTCCAACCGCTCTAACTGCCCTAATAGTGCCCTTAGAGCAACAAAATGTATGACTGACCCACAATATTTTTTTAGTCCAAACATTTTCTCTGAACACACCTACCCTCTATCTTTAACTGTTAAGGCGGTCTCCATACATTTTTTTTTTATTTTTTGTAAATTTGTTTTATTTAATCAGCTTCTACCGGTCCAATGGTGCGTCCGAGACGGGTCATTAGTGAGACCGACCCCCATTTATTTACCCTACAACATTTTTTCAAAACATACCTACGCCCTATCTCCACTCCCTAAGTAGGCTCCCATACAAAATTACATTTTTATAAAATTTGCCCCAACAGTTATTTGAATGGGAGCCTACTTAGGGAGTGGAGATAGGGCGTAGGTATGTTTTAAAAAAATGTTGTAGGGTAAAAATAAATGGGGGTCGGTCTCAATAATGACCCCTCTCGGACGCACGATTGGACCGGTAGAAGCTGATTAAATAAAACAAATTTACAAAAAATAAAAAAAAATGTATGGGGACCGCCTTAACAGTTAAAGATAGAGGGTAGGTGTGTTCAGAGAAAATGTTTGGAATAAAAAAATATTGTGGGTCAGTCATACATTTTGTTGCTCTAAGGGCACTATTAGGGCAGTTAGAGCGGTTGGAACAAATTTAAATAAATGTCGTTTTGTGTGGGAGCCCAGTTAGAAATTGGAGATGAGGTATTAGTTTGTTCCAAAGAAATGTTAAGACGTAAAAAATAATGGGGGTTGGTCTTATTAAGGACCCCTCTATGACGCACCATTGGAGCAGTAGAAATGATTTAAAGATTGAAAAATTACAATAAAATTTTTTAAAAAAATTTTAAAAAATAGTAATAATCGTTATCCCACGATCTTCCTGGGCAAAAAATTTGTAGAATTGACAGAAGTTTTACACAAAAAAATTTCATAAAAATCGAAGAGTACAAACATTTTCAAAAATGAGATTTAAATTTTAAAACTTAAAAATCGCATACTAGAGCGCTTTTAAGAATTTTTTGGGATTTTAAAGAAAGTACGTAAAAAAACAAAAATTTTGAAAAAAAAAAATTTGAAATTTGGACCATTATTGAAGAAGTTATGATTAAAAGAAGTTTGAGTAAAGGCACAAACTACCAATTTTTAAAAATTCGATATCTGAATTTTTATTTAGTTCGGTTTAAGTCCATATTAATTATTTCTGAGAAATAATAATTGTTGTACAATGAGAAAATCTGAAAAAAATCAAGTGACAACACAGGCTAAGTGGAGATGTCGACAGCTTTCGGAAGATGCCACCCTTCCATCATCAGCACTCCTTCGATTGCCACACACTTAATGTGTGTCAGATTAAAATTAGCCATTTAAATGAAACTTTTGAAGAAATTAAGAATTGGAATTACTCCTCTTTGTGTTGAATAACCCCTATTCACCATTAATTCGTGTTGTATTCATTTGGCAGAAACTTAATCCATCTTAACTTTTAACAGAGTTGTATTTTTCCCATTGTTAACCCTTAGTAGGACTTTTCAAATCTTGAAAAATGTCCGTTAGGTTTGAATTTTTGTTTCATATTTCTAATTCTTAGAAATATTACTAAATTGCAATGTACCTTATGAGTTGTGTATTAATTGTGTTTATATATTGTTGGACTGTATATTTTGTAACTGAATTTTTATTTAGTTCGGTTTAAGTCCATATTAATTATTTCTGAGAAATAATAATTGTTGTACAATGAGAAAATCTGAAAAAAATCAAGTGACAACACAGGCTAAGTGGAGATGTCGACAGCTTTCGGAAGATGCCACCCTTCCATCATCAGCACTCCTTCGATTGCCACACACTTAATGTGTGTCAGATTAAAATTAGCCATTCAAAATCTATGACGATTTTTATGGAACCCAACTAGGTCTAGGACCATCGGGGTCTGGACCTAACGGGTCTGAACCCAATGGGGTCCTCAAATGTGTATGAACTAACAAGGGAAGTATCTCAACCCTTATGAACCGATTTGCCTGAAACTTAAAATATATATAAAAGAGATGATTTTAAGGTTGGGGTGTCTCGGCTTATCGGCCATATCAGTGTTTTAAAATTTTCTTGTCCCTTTATGAAACAGTGTGGACCTTCGGAAAAATTTTGATAACTCCCGAACTAACAGGAATATCGTCTAGGGAAAAAATATGTGTCGACTTAAATTTAATAAAGATTATTTCGTATTCATATGGATATCGTAGGTCTATGTCTTCACATAAATACACCCCAAAATTTACACATTTTCATGAAAAAAATATTTAACGAAGCCGAATTATTACAAGGTTATGCCACCGTTGGATAGGTATTAAAAAAACCTTTCTTCTCATATGTAAACATCATATAGAAGGATTCCAAAATTTTTGAAAACAAAAAAAACACTTTTTCGACCTTACCTATTTTAATTTGCATAAAAATTGGCATATCAATTCTCGAGATCTGTGTCGAATTTCGGTTTTTGTTATTTAGTCAAAATTGTGAATGGTTCGCGTTTTATCGCTGTTCAAAGTTGGTATTTTGCAACAATTTAATGAAAAATACATGATGTTTAAATGATCGTATCTTTGGAACGCATCATCCGATTGTCACGAAATAAAGCGCAAAATAATGGTTATGTCCTGGTCTTAAAATAGAATTTTGAAAAAGGATAGGATGCTTTGCAAAAAGGATATTGAAATTAAAAAAATGTCCTTAATTTGCAAATATCTCAAAATGCGTATCTTTAATTTTCCTATATTTTTTTGCACATATAGCCCTAAATATACTTAACAACATATGCAAATCCCAAATTGGGATGGTAAGCGGTTTAATTGTAAACGCGGTTTCATGAAACGCCTTATTGATTTTTGTTAATAACTCTCGTTTACAAATGAAAAACAATTTCTGCGCACTAACCGCGAATAATTTTTTTATATGTATTTTTGATCGCTAAACTCAAAAATTTCATCAAAAGAACATTTCGCGAATAACTTTTTGTTTAATGAATTTTTTAGCGTTTTTTGGAGGTATTTTGACTATTTTTCTTATATCTTAAGTTCTGTTTATCTGATTCTCTCGCAATAAAAACCAAATTAAAGACAATCAAATTTCCAACAAATCCTACATTCATCATTTTTTCATAAGTTCATAGCTTTACGCGCAAATAATTTTTTTAGCGTTATTTGGAGGTATTTTGACTATTTTTCTTATATCTTGAGTTCCGTTCATCTGATCTTTTCGCAATAAGAACCAAATTAAAGACAATCAAATTTCCAACAAATCCTTCATTCGTTATTTTTATATCAGTTCATAACTTTACGCGCAATAGGCAAACATATGACTAAAATAAGTTTTTTGATTAACAAATCATTTAAAAAAAGTTTAAGAAATAGAAATCTTTGCAATACAAAAAAAAATGATATTTTTTTACAATTTCTGTTTTTAAAATTTTTAAAAAATGAGCTTTGTTAATAAAAAATAGTTTTTCCTTGTTTGCCTATTGCGCGTAAAGTTATGAACTGATATAAAAATAACGAATGAAGAATTTGTTGGAAATTTGATTGTCTTTAATTTGGTTCTTATTGCGAAAAGATCAGATGAACGGAACTCAAGATATAAGAAAAATAGTCAAAATACCTCCAAATAACGCTAAAAAAATTATTTGCGCGTAAAGCTATGAACTTATGAAAAAATGATGAATGTAGGATTTGTTGGAAATTTGATTATCTTTAGTTTGGTTTTTATTGCGAGAAGATCAGATAAACAGAACTTAAGATATAAGAAAAATAGTCAAAATACCTCCAAAAAACGCTAAAAAATTCATTAAACAAAAAGTTATTCGCGAAATGTTCTTTTGATGAAATTTTTGAGTTTAGCGATCAAAAATACATATAAAAAAATTATTCGCGGTTAGTGCGCAGAAATTGTTTTTCATTTGTAAACGAGAGTTATTAACAAAAATCAATAAGGCGTTTCATGAAACCGCGTTTACAATTAAACCGCTTACCATCCCAATTTGGGATTTGCATATGTTGTTAAGTATATTTAGGGCTATATGTGCAAAAAAATATAGGAAAATTAAAGATACGCATTTTGAGATATTTGCAAATTAAGGACATTTTTTTAATTTCAATATCCTTTTTGCAAAGCATCCTATCCTTTTTCAAAATTCTATTTTAAGACCAGGACATAACCATTATTTTGCGCTTTATTTCGTGACAATCGGATGATGCGTTCCAAAGATACGATCATTTAAACATTATGTATTTTTCATAAAATTGTTGCAAAATACCAACTTTGAACAGCGATAAAACGCGAACCATTCACAATTTCGACTAAATAACAAAAACCGAAATTCAATAAAAATCAGAAGAATGGATATATTAATTTTTGGATAAATTGAACCACCATCGGCTGATTGCCTATGCTATTTAAAATGGAACCAGTCTATAGTTTCTAAGAAAGAAATGGCTGAAAAATCCAAAAAACGATTTTTTCGCCATTTTTTGACACATGTTTTGAACCCCTAAATCCCCGATATGGCCGATAAGCCGAGACACCCCAACCTTAGAATTGTCTCTTTTATTTATATTTTACGTTTCATGCAAATCGGTTCATAAGGGTTGAGATACTTCCCTTGTAAGTTGAAATAAAAACAAATTCAGTTAACTAATTTTTGGCAAAACATTTTTGCTAACTTTACCAAAAAAATTGTGGGTTCAAAATCAGCAAATTTTCTTGTAGGTTTACAAGCTTTTTTTTGCTAACATTACAGTTTTTTTTTTTTGAGTGCGGTTTAATTAGTCGCTGTGATCATGATTGGGTGGGCGAAAGTCTGTAGAAAAATCATCTTACCTACAGACAAATTTTCTTCTACAGACACTAATTTCTTTGTTAGGTTCCTCTCTCTTTATTTTTTTATGATTTCACTATATGAAGTCATATTATAAGCACACATTAAATAAAATTTAATTATAGCGAATATGGGCGGGGACAGTGCCGAGCAAAAATCCACCCCTCCGACAAGCAAAAGGCTGGACCATATGCGTGCGTTCGGTCAGTCATGCCCTCCTGAAAATATCCGCCAAGCCTTATGGCTTTATGATACTTGCTTTTTTTTAAGTTAGTTGTGGCTTCATTTATTAGAGTTATTCTATAGGAATTACGATAAATTTTAAACTGTTGGTTGATGTTATCGAAATTTTTATAGAAATACCCTAATAATAGAGCGCCGAAAAAATGTTCCACCCACGCAGCTGTTAACAGGCTTTACAACACTTTTCTTTTCAAATTCGCAACTTAAAAAAGTCATAAATTGATACAGTTTTTTTATAGAAAATTATCTTAGAATCTAAGACTTTTTTTATAGCAAAAATGTCTTAAAAACTGAGAAATTTTCTATAGGAAATGTAGCTTTTCTAAAATGTAACTGCCTTAGAACCCAAAAAAAAAATATATTTAGCAGCTTAAAATTTAAAAAAATTACAAAGGAAATTCTGGATTATCACCACAATTTTAAATTTTTAATAATAAACACCATGATTAGACTGGGTCGAAATCCTACAAAGTCTGGGGATCGATTGTCCTTAGTGCGGGAAAGTGGTAATGGGCTAATATCAGCATCTATTTGTTTTTGCATAATTTGGTTAAAATTCATATTTTTGCATATTTTGGTTATAAATGCATATTTTGTGCATATTTAAACCCAAGTGCATATTTTGGCATAAATTAGCAAAAACACAATTGTAATTTATTTGTTTCAAAAACTTTTTTAAAAATATATTTTTAAAATTAGAAAAAATATTTTTGTTTTTTAAATTTTTTTTGTCTTAATTTTTAAAACAAATATTGCTTACATGAAGTTAAAAATGTTACTATTTAATCCGGCGTTATTTTTTTTTTTTTTCTTTTAAAGAAGTTTTTCATATTAAAACAAGATTTTTATTGTACACATTTTATTTTTTAGTGCATATTCTAAGATTTTTTAGTGCATATTTTGAATTTTTTAGCACATATTTTAAACGCATATTTTCGGTTTTTTATTGCATGAAAATCTCATCCCTATTTATGACTATTTTGAATACAAAAATGTGTTTTTTTTTTTTTATTTGTGAAAAACATTAAAATTTTGGTAGGGGACATTTTTGGTTGCATGCATATACGGGTTAAAGATGTCCAAAAATATGTATGTTTCAAAATTAAGTCAATAGTATTAAATAAAAGATTATACAACACAATATTCAACTCAAACATGATTTTGCAACCATTAATTTCATTAAACAGTAGTTATTTAAAACCTAAAAAAACTCAGTACGGGACACTTTTGGCCGCTGACCGATTAGGGTTAAAGATGTCCTATAAATCTATCGTTTCACAACTAAGTTACCATGATCAAATGGAACAAGATAGAGAGATAATATTGGTCAATTTGTACAATAATGTAGTTTATCAAAAAAAAAAAAAAACTCAAAAAA
Source organism: Pegoplata infirma (assembly GCA_963921195.1). NCBI lineage: Eukaryota > Metazoa > Arthropoda > Insecta > Diptera > Anthomyiidae > Pegoplata > Pegoplata infirma. The sequence goes on from OY992538.1 coordinate 109,309,864, forward strand.
AATGGCATAAATACGATTTCCTTGAAATCCGCTCAATTGAAACCGCTCCCCACAAAAAACTACCGAACGGATTTTCGCAAAAATTTAAATATTTAGTCATTATGATGTTTTCAATAACCTTGAGGAATAAAATCGATATATTTTGCAATTTTAATTAAAAATAAAAATTAAATTAAAAAAAAGTGGTTTTTAGAACCGCGTCAAAAATATGATTTTTTTTTTGTATCTTAAATAAAAATATGTTAATGATGGCATAAAATTCCAATATTTAATACATAAGTTATTAGTATCAAATGCAATAAAAAATTATTTATTAGGCAAGAAAATGAAATTTATATTTTTAAAATTTTTTTGAAAATTAGGCCATTTTGACCAAAATCTCAATTTTGATCACTTAAAAAGTTGTCTTCCATAAAATGCTTATATTACCCCATTACCACTTTCCCGCACTAAGGACAATCGATCCTTAGACTTTGTAGGATTTCGACCCAGTCAACTGTGTAATATATAAACATAATGGGGTCCTCGGACGATATTTTGATGTGTTTTGCATGGAATGACAAATTAATATCGCGTTATTTTTTTTAGAAAAAATTTTGCTTTAGAAAGATCACCTATTTATACAGCAAAACATTATCATGATCCAATGGTTTGGGCAAGAGTTCAAACTTCGCAGACATTTTTGTTAAGGTTGTTGGAAAAATAACTAGATTACTGAATAAAAAGTATTGGACTGTTTTTTAAATTTTTAATATTTAAACTTAGAAAAACTTGACTTGGAAATATTTAATTTTTTTTTTTTAATGTCTATAAATAATTTCATTTTCCAGATCGACCCTAGTAGCACATTTATTGTTTACTCAATCTGGATGCTATCAAGCTTAAATTAAAGCTTTATAAATTACCTATATAACATTTTTAAAAATTATTCTCGTTTGATAATAATTACGTTGATTATTGTCAACTTTGTCTTTAACAAATTGCATATACTATTGAAACGTTTCTAATTAGTTGACAACCAGTGTACACATAATAAATGAAATTACATAGAGAACACCTAGAACTCAATATTCCTAATCATTTTGTCTGTCATTACAGCCGAATTACTGTTGCATCCTCCTGTATTGTAATTTTAATGCCCAAAAATTCGTTTGATATAAATAAATCAATTGATTGGCAAATAGTTCGACTTTCTGCACAACTCTATGCTATCTGTGTGTAAATCTAGGCATAGGCCTCTGTTCTGTTTTTCACAACTTTTCAATTCACATGAAAATTTCCGAATCACATGGTACCAAGATTAGTGTTTTTTTGATCACGTTTTCATTCGAAGTTGAAATCGAATAATTAAAATTTAAAAAATTATAAGGAAAAAAGTGCATTTGTTTTACTTTCACCAAATTTAATTTATGTGAAAGAAAACGAAAAAGAAATTCGGATGTGAAATCTAGAACACAAAAAAAATTCGGAAATTTAAATTTTCACATTTTTTATGTGAATTACTTTTTTTGTAACAGCGGCCATAGATACATACCTAGCATCTCTGCTGGGTAGGGATGCTGGGTATGTATCTCTACCCAGCATCTCTACTGGGTATGTATCTATTTCCAAGGAATCGATAAAAACTTATAATTTTTGAAAAAAATGGCAAACAGAAAAATTAAATTTATTAAAAAAACAATTTATTTGTTAACTTTTTGTTGACAAAATTTTAGATTTTCGTATTCTGGATACATATGGCAGTATTAACATAAGTACACATCTTAATTTGGTGTACGTCCGCGATACTTATAATTGGTTTTATTTGTGCTTTCAGATTGTAAAAATATACATATTTGAAGCCGCAATTTAGGAGAATTGACGCTGTCGGCTGTACTGGTGGTTATATTTAGCCGTATTTTCTATCCACTTTCTCCAAACCAGAAGCGTGGGATATGAATATGTTCATTGTTAAAGTAAGACCAGGATTGTATGTATGCACGAGTATGTATCCATAGTTTAACATAATTATTGTTAGGTACAAAATGTTTTAAAGTCCGCGATTTGTTTCTTAAGGAAAAAGTCGAGAATTTTGGGGTTCTATAGAAAAAATGTGTCAAAATCAAAGCCTTTTTCTAAAGGAAAAATGTCTCAGAATCTAAGACTTTTTCTAGAAGAAACATGTCTCAGAATCTGAGACTATTTCTATAGGAAAAATATCTAAGAATCTGAGACTTTTTCTATAGAAAAAATGTCTCAGAATCTGACTTTTTCTATAGCAAAACGTCTCAGAATCTTAGACTTTTTCTATAGAAAAAATTTCACAGAATCTGAGACCTTTTCTATAAGAAAATTTTCTCAGAATCTGAGAATTTTTCTATAGGAAAAACTTCTCAGAATCTGAGACTTTTTCTATAGGAGAAATTTCTCAGAATCTGAGACTTTTTCTGTAGGATGAATTTCTCAGAATCTGAGACTTTTCTGTAGGAAAAATTTCTCTAAATCTAAGACTTTTTCTCTAGGAAAAATGTCTCAGAACTGAGGCTTTTTCTATATGCCTCAGAATCTGAGACTTTTTCTGTAGTAAAAAGGTCTAAGAATCTGAGACGTTTTTCCTGTGCAAAAAGTCTTAGAATCCGAGACATTTTTTTTATACAAAAAGTCTCAGATTCTGAGACATTTTTCCTTTAGAAAAAGTATTAGATTCTGAGACATTTTTCCTATAGAAAAAGTACCAGATTCTGAGACATTTTTTCTATAGAAAAAGTCTCAGATTCTGCAACATTTTTCCTGTAGAAAAAGTCTCAGATTCTGAAATATTTTTCCTATAGAAAAAGTATCAGATTCTGAAAAAGTCTTAGATTCTGGAACATTTTTCCTATAGAAAATGTCTCAGATTCGGAGACATTTTTCCTATAGAAAAAGTCTCATATTCTGAGACATTTTTCCTAAAGAATTTGAGAATTTTTCTATAGGAAAAAATTTCTTAGAATCAGAGACTTTTTCAATAACAAAAATGTTTCAGAATCTGAAATATTTTAATTTTAACTTCAAGATTTCTCAGAATGTGAGACGTTTTCAATAGGAAAATTTTTTTAGAATCTGTGACTTTTTCTTTATGAAAAAACTCTCAGAATCGGAGACTTTTTCTATGGGAAATGTTTCACAATCTGGCAAATTTTTACAAAAAATATATTTTTCCCATAGCAACAATTCTAAGATTCTGAAATATTTTTCATAAAGAAAAAGTATGGTGCTGAGCCATTTTTTCTATGGAAAGTTATCTGCTATTATTTTAATTAATTCTATTGGTGTAATTATCTTCTTCTTTTTTAATGGTTGTTTAAATTCTTAATATATTAGAGGCATTCCACACCAAATGTCCAGCGAAAAAAACCATGTGTACCGTAAACTTCTGAATATGTTGTACGGAGAGCCCTATATGGAACTTAGAAAATTGCGTTTTTTGTTTTTCTATTTTTCAAAAATTTGGCTTAGGAGGCGGGGTGAAATATTTGAAAAATTGTCAAATTTGTGGCGAGTTGCCTTGATTAAATATTTATTTTACATTCTTATATAGTTTTGTATGGGCTATCGATTAAAAATTTTTTTATGGAAAATTTTCAGAACCCGTTCTGAAATTTTCCATTTTTTAAAAAAATGGCCACTTTTTTTTCTTTTTTAAATTTTTTTTAAGCTTAGATGTTGGTCCATCCACACAAAAAAATTTAGCAACACATTTTCCGTTTTTTTCGAAAAAATCGCATTTGAATTTTACATTTCATAACAATTTAGTAATTTGCTTGTATTTTCTTGTTCCAACAGAGCGTATGAGGAATATTTATACAATTAATAATACTCATTCGCAACGATAAAACAAAGAAATACAAGCAAATTACAAAATTGTTATGAAATTTAAAGTTCAAATGCGATTTTCTCGAAGAAAATTTCAGAACGGGTTCTGAAAGTTTTCCAAAAAAAAAATTTTAATCGATAGCCCATACAAAACTATATAAGAATGTAAATTTTTGACATTGTGGTGCATTCCGTTTCAATGTAATAAATATTTAATCAAGGCAACTTGCCACAAATTTTACCATTTTTCCAATATTTAACCACGCCTCCTATGCCCAGTTTTTGAAAATTTGAAAAACCAAACACGCAATTTTCTTAGTTTCATATAGGGCTATCCAAACAACCTATTCAGAAATTTACGGGACATATATTTTTTTGTAGCGGGACATTTGGTGTGGAATGCCTCATAAGTCTATAGATTTTCTCTTAGTAAGATTATTGTGATAAAATTATTGTTAGTTTATATCTACTTGTGTATTTAGTTTTAAAATTTTTGTAAAAAAAAAAAAAAAATAAAAAATTTAAAAAATAATTTTATTTAATTATTTAGAACTAGTTCCATAATTCATTACTTGGAACAGATATGTAACCGTCAAAAAATCGCGGAATCCCTTCTTGTACCACTATATGCAACATATTCTAGAATAGATTCCGTAGAACAGATAAGTGTTCTAGTTTGGAGGAAAAGGGTGTATTGCTTTCGTGACAATCTCAAACAAAAATCATCGATGATGCAATGCATAGTAGAATCGATTGCAGGGTAGTATAGTTGATTCCACAACCGATTCTTTGGAATCGAAAATTTTGCTGGGCAGTGTTAAAAAATGTGAATAAATAACAAAGTGAATATGTCAGTATGCACTAGTAAACAAAATTTATTAAATCCATTCTTGCATACATTTATATTCAGCAATTTCCTGACACTCACAAGCATAGCGTTCAGTTACTACAAGACTGTTACAACTCTTTATTTGGAAAAAAAAAAAATTATTTTTTTTTTTTGCAAAATTTGTACAATTACAAAAAATAAGAGAGAACGCTTTTGAATAAAACACGTCACACTTTCCCTGTTTAAGTGATATCTGTGGCAAAAAGGAAAAACTGTATAAGTATTTTTTAATATTTTTTTTCGAGAGCACTTTTAAGATAAATATTTTAATACGAAATCAATGTCAATTGACATTTTCAATAAAAAATATGCAGTAGATTATTTCTACAATCATGATAGGGGTTAAACAGAGTAATAACACAGTGCAGCAGCACATTTAGGGCCTCAACCAAACCAAGACAGTTTGAAAGTACTTATGTGTAGTAGTAAAAACCCCAAAGGGTTTAACTCTGTAACATCTCAAATTTTTTTATAGCCCACTAAATTTTTCAGTTTTTTTTTTCAAAGGCGTTGGAAAAAAGTCGAAAAAACTAATGTTAATGTTTTTTTGAACTTGAAATAGTGTTTGGATGTCTTCAATAGAATTTTATGGGGAACATTTTTCTAGAGTACACTTAACCTCTATCTTCCTTTTTAATGGGTCATTTACGTCATATTTTTAAGAAATGGCTCAGAAACCTACTAAGACGTGCGTTTAAGGGGTTAAAATATTCTACGATTATTTTCAGCATCAAATTTCACTTGCGGTTACTGAAGGCAGAAAGCTCGACCGGTATACGAAAAGTGCATAAAAAAGGTTAATTGTAAATTACACAGTGATACAAAATCGAACTTTCGGAATCGGAATGGGATGAAACCAAAAGCAAATGAAAGCTGACGTTTTCCATAACAAAACCCTCAAGGCCTTTTTTTTAGGTCAGAGCTATATTTTACACGCAATTAAGGTTGGTGATTTTAAAGCTTTTAAAGTTTCTGTGTACTAAACATGTCCTACTTTAAAGGCCCCTGGTGGTGCCCTTATTGGACATGTAGGGTCCAGTTTCCAAACTTAAGCTCAAAATTACTTCAGCTATGACTGGTATGAATTTTGCTGCAATCGGTCCAGTACCTATTTACTGAATAGCCAAATTATTAAAATAAACCACTGTACACCGTTGCGTATGATTGTTATTTAAGGCAATTATTAATATAAACACCGGACACCGTTGCGTATGATTGTTATTTAAAGGCAATTACAATATTAATCATTCGCCACTAATATAGTTTTCAAGCACTTATTACACAGTGCAACACCCAAAATCGGAATGGGATGAAACCAAAAGCATATTCCATAACAAACCCCTCAAGGCTTTTTTCTAGTTCAGAGCTAGATTTTTTTTACACGCATTTGAAGTTAGTGCACTTTTATTATAATTATAATAATAAATGCTTGAAAACTGTATAGTGGCGAATGATTAATATTGTAATTGCCTTTAAATAACACTCATACGCAACGGTGTCCAATGGTCTATATTAATAATTGCCTTTAAATAACAATCATACGCAACGGTGTACAGCGGTTTATTTTAATAATTTGGCTATTCAGTAAAGAGGTACTGGACCGATTGCAGCAAAATTCATACCAGTCATAGCTGAAGTAATTTTGAGCTTAAGTTTGGAAACTGGACCCTACATGTGCAATAAAGGCACCACCAGGGGCCTTTAAAGTAGGACATGTTTAGTACACAAAAACTTTAAATGCTTTGAAATCACCAATTTTAAATGCGTGTAAAATAAAATCTAGCTCTGACCTAAAAAAATGGCCTTGATGGTTTTGTTATGGAAAACGTCAGCTTTAATTTGCTTTTGGTTTCATCCCATTCCGATTCCGAAAGTTCGATTTTGTATCACTGTGTTATTACTATTTTTTAAAATTTTTTGAAAAAAATTTATTGTTATTTTCCAATCTTAAAATTATTTCTACTGATTCAATGATGCGTCATAGAGTGGTCGTTTATAAGACCGACCCCCATTTGTTTTGTTTTATTTTTTGTAAATTTGTTTTATTTAATCAGCTTCTACCGGTCCAATGGTGCGTCCGAGAGGGGTCAATAGTGAGACCGACTCCCATTTATTTTTACCCTACACCATTCTCATATCCCCCTATCACCACTCCTAAGTACGCTTCCGTTTAAAATTACATTTTTATAAAATTTGCTCCAACTGTTATTTGTATAGGAGCCTACTTAGGGAGTGGGGTTAGGGCGTAGGTATGTTTTAAAAAAATGTTTTTTAAAACATACCTTAATCAGCTTCTACCATTGGATCGGTAGAAGCTGATTAAATAACACAAACTTACAAAAAATAAAAAATAAATTATGGGGACCGCCTTAACAGTTAAAGATAGAGGGTAGGTGTGTTCAGAGAAAATGTTTGGACTAAAAAAATATTGTGGGTCGGTCATACATTTTGTTGCTCTAATGGCACTATTACGGCAGTTAGAGCGCTTGGAGCAAATTTTAAAAAAATTCGTTGTGTGTGGGAGCCCCCTTAGAAATTAGAGATAGGGTATTAGTTTGTTCCAAAGAAATGTAAAGACGTAAAAATTAATGGGGGTCGGTCTTGGAAATGACCCCTCTATGACGCACCATTGGAGCAGTAGAAATGATTTTAAGATTGGAAAATTACAATAAATTTTTTTCAAAAAATTTTAAAAAATAGTAGTAATCGTTATCCACGATCCTGCGGGGCAAAAAATTTGTAGAATCGATAGAAGTTTTACTAAAAAAAATTCAAAAAAACCGAAGAGTACAAACATTTTCAAAAATGAGATTTAAATTTTAAAACTTAAAAATCACATACTAGAGCGCTTTTAAGAATTTTTTGGGTTTTTTTTTTTTTTAAAGTACGTAAAAAAACCAAAAATTTTGAAAAAAAAAAAATTTGAAATTTGTATTATTATTGAAGAAGTTATGAGTAAAAGAAGTTTGAATAAAGGAACAAACTACCAATTTTTAAAAATTTTATATCTATTGAACGGGGCATCAAAAAAATCTGAAAATTTACCGCGAAGGAGTTTTCGAAGGGTAATTAAAACTGTAAACAAATTTAGAAAATCTAAAAAAAAAAATTTCAATTTGGGAGACGTTAGGGGCACCTTCCCCTTGCGATTTTGAACTTCTTCTGAGATAAGAATGTTGCATTTGCTTACCAAAAGTACAAAAAACCCTGCAAAAAATGCGTTTTTTTGGGTTGGTTTAGTTCTTCAAGGGGGAACTTTTTTCTCCTTGGTTCGATTTTGCCCATTTCCGACCTTAACCTGTCCTCTACAGACGGACAGACGGAAAGACGGACAGACGGTAAGACGGACATCGCTAGAATGTCTTAGAATCGATCACTGATCTATAAAATATATACTTTATGGGGTCCTTGACCGATATTTCGATGCGTTACACACGGAATGACAAAGTGAGTATACCCCCATACTGTGGTTGAGGGTATAAAAAGAACGAAAAAGGAAAGAAAAATGCCGCAGAGTTTTGTACTCTTGCCCAAAAAAATTAAATCATGATAATGTTTTATTTAATAAAAACTTTTTACGAATAACCCTCACATATTTGCAAAAAAAAATATGTAAGGGTTAAAAAATATTCAGAAAAAAAGAACTCCAAGAAATTTCTCAAATTTATCAATATTTACAAAAAATTTGGAAAACTACACTCAAAATAATAAATCTGGTAAATTACAGAAAAACTCTGCTAATTTAACAGAGTTCACCGTACTTTTCCAGCTAGCAACATTACTTGGTAATTTTACTAAAAAACTCTGTAAAATGGTTTTTACAAAAAAAAAAAAACTGTTAATTTACAGACTTTATAGTAAAATATTGGTTAAATATTATCGTCTTTTGACTTTTACTATAAAACTCTGTAAAATTTTTTGGACAAAAAAACTTTTAATTTACAGAGTCTCTAGTAAAAAATTGGTTAAACAAAGAACCATTTCGCAAAGAAAAACTCTGTTAATTTACATATATTTGTAAAATGTATTTGATGCAACCAAAATTTTTAAAAAAAAGAACTCTGTAGTTAAATGCAGTTTATTTTGGAATTTTCTTTTTTATGTTTTCTGTGAAATTAATGTTTAAAATACAGACAAAACTTAGTTTTTGGTTACAATAAATATTGCTAAAATCTTGTTTTTTTGCAGAAATATCTGTTAATTATCTGTAAAATAAAGATTAAAAGGTTTAAAGTAATATAACCAATAAAACTTTGTTTTTTTGTCACAAATAATTCAAAGTATTTTCTTTAAATCTGTCAAACATCTTTTGAATTGAGATTGCAGTCATTTTACAATGTATTTTACAGAGTTATTATTTTGAGTGTAAGAACAAATCAGAAAATACAAAAAATAAGTCAGAAAAATGCAGATATATTCAGAAAAAATCACAAAATTCAGAAAGAAAAACAACTAGAAAATTTAGAAAAATCTGAATATATATTTTTTTTTTTTTTGATTTATAAATAAACAAAAAAGTATAAAGAATTAATGCAAATAAATTTTTCCCTAACAAAAAGAAATGTACAAGCTAAAAAAACTAAATAAAAAAAAAAGTTGACAAATCACGGGATTCGATCACCGGGCCTTCCGTTTTCCAGTCTGGCTCACCTCAGCTAGGCCACCGTAGCTTATTCAAATATTGATTTAAATTTTGTTATGTTTCTCTTGCTTGTAGATTCATATTCGATTTTCAAATATACTGGTTAGTATTGCCATGTGGTAATATTTTATTTGAAAAAACTTGCGATGATGGTAACAAATCTAATTGGAAATGCGATATTTGGTATGGCAATACTGGTTAATCGATTGACACCTAGCGCCGCTAGGTGTCACTACCAGAACTATGTTTTTTTTTTATTTTATTTATTTATTTTAAATTATTGTCGAAGTTTACGGTTGTAATAAAATGAAAGCTATAATTCTTATTTTCTTTTTTGTTTAATCGTTAGCTTATATAGTCAAACTGAGGTGGCGTCCTGCAACTTTTTTTAAAATTAGACCCCAGCCTAAAAACATTATCATGTTAAAAGAAGAAAGAAAGAAGGAAATTTTCTACAAAAATCTCGAAGTCCAAAAATTTTTCATAGAAAAAAATATGAAAATTTTAATAGGGAAATTTTTTAAATTTTTTAAGGAAAAAGTCAATTAATCTGAAAAATATCTGTCAATCTTATTATGAATTTTGGCATAAACAAATTACTTAGAATATGTTTTTTTTTGTATAGAAAAATGTTACAGGACCTTAATTTGGTTTATATAAAAAATTTTGTCTTCTACATAGCAATAGGAAAAATATCTTAAAATCTTAAAAATGTTGATAGTCGAACTTACATGTGTAAAACTATTTTATTTTTTTTTTCTAAAGAATAAACTTTTTCAAAAAAAAAAATTTAAGAATCTGAGACTTTTTTTATGTGAAAAAGGTCTCAAAACTTATTTATAGGAAAAAAGTCACAGAAGAATTTTTCTATGGGAAAAAAGTCTCAGAATTTCTGAGTTTGAGACTTATTTTAAGGAAAAAGGTCTCAGAATTTGAGACCTTTTCTTTTTTAAAAAGAAAATGGTCTCAAAGTCTGAGACTTTTTATTGTTGAAAAATAGTCTCAGAAGTTGAAACTTACTGACTTGGTAGAAGGTCGCAGAATCTGAGACTTTTTAAATGGGAAAAAGGTCTTAGAATCTAAGATTTTTTATAGGAATAAGGTCTTAGAATCTCAGAAAAATATCTCAGAATCTCAGACTTTTTCTATTGGAAACAGGTCTCAGAATCTATGACCTTTCTATAGAAAAAATGTCTTAATGTCTGATTGCGAAACGTTTTCTATAGGAAAAACATTTCCGAATCTGGGACTTTTTCTTTAGGAAAGGGTCACAAAATCTCCGACTTTTTCTATAGGAAAAGTGTCTTAGAATCGGAAAGGATTTCAGAATCGGAAAAAGGTCTCAGAATCTGTCACTTGTCTAGAGAAAAAGTGCCAGAATTTTAAACTTTTTCTGTACAAGAAAAAGCTCTCAAAACCTGAGACTTTTTCTTTGAGATAAAGGTCTGCGAATCTGAGCCTTTTCCTTTAGGAATAGGATTTCAGAATTTGAAACTTTTTCTATAGGAAAAAGGCCTTAGAATCTGAGACTTTTTCTATTGGAAAAAGGTAGAAGAATCTAAGACATTTTCTACAGAAAAAAGGTCTCAGAATCTAAAATTTTTTCAGTACGAAACAAATCTAATAATTAGAGACCTCTCTATAGGAAAATGCCTCCGAATTTTGTACTCTTGCCCAAAACGTTAATTCATGATTATGTTTTGCAAAACGAATTGAAATATCAGTCGAGGAACCCATTAAAAAACCAAAAGAGCTGAACATTTCGTACGTGAGTGCAAAAATAAGTGCAAAAAAGTGTTTTTACATTTTGGAGAGTATAAAAGATTCGGCACCAAAGAATGTAGCACTCTCACTTGTTTTATGTGCATTTGATAAACACATGGAAAATGTTTATACGAAAAGCTTAGGCTTGGTGAAAAGGTAGTTTTGGTAAAAAAAAAGTTTTTTTTTTCACGAAAAACAAAATTATGTTAAAAAAGGTTTAATGAACCCAAAAAAAAATTTGATGAAAAAATTTATGAAAAAAAATTTTGATAAAAAAAAAAAATTGATGAAAAAAAAATTACTAAAAAAAAAATTGATGAAAAAAAAATTTGATAAAAAAACCAAAAAATTGATGCAAAAAAATTTTAATGAAAAAAAAAAAATTTGATGAAAAAAAAAAATTAATGAAAAAAAATTGATGAAAAAAAAATTTGATGAAAAAAAAATTGATGAAAAAAAGAATTGATAAAAAAAAATGATAAAAAAAAATTTGATGAAAAAAAGTTTTATGAAAAAAAAAATTTTATGAAAAAAAAAAATTGATGAAAAAAAGTTTGATAAAAAAAAATTGATGAAAAAAAAAAATTTTTGATGGAAAAAAAAAATTGAAGGAAAAAAAATTTATGAAAAAAATATAAAAAATGTTTGTGAAAAATAATTATGTTACTTCACCAGCTGGTGAAAAACGCTTTTATTCACCACGAGGTGAATTATTATCCAAGTTACAAACCCAAGTTATTAAAATTTTTGGTTTTAAGAAAATGAAAATAGTAATTCTTGTTTCCTTTTTCGTTAATTGTTAGTTTATATAGTCAAACTGAGGTGGCGTCCTGCAACTTTCTTAAAATTAGACACCAGCCTAAAAACATTAACATGTTAAAATGTCTCAGTAATGCTTTAAAATATGAGACTTGGTCTATAGTAAAATGTCTCAGAATCTGAGACTTTTTCTGTGGAAAAAAATCTTAGAATCTGAAAATTTTTCTATAAGAAAAAAGTCTCAGATTCTGAGACATTTTTCGTACAGAAGAAGTCTTATATTCTGAGATATTTTCCCTACAAAAAAAAAAATTCACGAATAATGTCTAAAAATGCCGCAGAGTTTTGTACTCTTGCCCAAAAAATTAAATCATGATAATGTTTTATTTAATAAAAACTTTTTACGAATAACCCTCACATATGTATTTGCAAAAAAAAATATGTAAGGGTTAAAAAAATATTCAGAAAAAAAGAACTCCAAGAAATTTCTCAAATTTCTCAATATTTACAAAAAATTTGGAAAACTACACTCAAAATAATAACTCTGGTAAATTACAGAAAAATTTTGCTAATTTAACAGAGTTCACCGTACTTTTCTAGCTAGCAACATTGCTTGGTAATTTTACTAAAAACTCTGTAAAATGATTTTTACAAAAAAAAAAAAAAAAACTGTTAATTTACAGACTTTATAGTAAAATATTGGTTAAATATTAGCGTCTTTTGACAGAAAAAAACTCTGTTTTTTACTATAAAACTCTGTAAAATGTTTTGGACAAAAAAACTGTTAATTTACAGAGTCTATAATAAAATATTGGTTAAACAAAGCACAATTTAGCAAAGAAAAACTCTGTTAATTTACATATATTTGTAAAATGTATTTGATGCAACCAAAATTTTATAGAAAAACTCTGTAGTTAAAGTTTTCTGTGAAATTAATGTTTTAAATACCGACAAAACTTAGTTTTTGGTTACAAAAAATTCAAAGTAGTTTGCAAAAATCTGTATTTTTGCAGATATATCTGTTAATTATCTGTAAAATAAAGATTACAAGGTTAAAAGTAATATAACAGATAAAACTTTGTTTTTTTGTCACAAAAAATCCAAAGTATTTTCTTTAAATCTGTTTTTTGACAGAAAACTCTGTCAAACATCTGTTGAATTGAGATTACAGTCATTTTACAATGTATTTTACAGAGTTATTATTTTGAGTGTAAGAACAAATCAGAAAATACCAAAAATAATGCAGAAAAATGCAGATATATTCAGAAAAAATTACAAAATTCAGAAAAAAAAACAACTAGAAATTTTGGAAAAATCTAAATATATAAAAATTTTTTTATTTATAATTAAATAAAAAAGTATAAAGAATTAATGCAAACAAATTTTTCCCTAACAAAAAGAAATGTACAAGCTAAAAAAAACTAAATAAAAAAAAAGTTAACAAATCACGGGATTCGATCATCGGACCCTCCGTTTTCCAGTCTGGCTCACCTCAGCTAGGCCACCGTAGCTTATTCAAATAATGATTTAAATTTTGTTATGTTTCTCTTGCTTGTAGATGTGGTAATATTTTATTGGAAAAAATTTGCGATGATAGTAACAAATCTAATTGGAAATGCGATATTTGGTATGGCAATACTGCGTTAATCGAGTGACACCTAGCGCCGCTAGGTGTCACTACCAGAACTATGTGTTTTTTTTTTATTTATTAATTTTAAATTATTGTCGAAGTTTACGGTTGTAATAAAATGAAAACTATAATTCTTATTTTCTTTTTTGTTTAATAGTTAGCTTATATAGTCAAACTGAGGTGGCGTCCTGCAACTTTTTTAAAATTAGACCCCAGCCTAAAAACATTATCATGTTAAAATCTGATATTTTCTATGTAGGAAGAATTTCTTCTATTAAAAAATTCTCAGATTTAGACTCTTCTAATGTATACGAAAAATATACAATTTTCTTTTAAATTTCTTTTAAAAATCTGAAAATTTTTCTATACGAAAATAGTCACAGATTCTGAGACATTTTTCGTAAAGAAAATTCTTTCATTCTGAGAGATTTTCCCTATGTCTCAACACCTTTTTCTATGTAGGGAGAATTTCTTCTATTAAAAAATTCTCTTCTTATGTATACAAAAAATATAAAATTTTCTTTTAAAACAAATTAAAAAAAAAATAATTTAAACGAAATATGATCATGAAAAACAAACCTCCTTCGGCAAAAACTAATTTGATCATTTTATAGCTTTCCCATCACTTTTGTTTGTAAAAAAACGTATCCCTCTTTTTGCTCGTCAACAAAGGTGAATTTATGATTTTTTTTGCTCCCCCCCCCCCAAACCCTAATTACTCATATTTTTGCTAACCTATTATGGTATTTACTTGGTAAGCGAAGTTTTTGCTGGGAATATTTGCATGAATAATATTCATACGATTTCAACATAGCCAATAGAACATACTTATATTTAGATTTAGATTTATTTTATTTAATCAGTGCAAATAAGACTTGAAGTCTCTTAAAGCATTTCAACAGTTGTACATTTATATATAAATACATATTTAACCTAACAAATTAAAACTAAAATAATGACAAAAATTCTGTAAATAGAGATATCAATTTAAAACATTATTCAAAAAAAAAAATTTTAAATTTAACGTAATGGTACTATAGATAACGAAACAAAAACAAACAAGTAAAAAAGTTAAATTCGGCCTTGCCGAATGTAGTGATACCCTCCACAATTTCAAAAAATTATTGCAAAAAACTTTATTTAAAAGGAAATTACTTTTGAAAAAAAAAAAAAATTTGGAAAAAAAATTTTCGCGAAAAAAAATTTTGGTAAAAAAAATCCGCGATTTTTTTTTTGTCAAAAAATATGTTCGTACTTGTTTAAATACCATTTGGTGTTCTATTATGTTCACATATGTCAACCAGAAGCCGAATTAAAGCATTTTGTATATTTAGGTTATGTTGAATGTACTGAAATTTTTGAGGTGTGCTTACATTTTCGTTCATAACTTTTGAACCGCTGAACCGATATCGCTCAAATGCAATACCGAACTTCTCGGGAGAACTTCCAATAAATATGTTAAGTTTCAGTCATCTCTGTACAATATTTTGTCCGCGACAGCATTTTCCACAGAGAGACAGACAGACAGACAGACGGACAGACGGACAGACGGACAGACGGACATCGCTAGAATGTCTTAAAATCGATCGGGCATCATGAATATATATACTTTATGGGGTCCCAGATCAATATTTCGATGAGTTACAAACGGAATGACAAACTTATATATCCCAGCAAAACTTTGGTAATGGGTAGTGATTATATAACACATTACCAGGTAATGCATATAACTTATTTGTAGCATTATTTTATGATGTCTTACCAAACATTTGTTCCACAACGTATTATTTTCAAGTGAAAAATAATGCATTACTAATAATTTGCTACGTAATGCATGATTATTGGAAAAAATGTATTTCATATTTATTATTTCTAAACATTAAATCATGGATGACTTATATTTGGTTACATTATATATTATTTGAAAGTTTGAAATAATGCATTATTTATAATTGGATGCATAATGCATTACAATAACATAAAAAATAATTATTTTATAAAAAAATGCATAAGTTTAAACTAGAGATGGGCTCACGACAGGAAATTTCTAACGACACACACTCACGAGCATATTTTATCTATTTGCACTCACTTACAATCACGTGAGTAAATTTAATACAAAATTACTTTTCACTACTCGTAACACCATATATATTACGTTCTGGTATGCTATATTATATACCTTACTCGTAACCTATAAAATATCATATATTTTACACCTTACTCGTATTCTTCGTTATAAATTTATGACTTATTTTATACCTTACTGGTATTCTTTGTGATAATGTATATGCATTACTTTGAGTCTCATCGCCTCTTAAAATCATCAATGCTGCAATGTATAAAATAAGAGATCCTATACCTTATTTTATACATTATTTGGTAATCTAAGTTTTGCTGGGATACCCTCTTTCACTAAGTGGAGGGTATAAAAACAATAAATAAATATTTTAATTGCTAAAGTGTCTAATAACGGCCATTTTAAACAACAACACACTGCGATCGGATTTTAAATGGTTGGGTAAATCGTTCCACAATTTTACAGCACTAACAAAGAACATTCTAGACGATGAAAGGTAGTTATGGACAGGTATGACTAAATTACAGGTCCTTATAGACCTACTAAAAGTTAAATTATCATATAAATATTCGGGTTCTCGAGTATAAATAAGATTATGTAAAAATAAGAGATTACGAATATTTAAATACGACGATAAGCTTTTCTACTAGACGTAGCATCAAGGTTGCCATATACTATGGCTCCATAAGAAATAATCGGAACAATTAAGGCCTTAATTAATTTAAGTTTAACATCAGTAGGGACAAAGGACGACGAGTACCATAATTTCCTAAGTACGTTATATATTTTCATTATGGTGAGGTTAGTGTGATTCGTACAATTTAGATTGGAGTTCAGCATAAAACCGAGATTTTTCACAGTACTAACATATTGCACAACATCATTTCCCATCAGAATTTCTGGAAAATCGATTAACCTACAATCATTTCGAATAGTAAGTGTTTGTGTTTTCGTAGAATTTATAAGAAGGTAATTGTTCTGGGACCATCTACAAATTTCACGTAGATCCTCATTAATACGATAACATAAATCTTCAATAAGTCCAGGCGGGCGTGAAAGATAAATTTGAGCATCATCAGCGTACATATGGATTAAAGAGCTCCTACAACTGTAAACAATATCGTTAATAAATAAACTAAAAAGAATAGGCCCGAGAATTGAACCTTGCGGTACCCCAGAAAAAAACGGCTTTAAGGCTGAAAAGGTATTATCCGAGCTAACTCTTTGATGACGATCAAAAAGATATGTTCGAAGAAGTTTTAAAGCAGATTTGCTGAAACCAAAGTATTTCTCAAGTTTAAGTAATAAAAGATCATGATTGACGGTATCAAATGCTTTTGAAAAGTCAATTAGTACTAGGATAGTAATATCACCTCTGTCAAAAGCAGGACGAATGTCCTCAAGAACTTTGAGAATTGCAGTATTACAGCTTCTTCTTGTACGATATCCAGATTGATTATCCGATAAAAGGTTATTATTTGAAAGATGATCAATTATCTGTGAAGAAAGAAGACGTTCAAATGCTTTAGACAAGTTAGAAAGAATGCTAATTGGTCGAAAATCATCAGGAGAAGAGGGAGAACTCTTTTTGGCGACAGGAATGATATTAGCTATTTTCCAATTAAACGGATAATCTGATGTAGTGATAATGCGATTGAAAATATGAGTAATTGACGGTAAGATATGTGGTAAAATTAATTTCAGAAATTTCAAATTGACTTGATCATATCCAACTGAATTTGACTTCAAACTCGATATGGCTTTTCCAACTTCTTCAATGCTAAATGTTTCAAAGTCAAAAAAGCTACCTCTGTACATAATATCCGGGTTTAACTGAAAAGTATCAATATCATGTTTAACCATTGATTTTAAGAAAAAGTCATTCATAGCCTCAGGACATATATCGCATTTGGTTTTGTCTTTCCTAATGCCAATGTTACCTAAATTTTTCCACAATTCTTTCGAAGAAAGGCTACTATTTAATTTTGTCTGATAGTAAGCGAATTTCATATTCTTAGTGACTACATGTACCTTATTTCTTGCAACCTTGTATTTTTCCCAGTTACGATCAGTTCGATTACATTTCCAGGTAGAATATAACTTGTTTCGCAAGTTAATGGCTGATTTTACTTCCATATTAAACCACGGTGGATTACCGTTCTTAATTTTTAATGTTCTGATAGGAACATGTTCATCATAAAGATGCAATATATTTCTGGAGAACCAATTAAGTTTATCATTCACACCTGAAAATATCCAACAATCACTCCAGTTTATACTTACAGTATCATAATAAAGTTGCCCTAGGTTAATTTTTTTAAAATCACGGAAAGTAGTTTGAGTATACGAAAGGTTAATATCAGAGACATAAAACAAGAGGTCATGATCCGAAATTCCAGCAAGAGAAAATTGATCGAAATGAATGTGCACAGTGTCATTGGAGGTACACATAATATCTAATAACGATGATATACGGTCCTGAGCAAATCTTGTAGGCCAATAATTGATAATTTTTAACCCACAAGAGCTTACCTCGTCACATAGATTCTGCGCAAGTGAATCATTTCTTGACAAATCTACATTAAAATCACCACATAAAAATATATTCTCGTAAAAAATGGTAAACTCATTAAGTTTGTCGAAAAAATCAGAAAGACTATTAGTTCTAACGGGATTATAAACACAAACAACACAACATTTTGAATTATTTACGCCTTCGAGCTCAACGGCAAGGTATTCAACAGCACTAGATGTACTAGATTTGAAAATAATTCTACCTTTTAGGCCCTTTCTCATATATATGGCAATACCACCACCTCGAACCTCACTATTCTTCTTCTTCTTTTCATTATTCTGGACTCTGTCGTTATTTTGAACTCTGTCGTGTCTTAATATAATAAAGTTCGCAAGACTGTACATACTGTCATGATTACCAGGTCTAAACCAGGTTTCAGTTACACACATCACATCAATTGATGATTTTGAGAGTACATAATTCATGTAGTCAATTTTTTGCCTATTGAAACTTCCCGAATTCATCAAACATAGTTGAAACCCTTTGTGGTTCTTACTAACAATCCCTAGAATTGTTCTTAAATTTTCGTAAGTGCTATTCGAATTATATGTCATCATTAAAATTCATAAAATGATGAGATACAACCGCATTTGTTGAAAAAAATGGCAGAAAAAAGAAAGTAATTAACATAATAATAAATAAATAATAAAAAAATGAATAAAAATTAATAGTATATAAAAATAAAAGATACAAATTTGACAAAAATAAAAATAAACAAATCATAGCTTTTAATGTTTAGGGTACTATCAATGCATCAACGCTTGCCTGATCAGTCACGCAGATAGATTCTTGGTTTTTCTGAGTCCTAACAAAAACTTTCCCACGAATAGAAAAGGCAGAAGTTAATTTATTTTCACGCTTCAGTTGAGAGCAATAAAACATTAGTCTTCTGTATTCATCAGTAAGGCACTCGTGAACATATATGTTAATGTCCTCGTTACCACCAATGTCAGTTCTATTCATAGACCTCTTATATTACAAAATTGTTATGAAATTTTATATTAAAATGCGATTTTCTCGAAAAAAAAATACGAAAACCGCTCGTCTGATTTTTTCTTGTATTTTCTCGTAAAATATGAACTTGCTCAAAATCTCAAAAAATTACGAGGATTTCCTCAATTAAATAATAAAATATTTTATTAAAGTCCCATTTTTTTGCAATTACAGTTTAAAAAAAAAAATAAACTATATAAATGGTATGAATTTTTCTTCGTAAATTTGATTTTTTTGTAAATTAACTACAATCCTCGTAATAAAAACTTGGTTGCAAAATTACAGATTTTTTTTAGTAAAATAGCCTTTTAAGTCGATAGAATAAAACTTTGAAATTAAAATTTTAAAATTACCATTAAAACTGTAGTTCTTGTTTGAGAAAATTACTAGATTTTCGTCAAAAAACAAGGAAAATTGTTAAATATTTGTAGAACGGGATTATAAGGTATTTTAACATGCAAGACTTATTTCTAATTGTAAAAATCACGTATAAATTTTGGATTATATTAGCGATGGGCATTAGGGCGTTTCATCAAAAACTTTTTTTTGGATTTTTGCAACTCTTGAAGCGGAATATGAATTCTTATGGCCTAAAAGATTTTTGAGATTTTTTTCAGATTTTTGGAATGTCGGGATCAACTCGCTCAAATCGATTTTATCAAAAAATGAGGTTATGAAACATAATTTTTTTTATTTTTTGTTCTCTGGTGCCTTTTTTTAACAAAACCGGATATAATACTTCTTAATGTTGCTAGCCTCCTAAAAAAAAATATTCGCGGTCAAAATAATAACTTCAAGGGTCACTAAGATGACCTTTAAAGTAAAAATTCAGAATTTCCCGTGTTCCAACCTTAATAATTTGAGAAATATGCAATATATGAACATAATGATGAATCCGTTAGATAGGTCTTTTTAATACCTTTAATTTAAAACCAAAATGACATTTGTCACTTTAGTAGAAATATTAAAAAACTAAGATAAACTCATTTTTTCCCCCATTTTACAGAAAATCGAAGGGAATCCATTAGTAGTTTTTTTGTAAAATTGAAATAATAAACTTAAAAGAAGTTTTTTTGATTGCAATTAGTGTTTCCAAACCGGAAACCCGGGTTTTTGTCAAACCGGTTTTTTTGACAAAAAACCGGTTTTTTGGTTAACCGGCTTGGAAACACTAACTACAATCTATAACAAGTAAAAAAGTTAAATTCGGCCTTGCCGAATGTAGTGATACCCTCCACAATTTCAAAAAGATTATTGCAAACAACTTTATTTAAAAGCAAAATACTTTTGAAAAAAAAAAAAATTGAAAAAAAATTTCCGCGAAAAAAAATTTTGGTAAAAAAAAAATCCGCGATTTTTTTTCTTTTTTTGTCAAAAAATATGTTTGTACTTGTTTAAATACCATTTGGTGCTCAATTATGTTCACATATGTCAACCAGCAGCCGAATTAAAGCATTTTGTATTTTTAGGTTATGTTAAATATACTGAAATTTTTGAGGTGTGCTTACATTTTCGTTCATAACTTTTGAACCGCTGAACCGATATCGCTCAAATGCAATACCAAACTTCTCGGGAGAACTTCCAATATATATGTTAAGTTTCAGTCATCTCTGTGCAATATTTTGTCCGCGAGAGCATTTTCCACAGACAGACAGACAGACAGACAGACAGACGGACAGACGGACAGACGGACAGACGGACAGACGGACATCGCTAGAATGTCTTAAAATCGATCGGGCATCATGAATATATATACTTTATGGGGTCCCAGACCGATATTTCGATGAGTTACAAACGGAATGACAAACTTATATATACCCTCTATCACTAAGTGGAGGGTATAAAAAGCCTTTAAAAGTTATTATTTTAACTTTACAAAAAAAAACTACCTAATGCACCAGTTCAATTTTCGATAAAATGGGGGAGAAAATGAGTTTTTCCCAGTTTTTTATTTTTTTTAACATTTCTACAAAAGTGACAATAGTCAGATTGGTTTTAAATGAAAGGTGTTTTAAAGACCTATCTAACGGATTCAACATGACGTTCATACATAGCTTATTTCTCGAATTATTGAGGTTAAAACACGAGAAATTCTGAATTTTTACTTTTAAGGTCATCTTAGTGACCCTTGAACTTATAATTTTGACCGCGAATATTTTTTTTTAGGAGGCTAGCAACATTAAGAAGTATTATATCCGGTTTTGTTAAAAAAGGCACCAGAGAACAAAAAATAAAAAAAATTATGTTTCATAACCTCAATTTTTTGATAAAATCGATTTGAGCGAGTTGATCCCGACATTCCAAAAATCTGAAAAAAATCTCAAAAATCTTTTAGGCCATAAGAATTCATATTCCGCTTCAAGAGTTGCAAAAATCCAAAAAAAAGTTTTTGATGAAACGCCCTAATGGGCATAATGGGAGCTAATTTTTAATCTTGTACACTCTTGATCCCGAAAAACTTTTTTAACCCACGGACCCAATTTTTTTTTTTAAGATAAAGTACACACAAAAAAATAAAAAATTTGTGCCAGTTTTTGGTTCAATTACAACCTATAAAGTGGTTATCCAACCTACCAAAGTTTTTGCTCTAAAAAACTTAGGTAAATTACACTGTGCTACAGTGAAAAAATACTTCTTATGTGACATAATAAAGGTTGTTGGTTTTGTCGAGTAGATCACAAAAATGCCCATTTAACTTGCCAGACACCCTCAAATTTTAGAGTTATTGTCATAAAACATTTTTTTGGGACTTTGCTCACTAAACCTTGTGTAATTCAGAAAATTTTCAACCGATTTTAAATTTTTTAACTGCTTTGGATAGAAGAAGGATAGGGCTTTCCATGTGTCTGAATTGGTCTACACATATAAGAAAGATATCTACTGATTTTTTCTATAATATCTAATTTTTTTGTTATTTTTTGAAATTTTTTCGAGTTTATCGATTTTTTTCTGCTATAGTTGGTTCAACAACCTTTATATTTATAAACACATTTTTAAAGAAAATTAGAGAAAAAAAAATTTAGTAGAAATCAGATAAGAATTGACAGAGTTGTGATAATTTTTCTAAAAAGAAAATTAAGATTTTTCAGGAAATCGTTGTTCAGACAACCCAGTCAAAAAAAAAAAATATCATAAGAGGTCATGTACAATATTTTTAAAGGTTTTTGGTGCGCTGAATCCGAATCTGGCCTTTAAATTGCTCTATCTTTTCAGGTTTTTGAGATATTTAACATAAATTTATATATCAATAACTAAATAAGATAGCGCAATTTCAAGGTCAAATTTGAATTCAGTGGGCCAAAAGCCTTTAAAATAATAATACGAACCTCTCAGTATGTTCGTTTATTTTTTTATTTTTTTTTCCTGGGTTGTCCGAAATGCAGTTTCATGCAAAATCTTAATTTTATTTTTTAGAAAAATTATCACAACTTTGTCAATTGTTATTCGATTTTTTCGGCATAAAACTCATCGTATTCACAATTAAATTTTCTTTAAGAACAAGTTTATAAATATAAACATTGTTGAACGAACTATAGCAGAAAAAAATCGATAAACTCAAAAATTTTTCAAAAAATAACAAGAAAGTTAGATATTGTTGAAAAAATCAATACATATCTTTCTTAAATGTATAGACCATAAAAATCCCTATATTACTTCTCTCCAAAACAGTTAAAAAATTGAAAATCAGTGGAAAACTTTTTAAGTTACACGTGGTTTAGTGAGAAAAGTCCCAAAAAATCGTTTTTTGACAATAACTTTAAAATTTGAGGGTGTCTGGCAAGTTTGATGGGCATTTTTGTGATCTTTTCGACGAGACCTACAACCTTAACTACCTCATTTCAAAAGTATATTCGATTTTGTGTTTTTTGTAGCACAGTGTTATCCAAAACCACTTTATAGGTTCCCAGCTAACAAAATTCGGAGTGCTCAAAATGAAAGACTCCTAAATGAATCTAAATAATAAATATTTTTGGAACCCTCATTTTTCGGAGTCAAAAAAGATTCAAAAATGAAACATTTTATTTGAGTTTTCAAATTTGTTTTCCAAAAACACTCAATTTTTGGATTCAATATAAAACCATCTGTTTGGAGTCCAAAAGGAACCTAAAACATGAAGAAAATTGTTTCGTAAAAAAAATATTTCAAATTGACTCCTAAAAGGTTTAAAATTGTAATATTTTTTGAGCCATCCAAAAAGACTCAAAAAAAATATTGCTTTTGGAGTCAACAAATATTTTTTTTCTATCAAAATAAATAAAGTCAGAAAATAATTTTCTATAACGACGCTTTATGTACATAAAAACCACTAAAAAGGGAGAATGTTTCAAATGAATACATGTTTCAAGATCGAAGAACGTGGGACCGCCAAAGGAATGTTGTGCAGAGAAGAAAAAAGAAGAAATTTGTTGTAATTTTTATATAGTTGATGTGTATGTATATTGTATTTTGTTTTAATTTAGAAGTGTTGTGAACCATCATCTCTGTACAATATTTTGTCCGCGACAGCATTTTCCACAGACAGACAGACAGACGGACAGACGGACAGACGGACAGACGGACAGACGGACAGACGGACAGACGGACAGACGGACATCGCTAGAATGTCTTAAAATCGATCGGGCATCATGAATATATATACTTTATGGGGTCCCAGATCAATATTTCGATGAGTTACAAACGGAATGACAAACTTATATATACCCTCTTTCACTAAGTGGAGGGTATAAAAACAATAAATAAATATTTTAATTGCTAAAGTGTCTAATAACGGCCATTTTAAACAACAACACACTGCGATCGGATTTTAAATGGTTGGGTAAATCGTTCCACAATTTTACAGCACTAACAAAGAACATTCTAGACGATGAAAGGTAGTTATGGACAGGTATGACTAAATTACAGGTCCTTATAGACCTACTAAAAGTTAAATTATCATATAAATATTCGGGTTCTCGAGTATAAATAAGATTATGTAAAAATTAGAGATTACGAATATTTAAATACGACGATAAGCTACAGCCTAAAATATTTATAGAAAATTGAGATATACTGTCATATTTCCTCCTGTTATACACATATCTAGCACAATTATTAACAACAATTTGCAATTTTCTACTAGACGTAGCATCAAGGTTGCCATATACTATGGCTCCATAAGAAATAATCGGAACAATTAAGGCCTTAATTAATTTAAGTTTAACATCAGTAGGGACAAAGGACGACGAGTACCATAATTTCCTAAGTACGTTATATATTTTCATTATGGTGAGGTTAGTGTGATTCGTACAATTTAGATTGGAGTTCAGCATAAAACCGAGATTTTTCACAGTACTAACATATTGCACAACATCATTTCCCATCAGAATTTCTGGAAAATCGATTAACCTACAATCATTTCGAATAGTAAGTGTTTGTGTTTTCGTAGAATTTATAAGAAGGTAATTGTTCTGGGACCATCTACAAATTTCACGTAGATCCTCATTAATACGATAACATAAATCTTCAATAAGTCCAGGCGGGCGTGAAAGATAAATTTGACCATCATCAGCGTACATATGGATTAAAGAGCTCCTACAACTGTAAACAATATCGTTAATAAATAAACTAAAAAGAATAGGCCCGAGAATTGAACCTTGCGGTACCCCAGAAAAAAACGGCTTTAAGGCTGAAAAGGTATTATCCGAGCTAACTCTTTGATGACGATCAAAAAGATATGTTCGAAGAAGTTTTAAAGCAGATTTGCTGAAACCAAAGTATTTCTCAAGTTTAAGTAATAAAAGATCATGATTGACGGTATCAAATGCTTTTGAAAAGTCAATTAGTACTAGGATAGTAATATCACCTCTGTCAAAAGCAGGACGAATGTCCTCAAGAACTTTGAGAATTGCAGTATTACAGCTTCTTCTTGTACGATATCCAGATTGATTATCCGATAAAAGGTTATTATTTGTAAGATGATCAATTATCTGTGAAGAAAGAAGACGTTCAAATGCTTTAGACAAGGTAGAAAGAATGCTAATTGGTCGAAAATCATCAGGAGAAGAGGGAGAACTCTTTTTGGCGACAGGAATGATATTAGCTATTTTCCAATTAAACGGATAATCTGATGTAGTGATAATGTGATTGAAAATATGAGTAATTGACGGTAAGATATGTGGTAAAATTAATTTCAGAAATTTCAAATTGACTTGATCATATCCAACTGAATTTGACTTCAAACTCGATATGGCTTTTCCAACTTCTTCAATGCTAAATGTTTCAAAGTCAAAAAAGGTACCTCTGTACATAATATCCGGGTTTAACTGAAAAGTATCAATATCATGTTTAACCATTGATTTTAAGAAAAAGTCATTCATAGCCTCAGGACATATATCGCATTTGGTTTTGTCTTTCCTAATGCCAATGTTACCCAAATTTTTCCACAATTCTTTCGAAGAAAGGCTACTATTTAATTTTGTCTGATAGTAAGCGAATTTCATATTCTTAGTGACTACATGTACCTTATTTCTTGCAACCTTGTATTTTTCCCAGTTACGATCAGTTCGATTACATTTCCAGGTAGAATATAACTTGTTTCGCAAGTTAATGGCTGATTTTACTTCCATATTAAACCACGGTGGATTACCGTTCTTAATTTTTAATGTTCTGATAGGAACATGTTCATCATAAAGATGCAATATATTTCTGGAGAACCAATTAAGTTTATCATTCACATCTGAAAATATCCAACAATCACTCCAGTTTATACTTACAGTATCATAATAAAGTTGCCCTAGGTTAATTTTTTTAAAATCACGGAAAGTAGTTTGAGTATACGAAAGGTTAATATCAGAGACATAAAACAAGAGGTCATGATCCGAAATTCCAGCAAGAGAAAATTGATCGAAATGAATGTGCACAGTGTCATTGGAGGTACACATAATATCTAATAACGATGATCTACGGTCCTGAGCAAATCTTGTAGGCCAATAATTGATAATTTTTAACCCACAAGAGCTTACCTCGTCACATAGATTCTGCGCAAGTGAATCATTTCTTGACAAATCTACATTAAAATCACCACATAAAAATATATTCTCGTAAAAAATGGTAAACTCATTAAGTTTGTCGAAAAAATCAGAAAGACTATTAGTTCTAACGGGATTATAAACACAAACAACACAACATTTTGAATTATTTACGCCTTCGAGCTCAACGGCAAGGTATTCAACAGCACTAGATGTACTAGATTTGAAAATAATTCTACCTTTTAGGCCCTTTCTCATATATATGGCAATACCACTACCTCGAACCTCACTATTCTTCTTCTTCTTTTCATTATTCTGGACTCTGTCGTTATTTTGAACTCTGTCGTGTCTTAATATATTAAAGTTCGCAAGACTGTACATACTGTCATGATTACCAGGTCTAAACCA
This sequence comes from Pegoplata infirma, assembly GCA_963921195.1. NCBI lineage: Eukaryota > Metazoa > Arthropoda > Insecta > Diptera > Anthomyiidae > Pegoplata > Pegoplata infirma. The sequence goes on from OY992538.1 coordinate 109,336,445, forward strand.
GGTTTCAGTTACACACATCACATCAATTGATGATTTTGAGAGTACATAATTCATGTAGTCAATTTTTTGCCTATTGAAACTTCCCGAATTCATCAAACATAGTTGAAACCCTTTGTGGTTCTTACTAACAATCCCTAGAATTGTTCTTAAATTTTCGTAAGTGCTATTCGAATTATACACTCCGCATCATAACTATAGCCGCATTGCATTTTTCGGTTTATTTAATGTTCAAGAAGTATTTTTATGAAACCTATTATGGTATATTACAGTGTTATAACAGTTCTCTTGTTGTTGTAAATTTGAGTCATCAGCTGTTTGAATTGAGAAAACGGCGACCAATAACTGTATTTGTCAGTGTTTCATAACTATAGCCGCATTTTTATAAAATCAGTTGAAATGAGTTCAAGTCAAAGTTTCGTGGCCAAATAAATTTTTTTTTTGGTAAAATTCGTTTTTCTATTAATTTTTAAACAAAATGCCACGTGGTAAATTTTTAAATGAAGTCGAACAAGTGAGAGATTCGGCTGTGCCGAATCTTTTATACCCTCCGAAATTTAAAAAAAAATCCAGGGGCGTTTTTTTTTTTTTTTTGGGGGGGGGGGGTTCGTAGGAGACGTTAGGGGGCACCTTCCCCTTGCGATTTTGAACTTCTTCTGAGATAAAAATGTTGCATTTGCTTACCAAAAGTACAAAAAACTCTGTAAAAAATGAGTTTTTTCTTGGGTTGGTTTAGTTCTCCAAGGGGGAACTTTTTTCCCCTTGGTCCGATTTTGCCCATTTCTGAACTTAACCTGCCTAGGAATATAAGACATATTCGTGCCAAACTTCGGAAGTCTAGCTCTTTTATTTTGGACTGTATCGTGTCCTCTACACACGGACAGACGGAAAGGCGGACAGACGGACGGACGGACATCGCTAGAATGTCTTAAAATCGATCACTGATCAATAAAATATATACTTTATGGGGTCCTAGACCGATATTTCGATGCGTTACACACGGAATGACAAAGTGAGTGTACCCCCATACTGTGGTTGGAGGGTATAAAAAGTCAAAATTTTAGCCTTTTTAGAAAGTGGTTTAAGTTATCGCGAAATTGGACGAAAAATTAAGCGATCTGACAAAGTTATCCGAAATTTTGTAAAAAATAAAAGTGGATACGGGATGAACAAAACAGGGGGTCGAAAAAAAAGCTATCTGAGAGAGATCAACGCCGTATTATTAACGCTGCTAGCAATTCAATGAAAACTCTTTCGCAGATTGGTAATGAATGCGGCTTGAATGTGTCCAATTCTACAAAAAGTAGAGTCTTAAAGGAGTCTGGAACGATAACAAGACTTTTATTTTTTACAAAATTTCGGATAACTTTGTCAGATCGCTTAATTTTTCGCCTAATTTCGCGATAAATTAAACCACTTTCTAAAAAGGCTAAAATTTTGCCTTTTTCGACTTCATTTAAAAATTTACCATGTGGCATTTTATTTAAAAATTAATAGAGGAACGAATTTTACCAAAAAAAAAATTAATTTGGCCACGAAACTTTGACTTGAACTCATTCCAACTGATTTTTATTGAAATGCGGCTATAGTTATGAAACACTGAGAAATACAGTTTAGGTCGCCGTTTTCTCAATTCAAACAGCTGATGGCTCAAATTTACAAAAACAATAGAACTGTTATAACACTGTAATATACCATAATAGGTTTCATAAAAATACTTCTTGAACATTAAATAAACCGAAAAATGCAATGCGGCTATAGTTATGATGCGGAGTGTATGTCATCATTAAAATTCATAAAATGATGAGATACAACCGCATTTGTTGAAAAAAATGGCAGAAAAAAGAAAGTAATTAACATAATAATAAATAAATAATAAAAAAATGAATAAAAATTAATAGTATATAAAAATAAAAGATACAAATTTGACAAAAATAAAAATAAACAAATCATAGCTTTTATCAAAAGTTTTTATCAAAATCTCAAAAAATTACGAGGATTTCCTCAATTAAATAATAAAATATTTTATTAAAGTCCCATTTTTTTGCAATTACAGTTTAAAAAAAAAATAAACTATATAAATGGTATGAATTTTTCTTCGTAAATTTGATTTTTTTGTAAATTAACTACAATCCTCGTAATAAAAACTTGGTTGCAAAATTACAGATTTTTTTTAGTAAAATAGCCTTTTAAGTTAAAATTTTAAAATTACCATTAAAACTGTAGTTCTTGTTTGAGAAAATTACTAGATTTTCGTCAAAAAACAAGGAAAATTGTTAAATATTTGTAGAACGGGATTATAAGGTATTTTAACATGCAAGACTTATTTCTAATTGTGAAAATCACGTATAAATTTTGGATTATATTAGCGATGGGCATTAGGGCGTTTCATCAAAAACTTTTTTTTGGATTTTTGCAACTCTTGAAGCGGAATATGAATTCTTATGGCCTAAAAGATTTTTGAGATTTTTTTCAGATTTTTGGAATGTCGGGATCAACTCGCTCAAATCGATTTTATCAAAAAAATGAGGTTATGAAACATAATTTTTTTTATTTTTTGTTCTCTGGTGCCTTTTTTTAACAAAACCGGATATAATACTTCTTAATGTTGCTAGCCTCCTAAAAAAAAATATTCGCGGTCAAAATAATAACTTCAAGGGTCACTAAGATGACCTTTAAAGTAAAAATTCAGAATTTCCCGTGTTCCAACCTTAATAATTTGAGAAATATGCAATATATGAACATAATGATGAATCCGTTAGATAGGTCTTTTTAATACCTTTAATTTAAAACCAAAATGACATTTGTCACTTTAGTAGAAATATTAAAAAACTAAGATAAACTCATTTTTTCCCCCATTTTACAGAAAATCGAAGGGAATCCATTAGTAGTTTTTTTGTAAAATTGAAATAATAAACTTAAAAGAAGTTTTTTTGATTGCAATTAGTGTTTCCAAACCGGAAACCCGGGTTTTTGTCAAACCGGTTTTTTTGACAAAAAACCGGTTTTTTGGTTAACCGGCTTGGAAACACTAACTACAATCTATAACAAGTAAAAAAGTTAAATTCGGCCTTGCCGAATGTAGTGATACCCTCCACAATTTCAAAAAGATTATTGCAAACAACTTTATTTAAAAGCAAAATACTTTTGAAAAAAAAAAAAATTGAAAAAAAATTTCCGCGAAAAAAAATTTTGGTAAAAAAAAAATCCGCGATTTTTTTTCTTTTTTTGTCAAAAAATATGTTTGTACTTGTTTAAATACCATTTGGTGCTCAATTATGTTCACATATGTCAACCAGCAGCCGAATTAAAGCATTTTGTATTTTTAGGTTATGTTAAATATACTGAAATTTTTGAGGTGTGCTTACATTTTCGTTCATAACTTTTGAACCGCTGAACCGATATCGCTCAAATGCAATACCAAACTTCTCGGGAGAACTTCCAATATATATGTTAAGTTTCAGTCATCTCTGTGCAATATTTTGTCCGCGAGAGCATTTTCCACAGACAGACAGACAGACAGACAGACAGACGGACAGACGGACAGACGGACAGACGGACAGACGGACATCGCTAGAATGTCTTAAAATCGATCGGGCATCATGAATATATATACTTTATGGGGTCCCAGACCGATATTTCGATGAGTTACAAACGGAATGACAAACTTATATATACCCTCTATCACTAAGTGGAGGGTATAAAAAGCCTTTAAAAGTTATTATTTTAACTTTACAAAAAAAAACTACCTAATGCACCAGTTCAATTTTCGATAAAATGGGGGAGAAAATGAGTTTTTCCCAGTTTTTTATTTTTTTTAACATTTCTACAAAAGTGACAATAGTCAGATTGGTTTTAAATGAAAGGTGTTTTAAAGACCTATCTAACGGATTCAACATGACGTTCATACATAGCTTATTTCTCGAATTATTGAGGTTAAAACACGAGAAATTCTGAATTTTTACTTTTAAGGTCATCTTAGTGACCCTTGAACTTATAATTTTGACCGCGAATATTTTTTTTTAGGAGGCTAGCAACATTAAGAAGTATTATATCCGGTTTTGTTAAAAAAGGCACCAGAGAACAAAAAATAAAAAAAATTATATTTCATAACCTCAATTTTTTGATAAAATCGATTTGAGCGAGTTGATCCCGACATTCCAAAAATCTGAAAAAAATCTCAAAAATCTTTTAGGCCATAAGAATTCATATTCCGCTTCAAGAGTTGCAAAAATCCAAAAAAAAGTTTTTGATGAAACGCCCTAATGGGCATAATGGGAGCTAATTTTTAATCTTGTACACTCTTGATCCCGAAAAACTTTTTTAACCCACGGACCCAATTTTTTTTTTTAAGATAAAGTACACACAAAAAAATAAAAAATTTGTGCCAGTTTTTGGTTCAATTACAACCTATAAAGTGGTTATCCAACCTACCAAAGTTTTTGCTCTAAAAAACTTAGGTAAATTACACTGTGCTACAGTGAAAAAATACTTCTTATGTGACATAATAAAGGTTGTTGGTTTTGTCGAGTAGATCACAAAAATGCCCATTTAACTTGCCAGACACCCTCAAATTTTAGAGTTATTGTCATAAAACATTTTTTTGGGACTTTGCTCACTAAACCTTGTGTAATTCAGAAAATTTTCAACCGATTTTAAATTTTTTAACTGCTTTGGATAGAAGAAGGATAGGGCTTTCCATGTGTCTGAATTGGTCTACACATATAAGAAAGATATCTACTGATTTTTTCTATAATATCTAATTTTTTTGTTATTTTTTGAAATTTTTTCGAGTTTATCGATTTTTTTCTGCTATAGTTGGTTCAACAACCTTTATATTTATAAACACATTTTTAAAGAAAATTAGAGAAAAAAAAATTTAGTAGAAATCAGATAAGAATTGACAGAGTTGTGATAATTTTTCTAAAAAGAAAATTAAGATTTTTCAGGAAATCGTTGTTCAGACAACCCAGTCAAAAAAAAAAAATATCATAAGAGGTCATGTACAATATTTTTAAAGGTTTTTGGTGCGCTGAATCCGAATCTGGCCTTTAAATTGCTCTATCTTTTCAGGTTTTTGAGATATTTAACATAAATTTATATATCAATAACTAAATAAGATAGCGCAATTTCAAGGTCAAATTTGAATTCAGTGGGCCAAAAGCCTTTAAAATAATAATACGAACCTCTCAGTATGTTCGTTTATTTTTTTATTTTAACATGATAATGTTTTTAGGCTGGGGTCTAATTTTAAAAAAGTTGCAGGACGCCACCTCAGTTTGACTATATAAGCTAACGATTCAACAAAAAAGAAAATGAGAATTACATTTTTCATTTTATTACAACCTTAAACTTTGACAATAATTTAAAATTAATAAATAAAATAAAAAAAATAGTTCTTGTAGCGACACCTAGTGCCGTTACTCTATTAACGCAGTATTGCCATACCAAATATCGCATTTCCAATTAGATTAGTTACCATCATCGCAAATTTTTTCCAATAAAATATTACCACATCGCAAAACTAGCCAGTATATTTGAAAAAAAGCTACAGTGGCCTTGCTGAAGTGAGCCAGACTGCAAAATCCGTGATTTTTCAATTTTTTATTTTTTTTTTTTTAACATGGTAATGTTTTTAGGCTGGGGTATAACTTTTGACTATATAAGGGTGTCGTACTTAGATGACTTAGCATTAACCAGACCTTCGAAAATTGATTTCACCATTCAACGCATTATTATAAAAATTTTAATAAATGAATTAATTTGTGTCCAAATCGGTTCTTTGAATTTAATCTTTATTTAAAAAATAAAAAACAATTAATTTTGTGAATAATTAAATTATAATAATTAAATTTATTATTTAAAAATTATTATAAATTAAACCCTACATAACTGATTGTAACCACCCGAAATATTGGTTCTATTGGTCCAACCTTCAAGTATGACGATCAACTCAGAATCACATTATTAGTGGTTTAGTCCATCTGTTCACACTGAAAGAATTATTGTTCATTATATCTATGAACAAATTTCATAAAACCAAATTCATAGAATCTATGAAACAATTCATTGGCTGAATGAATATTCATTAGTATTCTGAAATATTTCATAGAATTTAACTCATAGATTTTATTAAATTCATAGAAAAGGTTCATAGAATTAATGAATGTCATTCATAGAAGAAAATGCCATCAATATGCCTTTTAATTTTTTTAATAATTAAAATAATGTTACAATAATTAAAATAGTTGAATAAATTTATTAAAAAAATAAAAAAAAAAATAAAAAAAAAAATAAAAAAAAAAAAAACATTAAAAAAAAAATATCATTGCTGCCCTGACCGGGGCTCGAACCCAAGACCTACCGGCTGAAGTGGTAATTATCGACGCCTTATCTATCAGCGCCACCAAAGAAGAAAAATCTCGCCAACTAACGCTTGGTTTTATAACGCTTCATTCTTGTAAATAAACAAAATATTTGTTTTCTACAAACACACACACAGCTTTTGGCAGAGCATTGTGACAGAGCATAGACACAAACTATCGGCGCTAGGTGTCACTCGATTAACGCAGTATTGCCATACCAAATATCGCATTTCCAATTAGATTAGTTGCCATCATCGCAAATTTTTTTCAATAAAATATTACCACATGGCAATATTAACCAGTATATTTGAAAATCGAAAAGAGAAACATAACAAAATGTAAATCATAATTTAAATAAGCTACGGTGGCGTAGTTGAAGTGAGCCAGACTGGAAAACAGGGGGTCCGGTGATCGAATCCCTGATCATTCAACTTTTTTTTATTTAGTTTTTTAGCTTGTACATTTCTTTTTGTTAGGGCAAAATTTGTTTGCATTAATTCTTTATACTTCTTTATTTAATTATAAAGTTTTTCAGTTTTTTCTAAATTTTTTTAGTTGTTTTTCTTTCTGAATTTTGTATTTTTAACATGATAATGTTTTTAGGCTGGTGTCTAATTTTAAAAAAGTTGCAGGACGCCACCTCAGTTTGACTATATAAGCTAACGATTAACAAAAAAGAAAATTGGAATTACTGTTTTCATTTTCTTAAAACCAAAAATTTTAGTAGCTTGAGTTTGTAACTTGGATAATAATTCACCTCGTGGTGAATAAAACAAATATTCACCAGCTGGTGAATAAAGCGTATCATAATTATTTTGCATCAATATTTTTTTTTCATCAATATTTTTTTCATCAATATTTTTTTTTCATCAATATTTTTTTTTCATCAATATTTTTTTCATCAATATTTTTTTTTCATCAATATTTTTTTTTCATCAATATTTTTTTTCATCAATATTTTTATTTTCATCAATATTTTTTTTTTTCATCAATATTTTTTTTTTTCATCAATATTTTTTTTTTCATCAATATTTTTTTTTTTTTCATCAATAATTTTTTTTTCATCAATATTTTTTTTTTCATCAATATTTTTTTTTTCATCAATATTTTTTTTTTCATCAACATTTTTTTTTTCATCAATATTTTTTTCATCAATATTTTTTTCATCAATATTTTTTTTCATCAATATTTTTTTTCATCAATATTTTTTTTTCATCAATATTTTTATTTTCATCAATATTTTTTTTTTCATCAATATTTTTTTTTTTTCATCAATATTTTTTTTCAACACTTTCTTTTTTTATCACTATTTTTTTCCATCTTTATTTTTTTTTTATCAGTATTTTTTTTTCATCAATATTTTTTTTTATCAATTTTTTTTTCATTAATATTTGTTTTTTCATCAAAATTTTTTTCATCAATATTTTTTTTTTTCATTAATATTTTTTTCATCAATATTTTTTTACATCAATATTTTTTTCGTTAATATTTTTTTTCATCAATATTTTTCAGCAATATTTTTTTTCATCAATATTTTTTTCATCAATATTTTTTTTCATCAATATTTTTTTTCATCAATACTTTTTTAATCAAAATTTTTTTTCATCGAATTTTTTATTTTCATCAATATTTTTTTGTCATAAATTTTTTTTTCTCAATTTTTTTTTCATAAATTTTTTGGCAAAAGTGCACTTTATAGGAAACAAAAGTAAAATAATAAAAAGAGGGCTAGGTCACAGGGCCCTTCTAGGTCCATAAAATCGTCCTGATGGGATTTTTTCAAAAAAAAATTCAAAGTTTTTCTAAGTTATTAAAAAGGACGTACAGCCGGCCTTCGCCGGTCTCAGGGATTACAAACTCCATAATTTAATTTAGCGACTTCGTTAATTAAAGCTTTTTTTTGTGTATCAAGCCTTTTACCCGGTTAATTACTAAATGGCTAAACTATTGAACAGAAAGATACTAAAATGGATCTAGGGGGAACAATATTGTTAATATATATGCAAAAAATACATATTTGCAATCGTTAGCAAATTACCTTTAATTTGAATACATACATGTTGGTGGGTGGGGCGGTTGTTTTGCTCAAGGGGTATACCGGGGCCTAGCCCCCTTAAATTTTAATTGTGGCATATTCTTTATTTTGCCAAAATATTCGTGCCCCGTAAAGTGCACTTCGGCCAATTTTTTTTTTCTTAAAAAACTTTTGTTATCGACAAACAGATTGATGGATGTCACTAAAATGTTTTAGAAACCTTTACGGATCAATAATGCATAAACATAATGGGATCCTCGAACTACAGTGACGAGCAAAAGTGTAACAGGGTTCACATTGCTTAGATAATCTGCTCTATATTTTAAACTACACAAGATAAAGTATTGAAGTTTTTTGATAATTTTATTAGTTAATTGATCAGAATTTATAAACATTATCGAAATATGCTGTAAAATTTTTTATAAAAAAAATATAGTAAAAATTCCATAAAAAGGCAAGTGTTACATTATTGCACTCATGATTTTTCTACATAAATCTTTAGGACAACTTTTATATTTCGCGCATATAGACCCGGATTTTGCAATTTTTTTATAAAACTTAATAAATAACATAAAAATAATTCATTTGTTGAAAAGAAATTTTGGCTAAAAATTTTTTTTACTCAAAAGTCCGTCCTTTTAACGATTTTAGGAGAGCCACACGTATTACTCAAGCTTAGAATATACAGACATTATTTTTTTGGAATGGCGTTTATATCCGGCGATAGTAGAGTCCATTTACAATCAAATTCATAAGTGGTTTGTTTATTTTGCAATTAATACAATTTTTTTATTGGGTACTTAATTTGGGTTTTTGGCGGCTTTTCAAATATTTTTGCAGATATTCAACATTTTTCGGATGAATACGAGCCAATTCTGGCCGATGATGTTTTTTCTATATTCGGTCTTAAATATATCGTCAATTAAAATCATCAGTAGATTGACAATATTGTTATAAAGAATGTAGTTATTATTAAATCCATATTTAAAATTATTGTTTGGGGTACCTAAATTGAATTAGTGAATTTCGTCCAATAACAAGAGCAGCAAAAGACTTTTATTTATTAAACATTATTTATTTTTGTTCTTTCTGAAAAAATTAACTCCAAAGATTGCGTTCTGATTCGATAATTTGACACTATGGCACTACCCCGAGGATAATGTCCAAAACCATGAAATGTGATAGTGGTTTTAAATGGCATAAACCCATTCTTAACAAAATTTATGATCAACTGGTGATATAACTTGTTGATTTATTTACGGCTGAATTAAGAAAACACTTCTTGAGGCAAAATTGGCCTTTATTCAGCCGAAAAATGTCGAATTTCGGCAAAAATATTTGAAATTCCTCCAGAAACCCAACCCCAGTACACAATAACTTTTTTTTTACTAATTGCAAAAGCAACAATCCATTTACGAAATTTTTTATAAATGGTCTCTATTATCGCCTGATATAAACACCATTCAAAAAAAATTATTTCTGCAAATTCTTAGCTTGATAAATATGCGTGGTTCCCCAAAAAACGTAAAAAGGACGGACTTTTGAGTTAAAAATAATGTTTACCCAAAATTTCTTTTCAACAAATGAATTATTTTTATGTTTTTTATTAAGTTGCGCGAAATATAAAAGTTGTCCTAAAGATTTATGTAGAAAAATCATGAGTGCAATAATGTAACACTTGCCTTTTTATGGAATTTTTACTATATTTTTTTTATAAAAAATTTTACAGCCTATTTCGATAATGTTTAAAAATTCTGATCAATTAACTAATAAAATTATCAAAAAACTTCAATACTTTATCTTGTGTAGTTTAAAATATAGAGCAGATTATCTAAGCAATGTGAACCCTGTTACACTTTTGCTCGTCACTGTATATTTCGATGCGTTTTTCATGGAATGACAAATTAATATGGCGCTATTTTTTCTAGAATAATTTTGTTTTAGAAAGATCACCTATTTATACAGCAAAACATTATCATGATTTAATGGTTTGGGCACGAGTACAAACTTCGCAGACATTTTTTCTGAATATATCTGCATTTTTCTGACTTATTTTTTCCACTTTATTGAATTGTTCTTAGTTTCCAAATTTTTTGTGAATATTGAATAAATTTGAGAAATTTCTTGGAGTTTTTTTTCTGAATATTTTTTTAACCCTTTTTGGAAATATGTGAGGGTTATTCGTAAAAAGTTTTTATTAAATAAAACATTATCATGATTTAATATTTTGGGCAAGAGTACAAAACTCTGCGGCATTTTTTTTTCCTGGGTTGTCCGAAATGCAGTTTCATGCAAAATCTTAATTTTATTTTTTAGAAAAATTATCACAACTTTGTCAATTGTTATTCGATTTTTTCGGCATAAAACTCATCGTATTCACAATTAAATTTTCTTTAAGAACAAGTTTATAAATATAAACATTGTTGAACGAACTATAGCAGAAAAAAATCGATAAACTCAAAAATTTTTCAAAAAATAACAAGAAAGTTAGATATTGTTGAAAAAATCAATACATATCTTTCTTAAATGTATAGACCATAAAAATCCCTATATTACTTCTCTCCAAAACAGTTAAAAAATTGAAAATCAGTGGAAAACTTTTTAAGTTACACGTGGTTTAGTGAGAAAAGTCCCAAAAAATCGTTTTTTGACAATAACTTTAAAATTTGAGGGTGTCTGGCAAGTTTGATGGGCATTTTTGTGATCTTTTCGACGAGACCTACAACCTTAACTACCTCATTTCAAAAGTATATTCGATTTTGTGTTTTTTGTAGCACAGTGTTATCCAAAACCACTTTATAGGTTCCCAGCTAACAAAATTCGGAGTGCTCAAAATGAAAGACTCCTAAATGAATCTAAATAATAAATATTTTTGGAACCCTCATTTTTCGGAGTCAAAAAAGATTCAAAAATGAAACATTTTATTTGAGTTTTCAAATTTGTTTTCCAAAAACACTCAATTTTTGGATTCAATATAAAACCATCTGTTTGGAGTCCAAAAGGAACCTAAAACATGAAGAAAATTGTTTCGTAAAAAAAATATTTCAAATTGACTCCTAAAAGGTTTAAAATTGTAATATTTTTTGAGCCATCCAAAAAGACTCAAAAAAAATATTGCTTTTGGAGTCAACAAATATTTTTTTTCTATCAAAATAAATAAAGTCAGAAAATAATTTTCTATAACGACGCTTTATGTACATAAAAACCACTAAAAAGGGAGAATGTTTCAAATGAATACATGTTTCAAGATCGAAGAACGTGGGACCGCCAAAGGAATGTTGTGCAGAGAAGAAAAAAGAAGAAATTTGTTGTAATTTTTATATAGTTGATGTGTATGTATATTGTATTTTGTTTTAATTTAGAAGTGTTGTGAACCATTAAAACGATTTTTAAATAAACAGATCTGATTTCAAGATGTACGCATTTTTTTTTATATAACAAAAAAAAACAGCAAAAATAGCACCCAGAAACCCCACTTTTTAAAAAGAGCCCAAAATGACTCCAAACAAACTCCAAAGTATGAACAAAATTTCCCCTTTTTGAATCTTTTTTTGGAGTCATTTTGGAAACTAAAATGAGGGCTCTTTTGGATGAACCACTTTCATACAATAATTTGAAATTTCTGTTATATTTTTTGAGCCCATTTTGGAGTCTTAAATGAGTCTGCTTGTTTGCTGGGTTGTATTATCCCCAAAACGGACACACTTTTTTTTATAGTTTTTTTGTGTGTATGATAAAACGAAGAACTTAGCATTATTTATTATAAAATGTAATTGTTTTTTACTTATGACAGTCTTCAAGTAAATGAGCAAAATATATTTTTTCCTTTAAGGGTGAGACTTATTTGCATATACAATCAATGTTGGCAATCCATACCTTTTCAATACCGTTATCCGTTTCAAAACCCTATAAATTGAATATCGGTACCAATACCAATACCGAAACTCAGTTTTGGTATCGGATACCGGTAATCAAAAACCTTTTCCTTCTGTACCGGTACGTACCGGTATTGAAACGGTTTTTCCTTAAAAAAACATGTTTTTTTTACAAAAAAAAAAAAAAAAATTAAAAATCATACTCCACACGGTGAGCCTCAGTGATGTTTAGGTTGAACTTTAGTGTCGTCGAAAAGTGTAAACGCAGTTTGATTTCTACTTGATTAAATGTCAAAAAAACTGTTAACAGCGAAATCGTAGCTGCTCGCATTCGCGAGATATCGCGAAATTAGTGTTTTTGTATTTTCTAAAATTTTGACAATGAAATTTTTAAAATGTCTTCAAAAACTGTGTATGCGGTTTTAATTGTAGTTATTTACAGTTCACAAAACTCGAAATCATATATATATCATCGAAATCATATCTTCTCAATTTCGCGAGAAATCGCAAAATTAAAAAAATAAAATGAAAAAATTGTATTATTCGCGTAAATTAGCAGTCAACATATTGTTGACAGCTCAAGGTGGCAGTTTTACCACCTTGAACAACGTAAAATTTAAACTGCATTCAAAATATTTGTTGTTTCTTGATTGGTTTCCTTTATTTTAGACACTAAAGAAAAAATAAATTAATTAATGTAAAACCATGAACAGCAATTTAGTAATTTCTCGGGAAATTGAGCATCTATAATTCTTATGCTTGCAGTTTTGTCACCTTTAATAACCTCGAATTCAAACTGCATACTACATTTTTGTCATTAATTGAAGTAAATGTTTTTGAAGACCAAAAATAACACAAAGTAATGCATAAATAGTAGTTTAGCGAGTTTTTTTTAGCGATCTCGAAGAATTGAGCAGCTAGAATTTAAATGTTAACAGCCTTATGACCTTTGATCAATAGCAAGTCAAACTGCATTTCGTGTTTTTCAACAATGTTAAAGAAACTTCTTTTTTTAATCAAAACAAGGAAAACCCCCAAAAAGCTGTTTTTCGCTATTTCTCGCGGAAGTGAGCAGCTATAATTTTTTTGTGAGTAGTTTTAATTTCATCCAACATGCTCAAATCAAACTGCATACCACTTTTTTTATCTTTTCTAAAAAACCGGTTTTAAAATATAAGTAAATAATAAAAAAAAAATAAAATATATATATAATTACGCGATATCTCGCGAAATTTAACACCTACAATTTCGATGTCAACAGCTGTGTGACCTTTGATCAAGCACAAGTAAAACTGCTTACCATGTTTTTACGAAATTTTAAAGAAACCTATCCAAAGATAAAAAACAAAAACAAAAACATCAAAAAATTAACTTGGCGATTTCTCGCGAACACTAATTTCGCGTTATCTCGCGAATGCGAGCAGCAACGATTTCGCAGTTAACAGTTTTGTGACATTTAATCTTGTAGAAATGAAATTGCGTCTACACTTTTCGTCGACCCTAAAGTTCAACCTAAATATCGCTGATGCTCACCGTGTCCAATTGCCTTCCCGGTGTCTTAAAAAAATAAAAAATAAATCTTTGGGCACCCACATCGTGGATTAAGTAAAAATTTCCAAAAAAAAGCCATAATTCAACCGCGATGCGGGAGCAGTAGAAAATTATTGATTTTCAAATTTTTATGGAGTCATTTTGACTCCCAATAGAAATTTTCTGAAATCCTTTCGTATAGTATAGTTTTTTGTGGATTTTTATTTAATTTGCGATGTGGGTGCCCACACAGAAAATAATATCGTATATTTTATTTTAATTAAAATTTGAATTGTTTTTTAATTTAATATCAATTAAATTTTTAATTAATATAATTAATTGTTTAATCAAATTTTTAACTTTTTTTTAATTAAAATTTTAATAGTTTTTTTTGTTTAATATTAATTTAATATTTAGTTAATATAATTAATTGTTTAATTTAATTTTTAGCTTTACTTATTTTTTTATACCCTCCAACTACAGTATGGGGGTATACTCACTTTGTCATTCAGTGTGTAACGCATCAAAATATCGGTCTAGGACCCCATAAAGTATATATATTTATGACCAGTGATCGATTCTAAGACATTCTAGCGATGTCCGTCCGTCCGTCTGTCCGTCTGTAGTTAACACGATGCAGTCCAAAATTAAAGAGCTAGACTCCCGACATTTGGCACAAATATATCTTATATTAATAGGCAGGTTAAGTTCGTAAATGAGAAAAATCGGACCATTGTCCAAAAAGTTCCCCCATGAATAATTAAACCAACCTCTGAAAAATAGCATTTTTTTACGTGATTTTTTGTGTTTTTGTTTAACAAATGCAACAATTTTTTGCAACAAGAAGTTCAAAGTCCTGCACTTGAACCCAGCGAATTAGAAAATTCCGTTTTTTCGGTACTCCCCCTCCCCCCCCCCCCAATGGGCGTGGAATAAAACATTTTTTTTAAATCATGATAAACTTGCATTTTTTATCTTATTTTTTAAACACATATTCGAGAGGAAATTTGCCCCCCCCCCAATTACAAATACCGCCCCCAAAAAAAAAACGCCCCTGGATTTTTTAATTTTTTATGCATGTTGGTGGGTATAAAATATTCGGCACAGCCGAATTTAAATCTCTTACTTGTTTGTTATGTTTTACGCGTGTGTGCAAGTGTGTGTTTTTCTCATGCATTGTATTACATACAAAAAAAAATACGTAAGTATAAAAAGTTAGTTGAAAGTTTTTATACCCTCCAACTACAGTATGGGGGTATACTCACTTTGTCATTTCGTGTGTAACGCATAAAAATATCGGTCTAGGACCCCATAAAGTATACATATTTATGATCAGTGATCGATTCTAAGACATTCTAGCGATGTCCGTCCGTCCGTCCGTCCGTCTGTCCGTCCGTCTGTCCGTCTGTCCGTCTGTAGTTAACACGATGCAGTCCAAAATAAAAGAGCTAGACTCCCGACATTTGGCACGAATATGTCTTATGTTCATAGGCAGGTTAAGTTCGTAAATGAGCAAAATCGGACCAGGGGGAAAAAAGTTCCCCCTTGAAGAACTAAACCAACCTCTGAAAAATTCCATATTTTTACATGATTTTTTGTGTTTTTGTTTAACAAATGCAACATTTTTATGCCACAAAAAGTTCAAAGTCCTGCATTTGAACCCAGAGCATTAGACAATGTCGATTTTTCGGACCACCCCCTTTTATGGGCGTGGAATAAAACATTTTTTTTTAAATAATGATAATCTTGTATTTCTTTAGTGCAAAAAGCATAAGAATAAATTTTTAAACACTTATTCGAGGGAGAATTTGCCCCCCCCTCAATTACTACTAGCGACCCCCTGACCCCCCCCCCAAAAAAAAAAAAACGCCCCTGCATTTTTATTTTTTTATTTTTTTGCATGTTGGAGGGTATAAAAGATTCGGCACAGCCGAATTTAACACTCTTACTTGTTTTATTTCTCATATAGGTTTTTGAATTCTCATTTTGTTTATAGTTTTATGTGTATGTACATAAAAGTTTTATAATCAACTTTATAAAATCATCTCACTGACTATGTCTTTACGGCATAAATAAATTTTATTAAAGTTTGAAGAAATATTTTTTTTGAACTATTTTATTTAAAAAAAAAATTGTTTTAAATTATTTTTTTTATATATAATATTTTTAATTAATTTTTTTAATTTATACAATTAAAATTTTAATTATTTTTTTTTAATTTTAATTAAATTTTTGAATTTATAGTAATAAGTTTTTAATTAAATAAATATCCATTTATTTTTAATTAACGACATACAAATATTTTTAATTTATTTGCGCATTTTAGTAATTGGTCCGGATTTAATTAATTTTTTAATTAAATCTACGAATTTTTGAATAAAATATTGATTTGTTACTGTCCAAGAATTTTTTGATATTTATAGGACTTCGGGGAGGCATTTGGAATACTAGCAGGAGATTTTCAAACTAACAAGGGAAGTCTCCCTGGTGTCACCCTCCGATCTTCATGAAATTTGGATATGTTGTTAAGAACGAAAATTAATTCGATGCGTATTTTTTTTTAGCGGCAAAAACTCATTTTTAGGGGGGGTCGATTTGTATGGGGTGAAGTTGACCTTTTTCAGTTTTTTAAGATTAACGCCTATTTAAACAAAATTAATATAGGCATGTGTGGCATCAAATTGAAGGTATTAAAAATACCTATCTCGTGGGGCTAACAACGGGCCAAAGAAGTTAATATTTTTCAACTTATTAACAAAAATGTCCTAAAATTTTAATATTTTACTCAATATGACGAAAAGTTTTGCATGTATTGACACGTTATTAGCACACGTAGATAGGTTTTCCAAAGACCTTTCATTTGGTACACACAGAAAATAGATTCAGTTGTTGCAACTGAATTGTTTTCCAACTGAATTTTTGCGGTTGCACCAACTATCACAATATTCAGTTGCCTCTACTGCCAATTCAGTTGTCTCTACCAGTAAATATCTATCACAAGAACCGAATGTTTTTATGTTAAAATTGACATTGGTTAGAGTGATCGAATTTTAAAAAGCGTTATATAGTTGTACCAATCAATATTTTTTTAAACTGTTTCTTTTGAAATAAAAATTTTTAATAATTTTTTCAAGCAATTTTACTAATTTATTTGATTGTAAAAATTTTAAAATTTAATTTAAAATAAATTTTTCTGAAATTTTTCCTATACAAAAAATCTCAAATTTGGAGAAAAAGTTTCAGGTTCTGAAAAATGTTTCCTGCAGAAAAAGTCTCAGATTTTGAGTAATTTTTCCTATAGAAAATGTCTCCGATTCTGAGAATAGTTTTGGATGAAACTTTCTTAATTTCAATATTCTGGCATTTACAAACCTTAAATTTGTTACCACTCTCTTGACCCTTTGGACTCTAAGGATTTCTTGGAAACTGCACCAAAGTTTTTTATAGTGGGCTCAAAAAACAATTTTATTGTCCTTCTGGGTAAAATATCATCTTTAGCATCTGCATTAAAGTTGCGTGTGCAAATACCTAAAATAAGATTTATTAATTTAAATTTATTGTATTTCGGCAGTGGTATCAACTTACCGTCAGCATTTGTAA
Source organism: Pegoplata infirma (assembly GCA_963921195.1). NCBI lineage: Eukaryota > Metazoa > Arthropoda > Insecta > Diptera > Anthomyiidae > Pegoplata > Pegoplata infirma. Next base: position 109,353,847 of record OY992538.1, read on the forward strand.
CATTTTTTACTAAATTTTACATGAATTTTATTTAAAAATTTAAAAAACGTCTGAACACAATAACATTTTGGTTTTAAATGATTGCTATTTTCATTTTTTTTGACGCAAAACGTTTTGTAATTGAAATGAAATCCTAACGACCAATCATTAGTTAAGAATACCAATACAAATTTATAATTTAGTAAAATTTTTCAAAAATAAAAAAATATTGAAAACTTGGTTAAGTTAACCAACATTTTCAGTTGTGGATACTATTACCTAATGTTTTTGGAATTTATTAATTTAAACAAATGATTATTGGTCGTGAGGGAAAATAAAGACTAAAAGAATCGGTTGTACTTACTAAATATTTTTCAAAAACTTTATTAGTTTTTAGTTTGGGTATATTAACCAAATTATTAGTTGTTGATACATCCATTCGGTCACGATTAATAATTAATTATTACTGCTGTTGTTAATTTGGTATGGTGATAAAAAATTTACAAAAACAACTAAAAATTTATAAGATTTATCAAAATTCCGTTGTCATTATGGAATTCCAACTTAACATTTCTCTGTGTGTATGTAACATGACCAGGTTTCTTTGCACAATATAGGAGATAAACTAAAAAAACTGAAAAATGGCCTTGCCTTCCCCCCTCATTTCTACCCCATAAATATGAATTTGGGCTGCTAAAAAAAAATACGTGTCCCTTTATTGTTTCTGATCTACAAAATAAAACCAATTCCACAAATATCCGCGGGTGACACTAGGGAGACTTCCCTTGTAAGTATAATTTTTTAAGTGGCTTAGCTTTTAGATATTTTTTGTTACTTAAAAGTGCCGTGATTCGTGAAAAAAATCTTTTTGCAATATTTTTGAATGTGATCTTGTCTAGACAGGGAAGACCTATTTTTACAAATAGCTAACAACAACAAAAAAATGGTTGCCTGGAAATAAGTTGAAATATGTAATTTGTTGGGGATTTTACTTTAAACGCGATGTGGGAGGGTAAAGAAATTTTCGATTTTCACGAAAGTTTTATGGAGTCATTTTGACACCCAATAGAAACTTATTGGAACCTTTTCAGCTTAAACAAAAATTAAAAGTAAAAATTGATACGGCCTAATATTTTTGCCCTAAAGACAAAGGATGATTTCAAACTTTCATATACATATACAAAAAAACTATAAACTAAATGAGAATTCCAAAAAATAAAAAATAAAAAACTATTAGTTATATTTAATTATTTATTAATTTTTTTCTTTTATTTTTAAGTAAATTTTTAATTGCTTCAATTAAAAATACACCTTTTGTGGTTGTGGTCTGACAACGTTCCCCGCTGACCCCCTAAAAACGCTCTTTTAAATTTTTTTCATTTTAGCAAAAATATTAAAAATAAATAAGTAAACATGTGTTTAGTAGGGCGTCCCGTCGAATTTAAATTTTCGAATTTCATGTCACAATGGACAGGTTGGAGCTGATTGTGGGAAAATTTATGAAAAAAAATTCTCAAGGTCATCTTCAGTCGGCAACCAGCGGTCAAAGTTAAAAAAAAATTACGTATTTCGACCAAAAATCATGTCCGAATTTTTTGACCAAATCCATCGGAAATTCGGAAATTTTCCGTAAAAATTGCGGAAATTTTGGAAAAATATTTAAAAAAATCATAAGCCGCTATATTGGTCTTCAGGTGTTGATTTTTAAACATAAAAATTATTTTAAACATAAAAAATTCTAAAAACGCGATTTGACCCAAAAATTATGATCTGTGATTTCGGTCCACAGATGCTTATAATTATTTTCTGACCAAAACTGTTTTTTTTTTTATTTTTTAGGTAATAAAAGTTGGAAAATGTTAGGTGTGATTTTAAAAATTAAAAAAAAAATATAAAAACGCGATTTTGGTCCATAGATGCTGATCAGCGATTTTAGTTCACAGCTTCTGAACAGCATTTTAGAACCAAAATCGTGTTTTTATATTTTTTTAATATTTTTTAGATAACACACTTAACATTTTCCAACTTTTAAGACCAATTTGGATAAAAAATATTTGTTTGTTTAAAAATCAGCATCTGTGGACCTCGCTGTTTTGGAATTTTTTAAATATTTTTTCAATAAGTTCGCCAAATTTCAGAATTTTGGTCGAGATACGTAATTTTTTCCAACTATGTAGGCTGGTTGCCGACTAAAGATGACATTGCAAAATTTTTTCATAAATTTTAACACAATTAGTTCTATCGTGGCCATCGTTTGGCAGGTATTTCGACATGAAATTCGAAAATTTAAATTTGACGGAACACCCTAGTGTTTAGTATTGAAAAAAAAATAATTTTTTTGAATTTTTATACGTTTTTTTTTATATTTTTAGCATTTTTTTCCGATATAACATACCGGTACGTACTGGTATTGACGTTTCGGTATCGGTAATACCGTAACCGATTCAACTCAAATACCGTAACCGATACCGATACCGATATAAATAAAAAAAAGATACAGATACCGTTATTCGTTTCGATTGCCAACCTTGTATACAAATGATATATTAGTCGATTTAACATGCATTTTTTTTTGTAATCCCAATTTTAAAAAATAAATGGCACCATAATTCATCCCACAGAACTCATCAATTCGAAAAACAACAACTGCAGAATATTGTTTGTACGTCTAATATGTGTTTTATTCAGTGTTGCCACTTCTTGGATAATTATCCAAAAAATGGATAATTTAAAATTTTTTGGATACTCTTTGGATAATTACATTTTTGGATAATTTTATCATTTACAATTTAAAGTTTTACATGGACAAAATATAATTTTTTTTAAAGAAAACAAAAACCGATTTACGAAATAAATTATCTTCAAATAATGTTGCTCTAATTCGTTTTACAAAAGACGACATTTAAAGAAATGGGGGTACACATTTTGAGCCCACAAAAGTAAAGAATTGTTTTAAAAAACTCGAACAAGGACTAGTAATACTATTGTTATACAATATTTTTTATACTGAACAGTACAAAATGTATGGCTCCGTACCATAGAAAAACAAAAAGTCTATTTTAACAAAATTTTTATTTTAATTTTCAAATTTCCCAAATAATTTTTGAAGTCGATTTTAAAAAACAAAAACAATTTGTATGGAAATAGAATTTAAAGTCGAAGTATGTATTTTTTTTTTTAAATATTTTTATGTATTCTTTAAATAGAATTAAAACAAACCACTTTTGTTTCGTTAAAAAAAATCGTTTTTTCATACATTTTTTTTTTGGATAATTTTTGGGATTTTGGATAATTTCGGACAAACTCCTGGATAATTTTTTGGTTCACTGGTGGCAACACTGGTTTTATTATTTGATTATCCAAGTCTGTTTGCATTTAAGTCTGACAATGAGTACATTATTTGGTTACATTTTTGGTGAAACATTTGCAATTGCATACAAAATTAATTGGCCAATATTGTGTCTTGTCCAGAAATAAGAAATAGAAATAAATAAATTTTTTGTAAAGAACATAGTAGTTTTTCAAAATTGTGTTTGAACAGCAGTTGTTGATAATGTATCTTTATCTATCTCTATGCGTCTTGGTATCTGTCAACAGCATGTACATTTTTTTTTAAGATGAGTGTATGGTTTTAAAATGTATTTTGAGGCAATGAGAAATATGAATGTCTTCAAATTGAAGATATTTTTTGTAGGAAAAATGTATCCAAATCAAACAAAACTCTGAGACTTATTTCTTTAGGATCTGAGAAATTTTTTATAGAAAAAATGTCTCAGAATCTGAGAATTTTTTTTATACTCAAATTCTGATTAATTTTTATTAAACAATAAAAATTGTTTTATTCGACCTTTAAAATATTATATTTTGAGGATGTTTATTCTGGCTCGAGGACTATCATATGTAAAAATGTTTTAAATATTTTTGTTGGTTATTGACAATCGTAGCCTTACTAGTATAGTACAATTTCTTCGTCTTTCTAATTCCCATTGTGGATAGAGTCAAACATGTATTAATATTTTAGTTTGTGCACAAACGCTTTATCATTAGACTCGTTTGCTACTTTGTAGTAAATCGTTTCTATTATTGCTAAATAATCTTGACAATGGAATCTGACAAATTGCGAAACAAGTGTCGATTAAGTCTTGCAAAAATGACCGACATAAATAAATTTAAAGCAAAAAAATAATTTTCTTGAAAATTTTACTATAAGAATATCATTGTTTTAATTACCCGGTGAAAAATGAGCATATATGGATACATATATGTAAATATATGGATGCATATATGTAAATATATGAGCATATATGGTCATATATGAAATTGTATGCGGTCATATATGATCATATTTGCAACATATATGTCCATATACGTAAAATGAGGGCATATGCCCATATATGACATATATGGACATTAGAGTGTCCCTTATTTTGGAAATGTTGGAAATCTTGAGACGGTACCCGCTCATTTTTTTCCTTTTGACTTAAAAATAACTCAGGAAAAATTTTACGCCCCTAGGACCACGCCTTCCCTACGCGACGGGCCCTTAAAGAGCGGGGCCTAAAAAATCATTTTTCCATACAAACCAAAAAATTTTTTTTTTGATTTTTAATTTTTTTGTTATTATTTATTATATTACTTGGTTTGCTTATTCACAACAAAAAATTTGATTTTGGTGGGATAAGTCTTTCAGCGCTAAAAAATTTTTCGCAAAAAAAAATTTTGAGCCGCCGGGGTCCTACAGTAAAACATTTTTAAAAAATATTTTTTTTTAGTTTTGACCAGCAACGGTTTTAGCTGCTATGTTGCTTTAAATGATATATATTCATAAAAAAATATTTTTTGTATCTGTGACATCTTAATCGTGTTCTAAAAAAGGGTAAAAAATGCATTGATGATTTTTTTCGATACACGATAAAAATGTCACAAATATGAATAATATTTTTTTTGGAATATATATCATTAAAAACAACATAAAAACTAAAACCATTGCTTTTCAAAACTAAAAAAAAATATTTTTTAAAAATTTTTTACCGTAGGATTCCTACGGCTCAAAATTTTTTTTTTCGAAAAAGATAAAGATGTCACAGATATGAATAATTTTTTTTTTGGAATATATATCATTTAAAGCAACATAGCAACTAAAACCGTTGCTGGTCAAAACTAAAAAAAAATATTTTTTAAAAATTTTTTACTGTAGGACCCCGGCCGCCCAAATTTTTTTTTTGCGAAAAATTTTTTAGCGCTGAAAGACTTATCCCTCCAAAATCAAATTTTTTGTCGTGAATAAGCAAACCAAGTAATATAATAATTAATAACAAAAAAATTAAAAATAAAAAAAAAATTTTTTTGGTTTGTATGGAAAAATGATTTTTTAGGCCCCGCTCTTTAAGGCCCCGTCGCGTAGGGAAGGCGTGGTCCTAGGGGCGTAAAATTTTTCCTGAGTTATTTTTAAGTCAAAAGGAAAAAAATGAGCGGGTACCGTCTCAAGATTTCCAACATTTCCAAAATAAGGGACACTCTAATGGACATATATGGAGCATATATGTCATCCCGAATAAAAAAAAGTTATATGACGCAATATTTAATTATATATGAACAGTAGAGTGTCCCTTATTTTGGAAATGTTGGAAATCTTGAGACGGTACCCGCTCATTTTTTTCCTTTTGACTTAAAAATAACTCAGGAAAAATTTTACGCCCCTAGGACCACGCCTTCCCTACGCGACGGGCCCTTAAAGAGCGGGGCCTAAAAAATCATTTTTCCATACAAACCAAAAAATTTTTTTTTTGATTTTTAATTTTTTTGTTATTATTTATTATATTACTTGGTTTGCTTATTCACAACAAAAAATTTGATTTTGGTGGGATAAGTCTTTCAGCGCTAAAAAATTTTTCGCAAAAAAAAATTTTGAGCCGCCGGGGTCCTACAGTAAAAAATTTTTAAAAAATATTTTTTTTTAGTTTTGACCAGCAACGGTTTTAGCTGCTATGTTGCTTTAAATGATATATATTCATAAAAAAATATTTTTTGTATCTGTGACATCTTAATCGTGTTCTAAAAAAGGGTAAAAAATGCATTGATGATTTTTTTCGATACACGATAAAAATGTCACAAATATGAATAATATTTTTTTTGGAATATATATCATTAAAAACAACATAAAAACTAAAACCATTGCTTTTCAAAACTAAAAAAAAATATTTTTTAAAAATTTTTTACCGTAGGATTCCTACGGCTCAAAATTTTTTTTTTCGAAAAAGATAAAGATGTCACAGATATGAATAATTTTTTTTTTGGAATATATATCATTTAAAGCAACATAGCAACTAAAACCGTTGCTGGTCAAAACTAAAAAAAAATATTTTTTAAAAATTTTTTACTTTAGGACCCCGGCCGCCCAAATTTTTTTTTTGCGAAAAATTTTTTAGCGCTGAAAGACTTATCCCTCCAAAATCAAATTTTTTGTCGTGAATAAGCAAACCAAGTAATATAATAATTAATAACAAAAAAATTAAAAATAAAAAAAAAAATTTTTTGGTTTGTATGGAAAAATGATTTTTTAGGCCCCGCTCTTTAAGGCCCCGTCGCGTAGGGAAGGCGTGGTCCTAGGGGCGTAAAATTTTTCCTTAGTTATTTTTAAGTCAAAAGGAAAAAAATGAGCGGGTACCGTCTCAAGATTTCCAACATTTCCAAAATAAGGGACACTCTAATGAACAGATATGCTTTTATGTAAATCCATATTAATTTTGATCCGAAAATTGGCGGATCGAATATTATACGATTGTATCCAATTCTATTATTTTTGATAAAATAATATCAAATTTGATTAAGTTTGATCCCAAAAATGGGTCTATCTAATTGTATTAAATCATATCTTATCTGTTAAAATTAGATAAATTTTTATATAATTAGATGAAATGTGGTGAATTTTTTTGGAATTTTAAACGTGAAGTTAGAAATTATTTTATCAGATTGGATACATTATCAATTAGAAGAGTTTTTATTGCATTCTTCGGAATTTTTTCGGGACTTAGCAAATTATTAAAAATTTGTAATTATACCCTCCAACAACAGTATGGGGGTATACTCACTTTGTCATTCCGTTTGTAACGCATCGAAATATCGGTCGCGGACCCCGGAAAGTATATATATTATTGATCTATGATCGATTCTAAGACTTTTCTAGAATGTCCGTATGTCCGTCCGTCCGTCCGTCCGTCTGTATAAGACACGATGCAGTCCAACATAAAAGAGATAGACTCGTTAAGTTTGGCAGGAATATGTCTTTTGGTCCTAGGCAGTTTAAGTTCGTAAATGGGCAAAATCGGACCAGGGGGGAAAAAGTTCCCCCTTATAGAACTTAACTGACCTCTGAAAAACGCCATATTTTCACAGGTTTTTTGTATTTTTGTTAAGCAAATGAAACAATTTGATGTCAGAAAAAGTTCAAAATTGGACTAAGGAAATAAACAAAATCGTTTTTTTTGCCCGCCCCCCTTTTGTGGGCGTGGATATTAAAAATGTTTTTAAATAATGATAAAATTGTATTACTTAATCTGAAAAAGCATAATAAATAAATTTGTAAAAATTTACCGCATGGGTTTATGTGTCCCCTAATGAGCCCTTCTGACCCCCCCCCATAAAAACGCCCCTGCAATTTTTTTTAATTCTTTTTATATGTTGGAGGGTATTATAGATTCGGCACAGCCGAATTTAACACTCTCACTTGTTTTTTTTTCTTAAATCATTTTTAAGGGATTTAAAAATTCCAAAAAATTTTTGAGTATTAGAAAATTTAAAAACATTTTTTCGGAACTTAAAAATTTTTCAAAAAAAATAAAATTTCTCCTGAAAACATTTTCAATGATTTTTTTACTCCAAATGACTTTTTTATTTCGGGACTTTCGAAAATTTTCATAAAATTTTTTAGGACTTGAAAATTTTTTAATTTTTATTTAATTGTCCGGGACTTAGAAAATTTAGAAAAATTTTTTCGGGATATAATTATAAATAAAATCATATATCTTTTTATCTGCCATATCTAAAAATTCCCGACATTATATGTCATATCTAATTTCATATAGATCGGTATGTAAATAGATATGAATATGTATGTTATCATTTTAAAAAATAAGGAAAAATACAATGCTATATATAAACTTATATGTCCATATCAATGTTCATGCATAACCATATATAAATATAAATAATTATATAATAGCATATATGATTATATCAGATCTTTTTTACTCGGGATACTAGCTTACCATCCCGGTACTTCGTTACCGGTTGCATTGAATACCGGATAATAGAAGGATCAGAATTACTCTACCGATTTCAAGAAATTCCCCTACGTAGTCTTTGTTTTATTTACTTTTGAAAATTTAAGTCTTTCATAAAATAATATTTCAATAAATAATTTAAACAATAAAATTTGAATAATCTTAGAGCCCTTATTTCGGGATTTTGGATTTTGAATGAATGAATATTTCAGTGAATAAAGAAATTGGAATAAAAATAAGTTTGAGTGAAAAAACATATAGAGAGAAAAAATATGGAGTAAAAAAAAGTTAAATACGAAAAATTTGAGTAAAAATATCATTCCATATTGTTCCCTGCTCTATTCCATTTCGTTCTCCGTTCTAAAATTTAAAATTTTAAATATGTCCTTCACTTGTGTGTTATTTTTGGGGCTTTTAGTTTAATAGTTAGATAGGTAAAAACAACCATTTGCCCCCTTTTCCCCTTAAAATTAAATTTCCAAAAACTTTTTTTTTGTGCTAGGTGATCCTTTATTTAAAATGTCAAGTTTCTGAGCCATTATTTCAAGAAATATAGGAATACCAAAATTTACACTTTTTCATTATTATAGGAACAAAGAAAAAAGTACCAAAAGTACACTTTCTTACCCCCGTTAGAAACGGAATTTCCAAAAAGAACCTCTTCAAAAAAGATTTTTCTTCACCGAAGGATCTTCTTTTCCAAATTTCAATTTTCTAGTATCATTGTTTTAGCAAATATTAAAAGTACAAAAAGGATTTTACATTCCTAGTTTTAAGTTTCTAGAATTATTACGTCAAAAAAATTCCAAAGGTACCGAAAATACACTTTTTCAGCTATTTTATCCCACTAACAATAAGAAGCGGAATTTTAAAAACATGTTTTTCCCAGAATGTGTTTTTTTACCGAATTCTCCTTCATTACAAATGTTAAGATTATAGGAAATATAAAAAGTTTCTATAAATAAAATTTCAGGAAATAAAAAAGTACCAAAAAGTGTACTTTTATAAAAAATACTTTTAATGAAAGGTACTTTTTATAAAAGGTACTTTTTATAAGAGGTACTTTTTATAAGAGGTACTTTTTAAAAAAGGTACTTTTTATAAAAGGTACTTTTCATAAAAGGTACTTTTTATAAAAGGTACTTTTTATAAAAGGTACTTATTATAAAAGGTACTTTTTATAAATGGTACTTTTTATATAAGGTACATATTATAAAAGGTACTTTTTATAAAAGATACTTTTTATAAAGGGTAGTTTTTATAAAAGGTACTTTTATTAAAAAAAGGTACTTTTTAAAAAAGTTACTTTTTATAAAAGGTGCTTTTTATAAAAGGTACTTTTTATAAAAGGTACTTTTTATAAAAGGTACTTTTTATAAAAGGTACTTTTTATAAAAGGTACTTTTTATAAAAGGTACTTTTTATAAAAGGTACTTTTTATAAAAGGTACTTTTTATAAAAGGTACTTTTTATAAAAGGTACTTTTTATAAAAGGTACTTTTTATAAAAGGTACTTTTTATAAAAGGTACTTTTTATAAAAGGTACTTTTTATAAAAGGTACTTTTTATAAAAGGTACTTTTTATAAAAGGTACTTTTTATAAAAGGTACTTTTTATAAAAGGTACTTTAATAAAAGGTACTTTTTATAAAAGGTACTTTTTATAAAAGGTACTTTTTATAAAAGGCACTTTTTATAAAAGGTACTTTTTATAAAAGGTAATTTTTATATAAGGTACTTTTTATAAAATTTACTTTTTATAAAAGGTAGTTTTTATAAAAATTACTTTTTATAAAAGGTACTTTTTATAAAATGTACTTTTTATAAAAGGTACTATTTATAAAAGGTACTTTTTATAAAAGGTACTTTTTATAAAAGGTACTTTTTATAAAAGGTACTTTTTATAAAAGGTACTTTTTATAAAAGGTAATTTTTATAAAAGGTACTTTTTATAAAAGGTAATTTTTATAAAAGGTACTTTTTAGAAAAGGTACTTTTTATAAAAGGTACTTTTTATAAAAGGTACTTTTTATAAAAGGTACTTTTAATAAAAGTTACTTTTTATAAAAGGTACTTTTTATAAAAGGTACTTTTTATAAAAGGTACTTTTTATAAAAGGTACTTTTTATAAAAGGTACTTTTTATAAAAGGTACTTTTTACAAAAGGTACTTTTTATAAAAGGTACTTTTTATAAAAGGCACTTTTTATAAAAGGTACTTTTTATAAAAGGTACTTTTTATAAAAGGTACTTTTTATAAAAGGTACTTTTTATAAAAGGTACTTTTTATAAAAGGTACTTTTTATAAAAGGTACTTTTTATAAAAGGTACTTTTTATAAAAGGTACTTTTTATAAAAGGTACTTTTTATAAAAGGTACTTTTTATAAAAGGTACTTTTTATAAAAGGTACTTTTTATAAAAGGTACTTTTTATAAAAGGTACTTTTTATAAAAGGTACTTTTTATAAAAGGTACTTTTTATAAACGGTACAGAATTTTCAGAAAGTACTTGTTCCAGAATGTTTTATTTCACTAAAGGATCCTACATTTTAAATTTGAAGTTTGAATGACCATTATTTCAGTATATAAAAAAAAGTACCAAAAGTACACTTTATTACCCATTTTACCCCCGTAGAATCAACATTGGCAAAAACCCAGATTTAGTGAATCTTTTTTCCGGGAGGTGAACCTACATTGCAATTTTCAAGTTTCTAGTACTATTATGTAAGGAAATATAAAAAGTACCAAAAGTACAGTTTTTTACCCTTTTTACCCCCTTAGAATCATCATTGGCAAAAATCAAGCCCTAGTGGATTTAAATTCCGGGAGGTGAACATACAGTCCAAATTTTGAGTTTTTGTGACCATTTTTTAAGGAAATATAAAAGGTACCAAAAGTACAGTTTTTTACCCTTTTTACCCCCTTAGAATCAACATTGGCAAAAATCAAGCCTTACTGGATCTATATTCCAGGATGTGAACATACAAACCAAATTTCAAGTCTATATGACCATTATTTCAGGAGATATAAAAAGTACCAAAAGTACAGTTTTTTACCCTTTTTACCCCCTTAGGGTCAACACTGGCAAAAATCCGGCCTTAGTGTATCCATGTTCCGGGAGGTGAACATACAGTCCCAATTTCAAGTCTCTACGACCATTATTTCAGGAGATATAAAAAGTACCAAAAGTACAGTTTTTTACCCTTTTTACCCCCTTAGAATCAACACTGGCAAAAATCCAGCCTTAGTGGATCTATAATCCGGGAGGTGAACCTACAGTCAAAATTTCAAGTCTCTAGCTTCAGCGGTTTGGGCTGGGCGATGATGAATCAGTCAATAAGTCAGTCAGTCAGTCACATTACTCTTTTATATATGGGGCATTCCATGTGAAATCGGACACTTTGAAAAACTTTTTTTTTAGATTTTCCCAATATGTTTACAGTTTTTAGTACCCTTCGAAAACTCCTTCGTGGTAAATTTTCAGATTTTTTTGATGACCCGTTCAAAAGATATTGAATTTTTAAAAATTGGCAGTTTGTTTCTTTACTCAAACTTCTTTTAATCATAACTTCTTCAATAATGGTCCAAATTTCAATTTTTTTTTTCAAAATTTTTGTTTTTTTAAATACTTTCTAAAAAAAAATCCCAAAAAATTCTTAACAGCGCTCTAGTATGCGATTTTTAAGTTTTAAAATTTAAATCTAATTTTTGAAAATGTTTGTACTCTTTGATTTTTTTGAAATTTTTTTGTGTAAAACTTCTATCAATTCTACAAATTTTTTGCCCAGGAAGATCGTGGGATAACGATTATTACTATTTTTTAAAATTTTTTGAAAAAATTTTATTGTAATTTTCCAATCCTAAAATCATTTCTACTGCTCCAATGGTGCGTCATAGAGGGGTCCTTTATAAGACCGACCCCCATTAATTTTTACGTCTTAACATTTCTTTGGAACAAACTAATACCCTATCTCCAATTTCTAAGGGGGCTCCCACACAAAACGACATTTTTTAAAATTTGTTCCAACCGCTCTAACTGCCCAAATAGTGCCCTTAGAGCAACAAAATGTATGACCGACCCACAATATTTTTTTAGTCCAAACATTTTCTCTGAACACACCTACCCTCTATCTTTAACTGTTAAGGCGGTCCCCATACAATTTTTTTTATTTTTTGTAAATTTGTTTTATTTAATCAGCTTCTACCGGTCCAATGGTGCGTCCGAGAGGGGTCATTAGTGAGACCGACCCCCATTTACTTTTACCCTACAACATTTTTTCAAAACATACCTACGCCCTATCTCCACTCCCTAAGTAGGCTCCCATACAAAATTACATTTTTATAAAATTTGCTCCAACTGTTATTTGTATGGGAGCCTACTTATGGAGTGGAGATAGGGCGTAGGTATGTTTTGAAAAAATGTTGTAGGGTAAAAATAAATTGGGGTCGGTCTCAATAATGACCCCTCTCGGACGCACCATTGGACCGGTAGAAGCTGATTAAATAAAACAAATTTACAAAAAATAAAAAAAATTGTATGGGGACCGCCTTAACAGTTAAAGATAGAGGGTAGGTGTGTTCAGAGAAAATGTTTGGACTAAAAAAATATTGTGGGTCGGTTATACATTTTGTTGCTCTAAGGGCACTATTTGGGCAGTTAGAGCGGTTGGAACAAATTTTAAAAAATGTCGTATTGTGTGGGAGCACCCTTAGAAATTGGAGATAGGGTATTAGTTTGTTCCAAAGAAATGTTAAGACGTAAAAATTAATGGGGGTCGGTCTTATAAAGGACCCCTCTATGACGCACCATTGGAGCAGTAGAAATGATTTTAAGATTGGAAAATTACAATAAAATTTTTTCAAAAAATTTTAAAAAATAGTAATAATCGTTATCCCACGATCTTCCTGGGCAAAAAATTTGTAGAATTGATAGAATCGTTATCCCACGATCTTCCTGGGCAAAAAAATTGTAGAATTGATAGAAGTTTTACACAAAAAAATTTCAAAAAAATCGAAGAGTACAAACATTTTCAAAAATGAGATTTAAATTATAAAACTTAAAAATCGCATACTAGAGCACTTTTAAGAATTTTTTGGGATTTTTTTTTAGAAAGTACGTAAAAAAACAAAAATTTTGAAAAAAAAAATTTGAAATTTGGACCATTATTGAAGAAGTTATGATTAAAAGAAGTTTGAGTACAGGAACAAACTACCAATTTTTAAAAATTCGATATCTTTTGAACGGGTCATCAAAAAAATCTGAAAATTTACCACGAAGGAGTTTTCGAAAGGTACTAAAAACTGTAAAAAAATTGGGAAAATCTAAAAAAAAAAGTTTTTCAAAGTGTCCGATTTCACATGGAATGCCCCATATATAGATATGTTCATATGCCCTCATTTTACGTATATGGACATATATGTTGCAAACATGATCATATATGCCTTCATACAGTGCCATATATATTCATTAGACTGGGTCGAAATCCTACAAAGTCTAAGGATCGATTGTCCTTAGTGCGGGAAAGTGGTAATGGGGTAATATAAGCATTTTATGGAAGACAACTTTTTAATCGATCAAAAACTCTATTAGCGCATCGGTGGTCAAAATTGAGATTTTGGTCAAAATGGCCAAATTTTCAAAAAAATTTTAAAAATATAAATTTCATTTTCTTGCTTAATAAAAAAATTTTTTTTTATTGCATTTGATACTATTAACTTATGTATTAAATATTGGAATTTTATGCTATAATTAACATATTTTTATTTAAGATACAAAAAAAATCATATTTTTGACGCGGTTCTAAAAACCAATTTTTTTTAATTTAACTTTTATTTTTTATTAAAATTGCAAAATATATCGATTTTATTACTCAATGTTATTGAAAACATCATAAAGACTAAAGATTTAAATTTTTGCGAAAATCCGTTCGGTAGTTCTCCCCAGGTTTCAATTGAGCGGATTTCAAGGAAATCGTATTTTTTTGCCATTTTTTTGAGTTTTTATTTTTTATAAACTACATTATTGTACAAATTGACCAATATTATGCTCTATCTTGTTCCATTTGATCATGGTAACTTAGTTTTGAAAATATAGATTTATAGGACATCTTTAACCCTAATCGGTCAGCGGCCAAAAGTATCACGTACTGAGTTTTTTTAGGTTTTAACTATTGTTTAATGAAATTAATGGTTGTAAAATCATGTTTGCGTTGAATATTGTGTTGTATAATCTTTTATTTAATCATATTGACTTAATTTTGAAACATACATATTTTTGGACATCTTTAACCCTTATGTGCATGCAACCAAAAATGTCCCCTACCAAAATTTTCATGTTTTTCACAAATAAAAAAAAAAAACACACATTTTTGTATTCAAAATAGTCATAAATAATTAATTGAATAATTTTGATATTGCCGAAAGCGTTAACCCTTCTGAAATAAAGGTCAATAGTGGCCCACTAACAGATTTTTAAGAATTAGGATTATGTGCGGATTAATTTTGTTTTAATAAAACTAAATTTTTTGATATTATATCACACGCAATCATTCATTTCATATATTTCTTAATGTCAAAAAAAGCCATAAAACAAACTATCCTTGAAATTAAAATTTGAAGACTAGACTAAGTGTCCATTTTCACACTTAGATTTACCCCCGATCGACGACGAGGAAGTGGTGAAATAAATGACCCCATTTTGAGTAATTTTATGCTTTTTTTTTTTTTTTTTTTTCTTTTAAAAACAGAGATGGTTATAAGATCCACTTTATTGTCTCGCTCTAATTTAACCTCACTTGAGTGAAAATCGCAATTTAAAATTAAAGATTAAGGCATAAGCCTGTACATTAGGGTTATGACTTTTAGCATTTTTTTGCAAATATCAAAATTTACCTGCCCTAGCCAAAAAAGCCATAAAAAAATATTAAGAATTGCATTTTCAAAAAATTTCCCGCACCAAACGAGATGAAATGTGGTCTATATTTTCTTAATTTAATTGAAACTAAGAAAATATGAGACCCAAACGATGCGTAGGAAAAGCTATTTAGGGTCAAAATGACGAATGCTTTATGGAGGGACTTTTTTGACTCCTTCAAAATTCAAATTTGGCAGTTTAACCCTTAACTGCATAAAGTTAACTATTTATATTTATTTTTTATTTTTATTCGTAATTGTTTACAAGATCTTTTTTATATAATTCATTCATTAGATGGGTTAAAATTACCTTATTTTTTAAAAATAGGACTTAAAACAAAAAATATCTGTGACTTTTTAGAAATTGCGTTTGGTGTGGAAGGTTTTTTTTCAAAAATGACCCGCAAATACGATTTTTGATATTAATTTTGTATGGTCTACAAGTAAAAAAGTTAAATTCGGCCTTGCCGAATGTAGTGATACCCTCCACAATTTCAAAAACTTTATTGAGAAAACCTTTATTTAAAAGGAAATTACTTTTGAAAAAAAAATTTTGAAAAAAAATTTCCGCAAAAAAAAAAATTTGGTAAAAGAAAAAATCCGCAATTTTTTTCTTTTTTTGTCAATAAAATATGTTCGTACCTGTTTAAATACCATTTGGTGTTCAATTACGTGCACATATGTCATCCAGCAGCCGAATTAAAGCATTTTGTTTTTTTAGGTTATGTTGAATGTACTAAAATTTTGGAGGTGTCCTTACATTTTCGTTCATAACTTTTGAACCGCTGAACCGATATCGCTCAAATGCAATACTAAACTTCTCGGGAGAACTTCCAATAAATATGTACAGTTTCAGTCACCTCCGTGTAATATTTTGGCCGTGATCACCATTTCCACAGACAGACGGACAGATGGACAGACGGACACCGCTAGAATGTCTTAAAATCGATCGGTGATCATGAATATATATACTTTATGGGGTCCCAGACCGATATTTCGATGAGTTACAAACGGAATGACAAACTTATATATACCCTCTGTCACTAAGTGGAGGGTATAAAAAGAGTTAAATTTGACTTGGCCGAATCCATGAATGCTCCATCACAATGCTTTTTTTAAGTGATAGACGAAATTTTTAACGTGAAAAAAATTAACAATTTTGATTACAAAAATTTTATTTTTAGTGAAATTTTTTTGGTGTGTAATTTCTTTTTTGTTTTGTATAAAAATATTTTTGAGTGACAAAAATACGTTGTAAAATATTTTTGTAACTTACCATTAGTAAACAACTTTTGAAAGCATTGGTAAGTTATCAACAAGTTTGAAAAGCATTAACAAGTTACCAATGCTTTTCAAACTTGTTTAACGGGTGTTCAACGTGTGAATTAAGGGTGAAACCAATCGGAAATTCAGAATTTTGCTTATTACTCTTGAAATACTAGACCGATTTTGCTAAAATTCAATACCGACCATCCCTGGGGAACGACAAAGATATTAGACAAGGTCAGCAGTCTCAGGATTAAAGTCAGTAGAAATTAACTCTTTTGCTCATAACTTTTGAACCACTGAACCGATTTCACTGAATTGCAATACCAACCTGACCAGGTAAATGACTAATACAAATGCCAAACTTCAGCAGTC
The DNA here is from genome assembly GCA_963921195.1 of Pegoplata infirma. Taxonomy (NCBI): domain Eukaryota; kingdom Metazoa; phylum Arthropoda; class Insecta; order Diptera; family Anthomyiidae; genus Pegoplata; species Pegoplata infirma. The sequence goes on from OY992538.1 coordinate 109,370,659, forward strand.
TTAGTAAAGTTTTTCTAAAGTTAGCGTGTTTTCAAGGGACAGACGGACGGACATGGCTAGATTGGCTTAAAATCAATCAAGGAACATGAATATATACATTTTATATGGTCCTAGATCAATATTTCGATGTATTAGAAACGGAATGACAAACTTATATATACCCTCTATCGCTAGAGTGGAGCGTATAAAAAACCTAAGTTTACATATTAAAAAAAATTTGCGATTTACGAATTTTTTTTGCAAATAGACAAAAACAAAATCTACACGAAATTCTAAAAAAAAAAATTTCAGAGAATTTATTGGTCTAAAATCTTAACCTAGCTCCCGCCAATAGACATATTGGTATCTTGGAAATTGGGGAAAATCAATGATTGGACTACAGTGTTTTGACATAAATACTGTTATCTCAAAAAGTTCTCAAAATACAGACCTCGTTTGGTTTCAAATAATAGGTCAAACCCTGGTATCTCCCAAACTATTTGGTCCAGCGATACAAAAAATGGAGTCTTTCTTTTTCTACTTGAATAAAATATTTTTACCTTGTTTCATCAAGTTTAAAAATAATCAGGTCCAAAATGCTAATTTTATTGGATGGCTATAGATGGCTTTACCCCTCTTAACAGCATTGAAAGGACATTTTAAACTTTAATACAAAATTTTGTTTTTGGAAATCCATGGTGTCCTTGTTAGGAAAAAAGGACATATTATTTTCAAAATTTTTTGTTAAATTTTTTTTTGATTTTTTTTTTCTAGATTTCAAACATTTATAATTTTATCTACAATATTGTTTTTATAAGTTTTTTCGTACGGCTTACGGTTTCTTAGTACAAAAATATTAAAAAAAACTGTCTAACAGTCAATATAACCAAAAAAAAGGGCCTTTTAAACGCCCATATCTTAATTGTTTATTCAGAAAAGAATATATAGTTTTTAATCATTTATGCAGCTCTATCAAAAATTTACAAAATCGGTGATCCACCAGTTAAATTTCCCATGGATTTGCTCATATATAATTATATCCGAAAAAAAATATCGGTCTAGGGCCCCATAAAGTATATATATTTATGATCAGTGATCGATTCTAAGACATTTTGGCGATGTCCGTCCTTCTGTCCGTCCTATGAAAAATTAAATTTGTTTATGTGATTTTTTGTGTTTTTGTTTAACAAATGCAACAGTTTTATGCTACAAGAAGTTCAAAGTCCTGCATTTGGATACAGATGATTAGAAAATGTCGTTTTTTTCGGTCCGCCCCCATTTGTGGGCGTGGTTTAAAACAATTGTTTAAATAATGATAAAATTGTATTTCTTTAGTGCAAAAATCATAAGAATGAATTTTTAAACATATATTTCGAGAGAAAATTTGTCCCCCCCCCCCCAATTACCACTACCAACCAATTACTATTTCAAAAAAATATAATGTTAAAATCAAAAACGAAACATAATTAATTTCATAAAATTCAACGCCTTTATTAAAATTTTTCTTAAAAACTTGAGGTTTTTAAAAATGAGTATGAAAATTTTTGATTTGAATTCGATTTTCCCCCTAGTGTAGCTTTTTTGTTTCAAAATACTCTTAAATACCGAATTTTAAACATACGTATTAGCATGTCCCGAAAATGTCCTCTGTTTGGAATTTCGCTTGGTAACAGCGAAAAAATTATGAACATTACTGGGCTCTTAATTGGAAAAATAATCGAAAAAAATATTGGAGTCTCTCTTTACCTCCCTACAACCGGTTAAAGTTAACAATCGTAGTGTATGTTTTAAAAAAAAATATATTTTTTATTTTGACAGCTATTGGTGTCAAAATTCGCGGATTGTTAAGGACATTTAAATAAAAATATTTAAAAAGTTTTTTTAAGAAAAAAATATATGTTTTTGGATGTTACTCAAGCAAGCTTAAAAGGATACTTTAAATCGTCCATTTTTAACATGATAATGTTTTTAGGCTGGTGTCTAATTTTAAAAAAAGTTGCAGGACGCCACCTCAGTTCACTGTTGCCAGTAGATTTTTTTGAAAGTACCTACACTTATAAAAAAATCCCTTTTTCCCTACATTGGAAAAAAATTTCCCCTACAATTTATCCCTACATTAAAATTGGACAAATTTCATTAAAAAACGATTTATTATCAGTTTAAGTGGAACAATTTATTCTTCCACAGAAACGGTTCTATTCTGATGTTACACCAATTTGTATACCCTCCAACCACAGTATGGGGGTATACTCACTTTGTCATTCCGTTTGTAACGCATTGAAAGATCGGTCGGGGACCCCATAAAGTATATATATTACTAGTTTTTATCCCCTTAGATCGGAATCGGAATTTCCAAAAAGTACATTTTTCATAGATTTTTTCTGTTGTTGGATCCTCCATTCCTAATTTTAAGTTTTTATGGCCTTTATTTAAGCATGGGTTGCTACATTCCTAATTTAAACCATTATTTCAGTATATATAAAAAGTACCAAAATACCTTTTTTACCGTTTTACCCCCATATAATCATTATTTCAAAAAACCCAATCAACATTTCCAAAAACTCAGCCTTAAAGGATCTATATTTCAGGAGGCCCACCTTCATTCCAAATTTCAAGTCCCCATTTCGTTTCCTGTTTTATTCCATTTGATTCCCTGTTCCATTCCGATTAGTCCTATGTGGCTTTCATTCCGTTCCGAATATGCGCTTACATGCGCTAAAAACCAAAAATTCTTTGCCTTCTTTAGAAATCTTTTTTCGCTAAATGACCCTGCATTCCAAATTTAAAGTTTCCATTATATCAGGAATTATAATAAGTACCGAAATACAACTTTTTACCCTTAGAGTCGGAATTTCGAAAAAGTACTTTTTCAGAATTTTCCCGTTGTAGGAACTAACATTTTAATATTTTTTTGTAGGACCTTAATTTCAAAAAATTTAGAAAGTACCAAAGTACATTTTTTACCACTTTTTACCCTTAGGAGTCCGAATATCCAGAAAGTACTTTTATTGGGAATGTTTGTCCTTTAGAGGATCCTACATTCCAATTTTCAAATTAATAGGATTTTTTTTAGAAAAAATAAAAAGTACCAAAGAGCTCGTACGCCACTTAGAATCGGTATTTCGAAAAAGTACTTTTTCAGAATTTTTTTCGTTATTGGAAACAACATTGCAAATTTTAAGTTTTTTGTAGGACTTTAATTTCAAAAGATATAGAAAGTACAATTTTTTAACCTTTTTACCCATAGGAATCCGAATTTCCAGAAAGTACTTTTTTGGGAATATTTTTCCGTTAGACGATCCTTCATTCCAATTTTCGAATTAATAGGATTTTTTTTCAGAAAAAATAAAAAGTTTCAAAGTTTCAAAGTACTCGCTTTTTTACCCACCCCACGAAAAAATAAATTTTCAGAATTTTTTCCGTTATTGGAACCACCATTGCAAATTTTAATATTTTTTTGTAGGACCTTAATTTCAAAAAATATAAAAAGTACCAAAGTACCATTTTTTACCCCTTTTTATCATTAGGAATCCAAATTTCCAGAAAGTCCTTTTTTTGGAAATATTTTTCCCTTAGAGGATCCTACATTTCAAATTAATTGGATTTTTTTTTCAGAAAAAATAAAAAGTACCAAAGTACTCGCTTTTTACCCTTTTTCAACCCTTCGTTTTTACCCCTTAAAATCAACATTTCCAAAAACCCAGCCTTAGCGGATATGTATTCCGGGAGGTGAAACTACAGTCCAAATTTCAAGACTCTAGCTTCAGTGGTTTGGGCTGTGGGATGATGCGTGATTAGTATGTCAGTCAGTCATCAGTCAGTCACGTAACTACTTTATATATATAGAAGATCACGTGGTGATAGGTAAAATTTTGTCAAAAATGAGTCATAACCCTACTGTACATAAAAAAATATATAAAAACACAAAAAAATATAAAAAAACAACAAAAATAACTTAAACACCTCAAAATGGGGTCATTTATAACCACATCCTCGTCGTTGATCGGGGGTAAAGCTAAGTGTGAAAACGAATGGGCATTTAGTCTACACTAAAAAACCTTGTAAAATTACAAGAAAAACGTGTAACTTTTTTTTGACAAAAATTCCTAGTAATTTTACAAGATTTTTTTACTAGATTTTTTGCTACCTCCTATTTTACGAGAATTCCTAGTAATTTTACAAGCTTTTTACCAATAATTCTGTAAATTAACAGTTTTTTGGCGCAATTAAAATTACAAGGAATTCTCGTGAATTTAGTAGATTTTTTTTGTAAAATTATCTTGGATTTGTAAAATTACAAAAAAATTTTAATATTACAAAAAAGAATGTTAATTTCGATTTGTTAAAAAACAAGGAAAACTGTCAAATATTGGTGAAATGGGATTACGAGACTTTTCCTTGTAATTTGATAATTTTTTTTTTGTGTATAGTCTTAAGTTTGATTTAGAGATTATTTGTTTTATGGCTTTTTCGACATTAATAAATATATGAAATGAATGGTTGCGTGTGATATAATATCAAAAAATTTTAGTTTTATTAAAACAAAATTAGTCCGCACGTAATCCTAATTCAATGTTATCATTTCGGCTTAAATATCTGTTAGTGGGCCACTATTGACCTTTATTTCAGAAGGGTTAACGCTTTCCGCAATATCAAAATTATTCAATTAATTATTTATGACTATTTTGAATACAAAAATTTGTGTTTTTTTTTTATTTGTGAAAAACATGAAAATTTTGGTAGGGGACATTTTTGGTTGCATGCACATAAGGGTTAAAGATGTCCAAAAATATGTATGTTTCAAAATTAAGTCAATATGATTAAATAAAAGATTATACAACACAATATTCAACACAAACATGATTTTGCAACCATTAATTTCATTAAACAGTAGTTAAAACCTAAAAAAAATCAGTACGTGACACTTTTGGCCGCTGACCGATTAGGGTTAAAGATGTCCTATAAATCTATCTATCCTATAAATTTATAAAAAATAAAAACTCAAAAAAATGGCAAAAAATACGATTTCCTTGAAATCCGCTCAATTGAAACCGCTCCCCACAAAAAACTACCGAACGGATTTTCGCAAAAATTTAAATCTTTAGTCTTTATGATTTTTTCAATAACATTGAGTAATAAAATCGATATATTTTGCAATTTTAATAAAAAATAAAAGTTAAATTAAAAAAAATTGGTTTTTAGAACCGCGTCAAAAATATGATTTTTTTTGTATCTTAAATAAAAATATGTTAATGATAGCATAAAATTCCAATATTTAATACATAAGTTAATAGTATCAAATGCAATAAAAAAAAATTTTTTTATTAAGCAAGAAAATGAAATTTATATTTTTAAAATTTTTTTGAAAATTTGGCCATTTTGACCAAAATCTCAATTTTGACCACCGATGCGCTAATAGAGTTTTTGATCGATTAAAAAGTTGTCTTCCATAAAATGCTTATATTACCCCATTACCACTTTCCCGCACTAAGGACAATCGATCCTTAGACTTTGTAGGATTTCGACCCAGTCTAATATTCATCTATATATATAAAGTAGTTGCGTGACTGACTGATGACTGATGACTGACTGACATACTAATCACGCATCATCCCACAGCCCAAACCACTGAAGCTAGAGTCTTGAAATTTGGATTGTAGTTTCACCTCCTGGAATACATATCCACTAAGGCTGGGTTTTTGGAAATGTTGATTTTAAGGGGTAAAAATGAAGGGTTGAAAAAGGGGAAAAAGCGAGTACTTTGGTACTTTTTATTTTTTCTGAAAAAAATTCAATTAATTTGAAATTTGAAATTTAGGATCCTCTAACGGAAAAACATTCCCAAAAAAAGAACTTTCTGGAAATTCGGATTCCTAAGGGTTAAAAGGGGTAAAAAATGGTACTTTGGTACTTTTTATATTTTTTGAAATTAAGGTCCTACAAAAATATTAAAATTTACAATGGTGGTTCCAACAACGGAAAAAATTCTGAAAACGTACTTTTTCGAAATTCCAATTCTAAGGGGGGTAAAAAACGAGTACTTTGGTACTTTTTATTTTTTCTGAAAAAAAATCCTATTAATTCGAAAATTGGAATGTAGGATCCTCTAACGGAAAAACATTCCCAAAAAAAAAGTACTTTCTGGAAATTCGGATTCCTAAGGGTAAAAAGGGGTAAAAAATGGTACTTTGGTACTTTTTATATTTTTTAAAATTAAGGTCCTACAAAAATATTAAAATTTGCAATGGTGGTTCCAACAACGGAAAAAATTCTGAAAACGTACTTTTTCGAAATTCCGATTCTAAGGGGGGTAAAAAAACGAGTACTTTGGTACTTTTTATTTTTTCTGAAAAAAAAAATCCTATTAATTCGAAAATTGGAATGTAGGATCCTCTAACGGAAAAACATTCCCAAAAAAAAGTACTTTCTGGAAATTCGGATTCCTAAGGGTAAAAAGGGGTAAAAAATTGTACTTTGGTACTTTTTATATTTTTTTAAATTAAAGTCCTACAAAAAACTAAAATTTGCATTGTTGTTTCCAACAATGAAAAAAATTATGAAAAAGTACTTTTTCGAAATACCGATTCTAAGTGGGGTAAAAAGCGAGCACTTTGGTACTTTTTACTTTTTCTGAAAAAAATCGTATTAATTTGAAAATTGGAATGTAGGATACTCTAACGGAAAAACATTCCCCAAAAAAGTACTTTCTGGAAATTCGGACTCCTAAGGGTAAAAAGTGGTAAAAAAATTTACTTATGTACTTTCTAAATTTTTTTAAATTAAGGTCCTACAAAAAAATTTTAAAATGTTAGTTCCAACAACGGGAAAAATTTTGAAAAAGTACTTTTTTTGAAATTCCGATTCTAAGGGGGGTGAAAAAGTGTATTTTGGTGCCTATTATAATTCCTGAAATAATGGTCCTGGAAACTTTAAATTTGGAATGCAGGGTCATTTAGCGAAAAAAGATTTCTAAAGAAGGCAAAGAATTTTTTGTTTTTTAGCGCATGTAAGCGCATATTCGGAACGGAATGAAAGCCACATGGGACTAATCGGAATGGAACAGGGAACGAAATGGGGACTTGAAATTTGGAATGGAGGTGCGCCTCCCGAAGTATAAATCCTTTAAGGCTGAGTTTTTGGAAAGGTTGATTCTAGGGAATAGGGGTAAAAAAGGTATTTTGGTACTTTTTATATTTCCACAAACCACTGAAGCTAGAGACTTGAAATTTGGAATATAGATGCACCTCCCGGAAAATAGGTCCACTAAGGCTTGGGTTTTGAAAATGTTGATTCTTTTTATAGTTCCACAAACCAATGAGGCTAGAGATTTGAAATTTGGAATGTAGCTGCATCTCCCGGAATATAGATCCACCAAGGCTGGGTTTTTTGAAATAGTGATTCTATGGGGGTAAAACGGGTAAAAAAGGTTTTTTGGTACTTTTTATATATATATATACTTAAATAATGGTTTTATTAGCTTGAAATTTGGAATGTAGCATCCCATGCTTAAATAAAAGTCATAAAAACTTAAAGTTAGGAATGTAGGATCCAACAACAGAAAAAACTATGAAAAATGTACTTTTTGGAAATTCCGATTCCGATCTAAGGGGGAAAAAACGAGTTCTATGATACCTTTTATATTTTCTGAAATAATTATAATGGAAATTTGGAATGTAAGATTGTCTAGCGATATAAAATATTCCCAAAAGAATAACTTTTGGAAATTCTGATCCCTAAGGAAATTAATTAAAAAAGGGAATTATATATTCTTAAATAATGAGCATATTAACTTGAAATTTGGAATGTACGGGAAAAAGGCCCCCCAAAAATTACTTTTTGGTACTGTTTATATTTTCTTAAATAAAGGTCATAAAAACTTAAAATTAGGAATGTAGGATCCAACAACAGAAAATAATTCTGTAAAAAGTACATTTTTCGAAATTTCGATTCTAAGGGAGTAAAAACGAGCACTTTGGTACTTTTCATATTATTTGAAATAATGGTACTGGAAACTTGAAATTTGGAATGTAGGATCGTCTAGCGAAAAAAAGTCGTTCCCAAAAGATTTTTTTTTAATTCTGATTCCTAAGGAGTTAAGGGGGTACTTTTTAAATTGTCTGAAACAAAATAAGGGGCAAAATGATTCTTTTTAATTTAATGATCTTATCCCTAGAAACTCTTTTGTTCTTTAACGGATACTATTCGAAAGGGAATGAACACCACATTGAACGAAACTGAATGGAACAGGGAACCAAATGGAATAGAACAGGGAACAAAATGGAATGAAACTGGGAACGAATTCAAATGAAAATGTTTTCAATTTATTTTTTTTTTTTCATTTTTTTTTAACTAAATTCTTTTTTGTACTAAAATTTGTTTATCAATTAATTTTTCAGTAATTTTTTTGTTTCATTCATACATATTTGTTCATATTTTTACAAAATTTTTTCATTAAATTTTTGACTCAAAATTTTGTTAACTCAATTTTTTTTTTTTGCTCAAATTACTAAATCAATGTTTTTTTTTATAACATAAGACTGTCTTAAACTTGACGTTGTATTTATTATAACAGCTAATGTATTTGGAATTTTATTGTAAGTGTTGCGATTATCATAAGCACAGTTTTTGTAAAGGATTAAGAATTGGTTTGCTCTATCCTATGGAGCAAACCAATTCTCAGGTGACGATATATAAAGATTACATAGCGAAAAGTTCCAAAAATGGGTCTTTTATTATCCTTATGTAGTTTTTCTGTATTTACGGGCAACGAAATACTCTGCGCACGCTAGTATATCTATATATATAAAAGAGTGTGGTGACTGACTGACTGACTGATTGGCAATAATCATCGCCCAGCCCAAACCGCTGAAGCTAGAGACTTGAAATTTGGAATGTAGGTTCGGCTCCCGACAAAACCACCCACTAAGAAGGGATTTTTGGAAATTCCGATTCTAAGGGGGCCAAAAGGGGGAAAATAGGGCCCTTTGGGGGATTTTGTATCTTTTGAAGTAATAGTCCTAAAAACTTCAAATTTGAACTCTAGGATCCTCTCGCGGAAATAAAATTTCGGAAAAATTTTTTTGGAAAATTCCGCCTCCAAGGGGGGAAAAAGGGGGAAATAGGGCAAATTGTTACATTTTTTATATTCTAAACAAATGCTCCCAGAAACTTTAAATTTGAAGTCTAGGGCCCTCTCGCGGAAATAACATTTTGGAAAAAGTAATATTTTGAAAATTCCGTTTCTAAGGTGGGGGGGAGGGGGAAAATAGGGCAAGTTGGTACATTTTGTATCTTCTGAACTAATGGTCCTACAATCTTGAAATTTTGAATATAGGATACTCTCGCGGAAATAACATTTTGAAAAAAGTACTTTTTTGAAAATTCCGGTTTTAAGGGGGACAAAAAGGGGGAAAATAGGGCAATTTGGTGAATTTTGAACTAATGGTCCTAGAAACTAGATATTTGAACTATAGTATCCTCTCGGGGAAAAAACATTTTTTTACTAAAATTTTTTCACTCAAAATTTTTTTTCACTCAAAATTTTTTTTCACTCAAAATTTTTTTTCACTCAAAATTTTTTTTCACTCAAAATTTTTTTTCACTCAAAATTTTTTTTCACTCAAAACTTTTTTGCTCAAAATTTTTTTTCACTCAAAATTTTTTTTTACAATTTTTTTTTTTTTTACAATTTTTTTTTCACTCAAAATTTTTTTTTACTCAAATTTTTTTTTCACTCAAATTTTTTTTCACTCATAATTTTTTTTCACTCAAAAATTTTTTTCCACTCAATTTTTTTTCACTCAAAATTTTTTCACTCAAAATTTTTTTTCACTCAAAATTTTTTTTCACTCAAAAATTTTTTTTTACTCAATTTTTTTTCACTAAATTTTTTTTCACTCAAAATTTTTTTTCACTCAAAAATTTTTTTTTACTCAAAACTTTTTTTTACTCAAAATTTTTTTTCACTCAATTTTTTTTGCTAAAAATTTTTTTGACTCAATTGTATTTTATTCTTCAGTTTTTTTACTCAATTTTTTTACTTAGAAGGTGTTTTCACCCAAATTTTTTTTACTCAATTTTTTTTACTCAAAATTTTTTTCGCTTAATTTTTTGACTCAAATTTGTTACTCAATTTTTTTTCTCATTTATTTTTTTATTTTTGGGAATTTATTGATTTAATCATATAAATTTAGGGGGAAATAGGACAATTTTGAACATCTTCTGAACTAATGGCCCCAGTAACCTAACATTTAGACTATAGGATCCTCTCGCGGAAATAATACTCTAAAGAAAGTATTTTTTTTTTCAATAAGAAGGGGAAATGGGGGGAAATGGGGGAAAAGGGCAATTTGGTACATGTTCTATCTTTTGACCTAATGGTCCTAGAAACTTAAAGTTTGGACTATAAGATCCTCTAACGGAAAAAACATTCTGAAACAAAGTTTTTTTTTAATTCTGATTCTAGGGGGTTGAAAGGGGGAAAGTAGGATAGGTACATTTTGTATCTTCTGAACTAATGGTCCTAGAAACTTAAAAATTTGGACTATATGATCCTCTCACGGAATTTATGTTCTGAAGAAAGTATTTTTTGAAAATTTTTCATTCAAATTTGGGGGGTGGGGAAATAGGACGATTTTGAACATTTTCTATATTGTGAACTAATGGTCACAGAAACCTGAAATTTGGACTATAGGAACCTCTCGCGGAAATAATATTCTGAAGAAAGTACTTTTTTAAAAAGGCACTTCTTTGGTACATATTCTTTTTTCTGACCTAATGGTTCTAGATACTTAAAGTTTGGACTATAAGATCATCTCGCGGAAAAAACATTCCGAAACAAAGTTTTTTTTTCAATTCCGCTTCTAGGGTGGAAAAGGGGGATAATAGGACAATTTGGTACACTTTGTATGTTCTGAACTAATTTTCACAAAAACTTAAAAATTTTGACTATGGGATCCTTCGCGGAAATAACATTGTAAAGAAAATTTTATTTTAAATTTAATTTTGTGTCTGCTGAACTAATGGTCGTAGATCCTTGAAATTTGGACTGTACGATTCTCTCGCGGAAATAACTTTCTGAAAGAAGTACTTTTTTGAAAATTCCGGTTTGTATCTGCTGAACAAATAGGACTGCTCGATCCTCTCGCGTGGACTGCACGATCCTCTCGCGGAAATAACATTCTGAAAAAAGTAATTTTTTGAAAATTCCGCTTTAAAGGGTGAAAAAGGGGAAGGTAGGGCAATTTTGTATCTGCTGAAAATATGGTCCTAGATACTTGAAATTTGGAGTGAACGATCCTCTCGCGGAAATAACATTCTAAAGGAAGTACTTTTTCAAAATTCTGGGGGAAAATGGGGTAAAGTAGGACAATTTTGAATCTGCTGAACTAATGGTCCTTAATACTTGAAATTTTAACTGTACGATCCTTTCGCGAAAATAACAGTCTTAAAGAAGAGCTTTTTCAAAAATTCCGCTCCAACAAGGAAAGGTGGAAGTAGGGCAATTTTGTATCTGCTGAACTAATGGTCCTAGATACTTGAAATTTGAATAGTACAATCCTCTCGCGGAAATAATATTCTTAAGAAAGTACTTTTTGAAAATTCCGTGGAAAAAGGGGGTGAGTGGGGTAATTTTGAATATGCTGAACTCATGGTCCTAGATACTTGAAATTTCAACTGAACGATCCTCTCGCGGAAATAACATTGTTAAAGAAAAACTTTTTTAAAAATTCAGCTTCTACGGCAAAAAAGGGGGAAAGCAGGGCAATTTTGTATCTGCTGAACTAATGGTTGAACTGTACAATCCTATCCCGAAAATAACACTCTAAAAGAAGTACTTTTTTGAAAAATTCGTTTTTAAAGGGGGAAAATGGGGAAAGAAGGGCAGTTTCGTATCTGCTAAACGAATGGTCCCAGAAACTTGAAATTTTAACTCTATGATCCTCTCGCGGAAAAAACAGTTTGTAAAAAGTAATATTTTGAAAAATCCTTTTATAAGGGTGGGGGTGGGAGTAGAAGGGGTTTAATAGGGCAATTTTGTATCTTCTGAACAAACTTGAAATTTAGAATCTGGATGCTCTTGCGGAAATTATTTTTTGAAAAATATACTTTTTTGAGAATTTTGGTTTTAAGGAAGCCCAAAAGGGGGAAAATAGGGCAATTTGTTAAACTTTAAACTAATGGTCTTAGAAACATGACATTTGGAATATGGGATCATATCGCGGCAATAACATTCTAAAAGAAGTACTTTTTTGAAAATTTCGCTTTTAAGGGGTAGAAAGGGGGAAAGTAGTGCAATTTTGTATATGCTAAAGTAATGGTCCTAGATACTTGAAAATTGGACTCTACGATCCTTCCGCGGAAATAACATTCGGAAAGGAATACTTTTTTGAAAATTCCTCTTTTAAGCAAAGTACTCTGTTCGAGTTCACAGGAAAAAATCTGTCAAACTCCATATAAAAAAAATAAATTTTGGCAGCGCGAGGAATTATAGGGAAATTGTTAAAAAAAGTTTTCACCCATTTTTATTATACAAGACAATTTAAATTGCCGTGAAAAAGTGACATTTCAGTTTTGTTATGATCGTTTCTTTCTTATAATTGTAAAAATTTGTTGATTTTTAAATGTCTTATTACGATTTAAGGCGTTGAAAGTTTAAGTGAAATTTTCACCGTAAAAAACAGAGTACTAAGCTTTAAGGGGAAAAAGAGGGGAAAATAGAGCAATTTTGAATCTGCTGAACTAATGGTCCCAGATACTTGAAAATTGGACTGTACGATCCTCCCGCGGAAATAACATTCGGAAAGAAATACTTTTTTAAAAATTCTTCTTTTAAGGGGGAAAAAGGGGAAAGTAGGCCAATTTTGTATCTGCTGAACAAATAGTCCTAGATACTTGAAAATTGGACTGCACGATCCTCTCGCGGAAATAAAATTCGAATGGGGGACTTTTTGGAAAATTCCGCCTCTAAGAGGGAAAAAGGGGAAAGTAGAACTAATGGTCCGGGAGACTTGAAATTTGGACTGAACGATCTTTTCGCGAGAATAACATTCTGAAAGAAGTACTTTTTTAAATATTCCGATTTTGAGTGGGAAAAGGGGAAAAGTAGGGCAATTTTGTATCTGCTGAAATAATGGTCCTATATACTTGAAATTTGGACTGTACGATCCTCTCGCGGAAATAACATTCTCAAGGAAGTACTTTTTTGAAAACTCTACTTTAAAGGGGGGTTATATAACATTCTAAAAGAAGTACTTTTTTTTAAATTCTGATTCTACGGGGGGAAAAGGGAGAAAGTAGGGCAATTTTGAATCTGCTGAACTAATAGTCCTACATACTTGAAGTTTGGACTTTACGATCCTCTCGCGGAAAGAACATTCTAGAAGAAGTACTTTTTTGAAAGTTCTCCTTCTAAAGGGGGAAAAGGTGGAAAGTAGGGCAATTCTGTATCTGCTGAACTAATGATCCTAGATACTTGAAATTTTAACTGTATGATCCTCTTGCGGAAATAACATTTTAAAATAAGTCCTTTTTGTAGAAAGTTCCGCTTCTAAGGGGGAAAAGGCGGAAAGTATGGCAATTTTGTATCTGCTCAACTTATGGTCCTAGATACTTGAAACTTAGACTGCACGATCCTCTCTCTTGGAATTAACATTCTGAAAGAAGTACTTTTTTAAAATTGCTGAACGAATGGTTCTAGATACTTGAAATTTGGCTGAACGATCCTCTCGCGGAAATAACATTCTTAAGAAAGTACTTTTCAAAATTCTGTGGGAAAAAGGGGGAAAGAAGGGCAATTTTGAATCTGCTGAACTAATGGTCCTAGATTCTTGAAATTTGAACTGAACGATCCTTTCACGAAAATAACATACTTAAAGAACTTCCACTTCTATGGGAAAAAAGGGGAAAGTTGGGCACTTTGGGGGATTTTCTATCTTTTGAACTAATAATTTAAGAAACTTGAAATTTGGACTCTATGATCCTCTCGCGAAAAAAAAACTAAAAAAATATTTTTTTGAAAATTCCGCCTCCAAGGTCGGGAAAATAGAGCAAATTGGTACATTTTTTATCTTCTGGACAAATGGGCCCAGAAACTTAAAATTTGAACTCTAGGATCCTCTCGCGGAATTAACATGCGGAAAACAAAATTTTTTGAAAATTCCGCCTCCAAGGGTGGGAAAAGGGGAAAATAGGGAAAATCGGTAAATTTTTTATCTTCTGAACAAATGGTCCCAGAAACGTGAAGTTTGGTCTTTAGGATCCTCTCGCGGAAACAGCATTCAGAAAAAATATTGTTTGAAAAATTCCTCCTCCACGGTGGGAAAGGGGGGGAAATAAGGAAAATCGGTACATTATTTATCTTTTAAACAAATGGCTCCAGAAACTTTAAAATTTGAACTCTAGGATCATCTCGCAAAAAAAAAAACATCTTGAAAAAAGTAGAAGGGGGAAACTAGGGCAATTTTGTATCTTCTGAACTAAAACTTTAAGTTTTGATCCTCTCGCGGAAATAATTTTTTGAAAAATACACTTTTTGAAAATTTTTGTTTTAAGGAGGGCCAAGAGGGGGAAAATAGGGCAATTTGGTAAATTTTAAACTAATGGTCTTAAAAAGATGACATTTGCAATATAGGATCATCTCGAGGAAATAACATATTGAAAGAAGTACTTTTTTGAAAATTACTTTTTAAAGGGGGAAAGAAGGGCAATTTTTTATCTGCTGAACTAATGGTCCTAGATATTGAAGTTTGGACTGTACGATCCTCTCGCGGAAATAACATTATGGAAGAAGTACTTTTTTGGAAAAATCTACTTCTATGGGGGAAAAAGTGGGAAATTAGGGCAAATTTGAAATTTGAATCTTCTTGCGGAAACAACATTCTAATGGAGATACTTTTTTGAAATTTCGCTTCTACGGGAAAAAAGGGGGAAATTAGGGCAATTTTGTATCTGCTGAACTAACGGTCCTAGATACTTGAAATTTGGAGTGTACAATCCTCTCGCGGAAAAAACATTCTGAAAGAAGAACTTTTTGAAAATTTTGTTTTATAGGTGGAAAAGGGGGAAAGTAGGGCAATTCTGTATCTGCTGAACTAATGGTCCTAGATACTTGAATTTTGAACTGTTTTGTATCTGCTGAAATAATGGTCGTAGATACTTAAAGTTTGGAGTGTACTATCCTATCGCGGAAATAACATTCTGGAAGAAGCACTTTTTTAGAAAATTCTGCTTCTAAGGGGGAAATTGGGGAAAGTAGGGCAATTTTGTATCTACTGAATTAATGGTCCTAGATACTTGAAATTTGGACTGTACGATCCTTTCGCGGAAATAACATTCTAAAATAAGTACTTTTATGAAAATTCTGCTTCTAATGGGGAAAAGGGAGAAAGTAGAAATACTTAAAATTGGTACTTTACGATCCACTTGCGGAAATTACATTCTGGGAAAATAATTTTTTGAATGTTCGCTTCAATTTGGTACATATTGTTCCTTATGCACTAATGTTCCTTTAAACTTAAAGTTTGAACTATGGGATCGTTTCGCCAAAATAAAATTTTTTGCAACTTTAAATCTACTCAAAATATAATATTTTAAAGGTCGAAACTAACAATTTTTATGTTTAATTAAAAAATAGTAAGAATTTTAAGTAATAAAGTTTTTTTTTTACAGCTAACCGGTAACGAAGTACCGGGCGAGTTAGCTAGTGCTACATATATGGACATACATGACGCTGTATGAACGCATATATGATCATATTTGTACCATTTTTCACCGGGTAGTAAAGAAAATAATGCGCTCGAGCCAGGATAAACATCCTCAAAATATTTTTTTTATAGAATTCATAATTGTTTCATAATCTGAGATTTTTTTATAGGAAAAATGTCTCTGAATCTGATTGTTGTTCATTAGGAAAAATGTATCAGAATCTGAGAGTTATTCTTTAGGAAAAACTTTTCAGAATCTGACAGTTTTTCAGTAGGAACAAGTGAGAGTGTTAAATTCGGCTGTGCCGAATCTTTTATACCCTCCAAAATGTAAAAAAAATTAAAAAAAAAAAAATTATATTCTGAGGATGTTTATTCTGGCTCGAGGTCATTATTTTCTTTACTAACTAAAACCATGATATTCTCATAGCATAATTTTCAAGAAAAATTAGTTTTTGTTTTAAATTTATTTATGTTGGTCATTTTTGCAAGACTTAATCGACACGTGTTTCGGAATTTGTCAAGATTCCATTGTCAAGATTATTTAGCAAAAATAGAAACGATATACTACAAAGTAGCAAACGAGTCTAATGACAAATCGTTTAGTGCACAAACTAGCAAATTAATACATATTCGCCTCTATTCGCAATGAGAATTAGAAAGACGAAGAAATTGTAATCGTTGCCTTATTAGTATGGTACAATTTCTTCGTCTTTCTAATTCTCATTGCGAATAGAGGCGAATATGTATTAATTTGCTAGTTTGTGCACTAAACATACAGACAGACGGACGGAAAGACGGACATTCACAAATGTCTTAGAATCGATCATGGATCAATTACACAGGGCAACACTTTTTTTTGTCTATATTTACCAACTCTAGTCTTACATCCAAAAAGTGAATGACGATTTAAGGTATGTTGGATATGCTGGTTCCAAAAATGCTCTTACTTTTGTTGAGTTATCTTTAGTTTTTGAGATATCGCTAAAATAAAATTTTTAAATTTATGTCCTCTTTAAATTTGTCTGAATATTTATGCCCTTTTTAATAAATCGAAAATTAAAGCTGTCAGAAAAAAGCAAATACCAGTTTTGGAATCCTGGCATCCAATATAGTTATGTTCGTGTTTAAAACTGAGGCACTAAAATTTTTTTTGGAAATTATAGCCAAGCAAAACTTGTAAAAACGCACTTTTTCGACTCTTTAACAGCAATTTGCTCGCGAACGCGAGCTGATAGAAACAATTGGATAACAGATTTTGAATCAGCACACTAAAATCCTTATAAAAATGCCCCAGAATCTAAAACTTCTTCTATTACAAAAATGTTTCAGAATCTGAGCTTTTTCTATGGAAAAAATGTCTCAGAATCTGAGACTTTTTCTATAGGAAAAATGTGTCGGAATCTGAACTTTTTCTTTACGAAAAATATCTCAGAATCTAAGAATTTTTCTATAAGAAAAATGTCTAAGAATCTGAGACTTTTTCTATAGAAAAAGTGTCTCAGAATCTGAGACTTTTTCTATAGAAAAAGTGTCTCAGAATCTGTGACTTTTTCTATAGAAAAAGTTTTTTCTATAGAAAAAGTGTCTCAGAATCTGAGACTTTTTCTATAGAAAAAGTGTCTCAGAATCTGAGACTTTTTCTATAGAAAAAGTGTCTCAGAATCTGAGACTTTTTCTATAGAAAAAGTGTCTCAGAATCTGAGACTTTTTCTATAGAAAAAGTGTCTCAGAATCTGAGACTTTTTCTATAGAAAAATTGTCTCAGAATCTGAGACTTTTTCTATAGAAAAAGTGTCTCAGAATCTGAGACACTTTCTATAGAAAAAGTGTCTCAGAATCTGATACTTTTTCTATAGAAAAAGTGTCCCAGAATCTGAGACTTTTTCTATAGAAAAAGTGTCTCAGAATCTGAGACTTTTTCTATAGAAAAAGTGTCTCAGAATCTGAGACTTTTTCTATAGAAAAAGTGTCTCAGAATCTGAGACTTTTTCTATAGAAAAAGTGTCTCAGAATCTGAGACTTTTTCTATAGAAAAAGTGTCTCAGAATCTGAGACTTTTTTTTATAGAAAAAGTGTCTCAGAATTTGAGACTTTTTTTTATAGAAAAAGTGTCTCAGAATCTGAGACTTTTTCTATAGAAAAAGTATCTCAGAATCTGAAACTTTTTCTATATAAAAAGTGTATTAGAATCTGAGACTTTTTCTATAGAAAAAGTGTCTCAGAATCTGAGACTTTTTCTATAGAAAAAGTGTCTCAGAATCTGAGACTTTTTCTATAGAAAAAGTGTTTCAGAATCTGAGACTTTTTCTATAGAAAAAGTGTCTCAGAATCTGAGACTTTTTCTATAGAAAAAGTGTCTCAGAATCTGAGACTTTTTCTATAGAAAAAGTGTCTCAGAATCTGAGTTTTTTTCTATAGAAAAAGTGTCTCAGAATCTGAGACTTTTTCTATAGAAAAAGTGTCTCAGAATCTGAGACTTTTTCTATAGAAAAAGTGTCTCAAAATCTGAGACTTTTTCTATAGAAAAAGTGTCTCAAAATCTGAGACTTTTTCTATAGAAAAAGTGTCTCAAAAACTTTTTTTCATCAAACTTCTTTTACTAAGTCTAAGCTTTTCGCATAAAAATTTTCCATTTTTTTATCAAATGTACATAAAACTAGTGAGAGTGTTATATTCTTTGGTGCCGAATCTTTTATACTCTCCAAAATGTGAAAACACTTTTTTGCACTTATTTATGCACTCAGTTACGAAATGTACAGCTCTTTTGGTTTTTTAATGGCGTCCTCGACTGATATTTCAATTCGTTTTGCATGGAATAGCAAAGTAATATAACATTATTTTTTCTAAAAAAAATTTGCCCAAATCTTCCGAAAACCCTTATCATGATTTAATGTTTTGGGCAAGAATACAAAATTCACAGGCATTTTTCTACATAAGCAGTCTCATATTCTGAGTCATTTTTGTTATAGAATAATTCTCACATTCTGAGACATTTTCCTTACAAAATAATTCTCAGATTTTGAGACATTTTTCTTATAGAAATATTCTCAAATTTTGTGGCAGATTCTGACACAATTTTGCTAAAGAAAAAGCCTCAGATTCTGAAACATTTTTACTATAGAAAAAGTCTTAGAATTTCTTATAAAAAGCGTCTTCGATCTTGAGACATTTGGAGTATAGAAAAATTCTCAGATTAAACAGAATCTGAGATTTTTCTATTGGAAAAATATTTCACCCTTCTGCACTCCTTGGGTCAATTTGACCCAATTTTGGTTTTCAAACGCAAAATTTTTCCCTTTAGTTATAAGATATCAACGTGAAACTTTAATTTATCCATTACAGGGACGAAAATTATGGTTTTTAAAAAAAATAATAAAATTTAAATTTTTCCTCCCCCCTCCACATTTAAAAACACGATTTACACACATTTAATATCCTTTGGGTCAATATGACCCAACAAGCTATAATGCAAGTTTAGTTCTACTTTACCATTTTTTTTCTTCTGAATATAATTGAATTGGGTTCATTTTCATTCAGAATGATAGATCAATAAATTTGTCGGTCAAAGAATCATTAAAATCACTTTCATTGAATAGTTTTTCATTCTAAATTTTATTATTCTCATTAATTATTTTATCATTCAAAATTTTATTATTCTCGTACTGTGGGTGGGATTTTGAGAAATCCCCAAAGGTCCCGCCAACCCCAAAAATGGGTGAGGTAACAAACCTAGAAAACTAACGCCCAATAGCAATTTTCTCAACGCTCTCGCAGGTCATGAAGAGCATGATCAATCACCACTTGGTAAATTATCTGGAGTCCGATTCACTCTTGTTTCGTAGAGTCGTTCTACAGGGGACTTGTTAGCATGATCTTACGATAATCTCCGAGTAGGGTCTTGCAAATAGGATCGGTTTTAATGCTCGTAAGGCCCAATGTTATGTGTTGACCCTCAGACGGCTTGTGGAATCATCATCTGTATCCATGGGTGGAATAGCTATTGAGGAATTAGGCATGAAAATCCAATGTGATGTTCGTTGGAACAAACATTTTTTTCAAGTGTCGAAAGAAGCATTCAAGTGTCTTGATTTCCTAAAATGGTGCAAGAATTTCTTCACTCCGTCTGATCTCACTATTTATGACGCCTATATCCGACCGAAAATGGTCAGGTGCTTCAAGGTCTAGCATCTGATCAGGTGCAAAGGAGTGCGTTGAAGCTCATCAATGACAGTAGGGTATCCAGCTTTATTGACTCATTAAAGCATAGTCGGAATGAGTGTTGTGCGTCATTGTTATATAGATATAACCACGGTAAGTGTACAAGGAATTCTCGTGAATTTACTAGATTTTTTTTGTAATTTTTTTTTTGGAAATTTGTAAAATTACAAAAAAAATTGTATAATTTAAAAAAGAAATGTAATTTTTTTCCCAAATTTGTTTGTTAAAAAACAAGGAAAACTGTCAAATGTTGGTAAAATGGTAAAATTACGAGACTTTTACTAGTACTAATTTGAAAAAGTTTTTTTTGTATGTGTATAATTTGAAAAAATTCAAATTAAATGTCCACAAACACTACCACCTCATTCCTTCTCCTCATAACCCATTTTCTAATACCAACACAATGCATTGCATTAAGTGTTGGCTGAAAGTAAAAAAAGGTTGCATTTCAAATTTGATTTTATTTTTTAATAATTGCTCTGGAAGGGCTTATTTAATTTAGTTTTCATTATTTTTGATTATACTAAAACATGGAATTTTGTTTGCATTTTAATGTTGGGTCATATTGACCCAAAGGATCATAGGAAGGGCACATATACAAGGGATGCAGAAGGGTTAAGAAGACATCTTAATTCCCTATACATTAAAACCAAAACTTTTGAAAACATTTTCTTTAAAATGTTGCAGAAATTAATAGCAACCTAACTTTTGCCAACTTTGCTAGCAGTTATATGCATGAATTTATTTCTCTCTTAAAAAAAGTTTAAACATTTTTCATATTTAATAAACTTGCAGAGTATGAAATTTTATTTTTACTGAAAAAAAAAAATAGTTTTGTATGAAAAGACACAATTTAATGATATTTTATAAAGTTTAAATGCCTGCTGGTAGTTTTTGAATGACTTCAAAAAGGTGCAACTGTTAAATTGTATGTGAAATAAGTTAAGTGCAGATATTTTTGTTTGCAAAGTTTAAACCTAAGAGCTATGTTATTTTAATTTTATTGGAGTAATTATTCGTTTTTGGTAAACTATGTTTTTTATAAAACTATGGATATTCTCCACAAAACCATAGTACATGAAATACTGTAAAAAAATATTTGAAAGCAATTATCCTAGTGAAACCTTGACTTATTACAAAACTAGTAAAGGATGAACATTAGAGTGGGGCATATTTGAATGGAGAAGATTTTTTTTTGATGTTACTCGAATTTTTTTTCAGTAATTATTATGTTTTAATCAAGATTGGCAATCGAAACGAATAACGGTATCGATATCGGTATTAGTATCGTTTTTATACCCTACACCACTCTGTGGTACAGGGTATAATGAGTTTGTGCTGATGTTTGTAACTACCCGAAATATTGGTCCTAGGCCTACCTTCAAGAATACCGATCGACTCAGAATTACTTTTTGAGTCGATTTAGCGATGTCCGTCCGTCCGTCTGTCCATCTATCGGTTTAAGCACGATACTGGTCGCAATTTTCAATCAATTGACTTTTAATTTGAAACTTAAACATCTTTTGGCCCAAGGACGAAGCCTATTGAAATTGGAGAAAATCGGTCAATGTTAAGTTATAGCCCCCATACAAACGCCCCCTTTGGATTCGGCTTAAATCACTCTAATAACCGTATTTTAATAGATGTCGCTTTAAAATTTATCAGGTAATCAAATTTTGTATGCACGAATTACTATTCCAAATTTTAAAGGAATCGGGTCAGTCCTTCTGGTAGCCCCCATACAAACCACCCTCCCGATATTCACATAATTCCCTCAAAATTCTTAGGTGTTAAACGTGTACTTTAGTAACCTAATCAAATCGGAATATAATTGGACCGTTTTTGGACTTAGTCCCCCATATAAAAATTTCGACTGATAATTAGTTAAATCTGTCTATTGACAAAAATATAAAACACTAAAATTTGATCTGAGTGTGTTTTTTACACTAAATACAGATCTAACAAAAGACAGATCCAATCAGTCCAGGTTTGGACTTGGGACCCATTTTCCCTAAAACGCTGGTGTAAGGTTATCACCGGTCTTAACCAACTATAACTTTCTTACTTGTTTTATTTATATCGGCATCGGTTACGGTATTTGAGTTGAATTGGTTACGGTATTACCGATACCGAAACGTCAATACCGGTACGTACCGGTATTATCGGAAAAAAATGCTAAAAATATAAAAAAAAAACGTATAAAAATTCAAAAAAATATTTTTTTTTTCAATACTAAACACTAGGGTGTTCCGTCAAATTTAAATTTTCGAATTTCATGTCGAAATACCTGCCAAACGATGGCCACGATAGAACTAATTGTGTTAAAATTTATGAAAAAATTTTGCAATGTCATCTTTAGTCGGCAACCAGCCCACAAAGTTGGAAAAAATTACGTATTTCGACCAAAATTCTGAAATTTGGCGCACTTATTGGAAAAATATTTAAAAAATTCCAAAACAGCGATTTTGGTCCACAGATGCTGATTTTTTAAGAAAAAAATCATAATTTTTGGGTCAAATCGCGTTTTTAAAATTTTTTAATAATTTTTAGATAGTACACTTAACTTATCTTATCTTCCAACTTTTGGTACCAATTTGGATAAAAAACTAATTTTTTATGTTTAAAAATCAGCACCTGTGGACCAAAATCGCGGCTTAAGATTTTTTTTAAATATTTTTCCAAAATTTCCGCAAATTTTACGGAAAATTTCCGAATTTTCAGATGGATTTGGTCAAAAAATTCGGACATGATTTTTGGTCGAAATACATATTTTTTTAACTTTGACCGCTGGTTGCCGACTGAAGATGACCATGAGAATTTTTTTCATAAATTTCCCCACAATCAGCTCCAACATGTCCATTGTTTGGCAGGTATTATGACATGAAATTCGAAAATTTAAATTCGACGGGACGCCCTACTAAATACATGTTTACATATTAATTTTTAATATTTTTGCTGAAATGCCCACTATGATGTGAACAAAATTAAAAAGAGCGTTTTTAGGGGGTCGGAGGGGAACGTTGTCGAACCACAACCACAAAAGGTGTATTTTTAATTGAAGCAATTAAAAATTTACTTAAAAATAAAAGAAAAAATTTAATAAATAATTTAATAAAACTAAGAGTTTTTTATTTTTAGTTTTTGGAATTCTCATTTAGTTTATAGTTTTTGTATATGAGGCATTCCACACCAAATGTCCCGCTACAGAAAAATATGTGTCTCGAAAATTTCTGAATAGGTTGTTTGTATAGCCTTTTATGGAACTAAGAAAATTGCGTTTTTGGTTTTTCTAGTTTTCAAAAACTGGGTTTAGAAGGCGTGGTAAAATATTGGCAAAATGGTAAAATTTGTGGCGAGTTGCCTTGTTTAAATATTTATCACATTAAAACGGAATGCACAACACTTTCTAAAATTTACATTCTTATATAGTTTTGTATGGGCTCTCGATTATTTTTTTTTTTTTGAAAATTTTCAGAACCTGTTCTGAAATTTTCCATTTTTCAAAAATGTCAATTTATTAAAAAACATACCACTTTTTTTTTCTTTTTTAAATTTTTTTTTAAAGTTTAGATGTTTGTCCATCCACACAAAATAAATCAGAAACACATTCTTCGTTTTTTTCGAGAAAATCGCATTTGAATTTTAAATTTCGTAACAATTTGTAATTTGCTTGTATTTTCTTGTTTTAACGTTGCGAATGAGTAATATTAATTGCATGAATATTACTCATTTGCAACGTTAATACAAGAAAATACAAGCAAATTACAAAATTGTTATGAAATTTAAAATTCAAATTAGATTTTCTCGAAAAAAACGAAAAATGTTTTTTTGATTTTTTTTTGTGTGGATGGACAAACATCTAAACTTAAAAAAAAAAAAATTAAAAACAAGAAAAAAAGTGGCCAGATTTTTGGTAAATTGACTTTTTAAAAAATGGAAAATTTCAGAACGGGTCCTGAAAATTTTCAAAAAAAAAAAATTTAATCGATAGCCCATACAAATCTATATAAGAATGTTAATTTTTAAGATTGTGGTGCATTCCGTTTTAATGTGATAAATATTTAATCAAGGCAACTCGCCTGAAATTTTACCATTTTTCCAATATTTGACCACGCCTCCTATGCCCAGTTTTTGAAAAATTGAAAAACCAAAAACGCAATTTTCTAAGTTCCATATAGGGCTATCCATACAAGCTATTCAGAAGTTTACGGTACATGTGTTTTTTTTCGCTGGACACTTGGTGTAATGCCTCATATATGCTAACATTAACCATTTAACCGAAAACGCATCCACGTTTAACAAAATGTACTTGGCATCACTGTTGTTGTGTGTCAAAATTTATTAAGGCAAACAAGACAAAAACAACTATTTATGTCTATTAGGGTGGTTCTTAAAAAAACAAAAGTTGTATTTCTGCATAGGACGCACAGTGTTGCGTCTTCATGTAAAGAGTGGACAAAAATAGAAGGAGTTAAGTTACAGCGTTAAAATTTGGAACACTTATTAACATCGATTAGATCAAGAAAAATTTTGAATTTGGTAAATATCCGCCAAGGATTCGTATCCTTCCCATATATCCTGAAATTAAAATATGACATAAAATGAAAACTAAAACTTCAATCTTCATGTTATTTATTGTAGTTATTTCCTATAATGCCATTAATTATTCTACTAAATTTTGTCCAATTGGAGCAAGAATACGCCTTGCTCAAAAATGTCCTATATAAAATAACGTTCAGAAAAAGGGTAAAAATTGAAGTTATTTCATGAAATTTTGAAAATCCAACTGTTACAATATGCCCAATGTATTTACCAATATTTGTACAAATCGGACCAATATTTGTACAAATCGGAACAATTTTTGCATCCGCAACACTTAGAATATAACTCAAATCTTAATCAAATGAAAAAATTAAATCAAGGATGTAATTTATAGATTAAAAATGTCCTTAAAAAATTAAAAAAAAGTTTAAAAAATCCTTCGTACTTCATGAAATTCTGTTCTTATAATATTGAAAATACCGTATTTTAGTATAATTGAAGCAAGGATTTTCCTTAAAATATCCTTAGGATATTCTTAGCGAATAAATATCCTTTTTATAAAGACTTGAGAAAATTCAGGGAAATCGTTTGACCTTAAAACTATCAATAATTCACAACACTTTTTGCACGTAGTATTTACAACACGTTTAATATTGTTGTAGGTTTGGTCAGCGATATGCCTATCTCAAAACGACCTTTATAAAATAAGCAAGTAAAAATATAATACAGCATCTAATTTGTGTCAGGCATGGGATAACAAATAACGGTTCTTGGACCAATTTAAATAAAATTTAAAATTTATCCGACCGATTCCTTTTGCATTCCGATTTATTATATGTATTCCAAAACTATTTTTCGCAAAACATTTCAAATTATCAAGGACAACTGCTGAATCTGGGTGTTTTACTTTAAGCCATTCAGTAAAAATTTACAAATTTATATTCGGGTTCCAACAAAAAAAGTGAAATTAGAAATTATTTTATCAGATTGGATACATTATCAATTAGAAGTGTTTTTATTGCATTCTTCGGAATTTTTTCGGGACTTGGCAAATTATTAAAAATTTGTCAATTTTTTTTTCTAAAATCATTTTTAAGGGATTTAAAAATTCCAAAAATGTTTGTGTCTTAGAAAATTTAAAAACATTTTTTCGGAACTTAAAAATTTGTTAAAAACATAAAATTTCTATTAAAAACATTTTCAATGATTTTTTTACTAAAAAAAAAAATGGCCAAAAAAATTTTGTGTCCGGGACTTTGAAAATTTTCATAAAGTTTTTTAGAACTTGAAAATTTTTTAATTGTACGGGACTTAGAAAATTTTGAAAATTTTTTTCGGGATATAATTATAAATAAAATCATATATCTTTTTATCTGCCATATCTAAAAATTTCCGACCTTATATGTCATATCGAATTTCATATAGATCGGTATATAAATAGATATGAATATGTATGTTATCATATTATATAATAAGGAAAAATACAATGATATATATAAACTTATATGTCCATATCAAAGTTCATGCATAACCATATATAAATATAAATAATTGTATAATAGCATATATGATTGTATCAGATCTTTTTTACTCGGGTTCCCTTGGACAATAAAAATTTGCCCGGACACTTGGGAAAATCGAAAGTTGAGAAAAAATGCCAGCCCGAGTAAAAAGGAATTTATATAAATGTATATTATTTTATATGTTTTCATAAAACCATATACAACTATATGAATCAAAGTATAAAATTATATCTCACTTTGAAATTTTCCAATTTTTTTAAATGATGTCATATAAAATCATATCTAATTATATTGTTCATAATATATTAATATAAATGGTAGATGTAATCATACGTTGCACATAAAACTTAATCCGATTTCATACAATATTATACGTGACTTTATATCTAATTATGTATAGGACTTTACTAAGCAAAAAATCCAGTATCATCAATTTATGTATAATTATATATGACTAATATAATACCATTTAAAATTATATATGGTTCCATACTAAAAAAATGTTCAACAAAAATAATAGATATAATTATATGTGTCTTAAACGATAACATATCTGTGTTTGTATGGTACTATATATACGCAAATTTCGTCAAAACTCAATATATATTTATAAATGGTCGCATATGTAATGGAATATATATTTTGATATAATCATGTATAAAAAAAATATTTTTTTGACCAAACCACTACCCGAGTAAAAAGGAATTTATATAAATGTATATTATTTTATATGTTTTCATAAAACCATATACAACTATATGAGTCAACGTATAAAATTATATCTCACTTTGAAATTTTCCAATTTTTTTAAATGATGTCATATAAAATCATATCTAATTATATTGTTCATAATATATTAATATAAATGGTAGATGTAATCATACGTTGCACATAAAACTTAATCCGATTTCATACAATATTATACGTGACTTTATATCTAATTATGTATAGGACTTTACTAAGCAAAAAATCCAGTATCAATTTATGTATAATTATATATGACTAATATAATACCATTTAAAATTATATATGGTTCCATACTAAAAAAATTTTCAACAAAAATAATAGATATAATTATATGTGTCTTAAACGATAACATATCTGTGTTTGTATGGTACTATATATACGCAAATTTCGTCAAAACTCAATATATATTTATAAATGGTCGCATATGTAATGGAATATATATTTTGATATAATCATGTATAAAAAAAATATTTTTTTGACCAAACCACTACCCGAGTAAAAAGGAATTTATATAAATGTATATTATTTTATATGTTTTCATAAAACCATATACAACTATATGAATCAAAGTATAAAATTATAACTCACTTTGAAATTTTCCAATTTTTTTAAATGATGTCATATAAAATCATATCTAATTATATTGTTCATAATATATTAATATAAATGGTAGATGTAATCATACGTTGCACATAAAACTTAATCCGATTTCATACAATATTATACGTGACTTTATATCTAATTATGTATAGGACTTTACTAAGCAAAAAATCCAGTATCAATTTATGTATAATTATATATGACTAATATAATACCATTTAAAATTATATATGGTTCCATACTAAAAAAATTTTCAACAAAAATAATAGATATAATTATATGTGTCTTAAACGATAACATATCTGTGTTTGTATGGTACTATATATACGCAAATTTCGTCAAAACTCAATATATATTTATAAATGGTCGCATATGTAATGGAATATATATTTTGATATAATCATGTATAAAAAAAATATTTTTTTGACCAAACCACTAGCCATATATAATTATATATGCCAGTATTTCAAAATTTATTTTTGAGTGTCAACATATATGGTTATACAAAACTTTTTATTGTATCATATAAGATTACATATGATTTTTGGAAACCCGAGTTCGATTCCCGGCCCAGTCGAGAACCAAAAGTTTTTTTTATTTTTTTTTAAATAGAAAACACTTTTTTATTGCGTTTAATTTTTTTAGAACAAAAAAATTTTCATTTTTGGAATTTTTGCAATCATTTTTAAAAAAATATTTTTCTTTTATATAGTTATATATAACTATATTTGATTTATTATAAAATTATCTATAATTTTTGGGAACCCGAGTTCGATTCCAAAAAAAAAAATATATTTTTTTTATTTTTTTTTAAATAAAAAACACTTTTTTATTGCATTTATTTTTTTTAGAACTAAAAATTTTTCTTTTTTTGAATTTTTGCAATCACTTTTAAAAAATTATATTGCTTTTATATAGTTATATATAACTATATTTAATTTATTATAAAATTATCTATCATTTTTGGGAACCCGAGTTCGATTCCAGAAAAAAATATATTTTTTTATTTTTTTTTTAAATAGAAAACACATTTTTATTGCATTTGTTTTTTTAGAACTTAAAAAATTTTACTTTTTGAATTTTTGCAATCATTTTTAAAAATTTATATTGCAATTATATAGTTAATAATAGCTATATTTGGTTTAAATTATCAAATTATCAATGATTTTTGGAACCTGATCTCAAATCTAATTCTGATTTCCTGATTCCATGAAAAATTTCAAACTTTCAAGCCAAAGTCTTATTTCACTTTGGAAGCCTATGACTTGGAAATAAGGCATACCGTTACATTAAAATTATTGTTTAAGCTTACCATGGAAGCCCCTAATAGCGCTGTACGTCATTCCAATTTGTTTTTTTTTGCAAATTTTATCAAAAATTTTCTAAGTCTTTTTGAAAATTGTGTACAAGTGAATAACATATTTAATTGGATGTTATCATATATTACTATATGTTAGATTAATTTGATATAATTAGATACGATCAATTTATTTAAAACCAAGTCTTTTAAAGTTGTTATTTGCTAACAACGTCCGCTGGTCTAGAGGGTAGAGATTGCGATTACAAAACGGAAGACTTGTGGTTCTAATCCCCGTCCGTTCGAAGTTTTTTTTTTTTTATTTATTTTCAGTTTGACATTATTATATCTAAAAATAAATCTAAAAACAGAAACATTTTTGGGATAAAAATGTATCCAATAATTTTTTTATAAAATCAAGATATCAGATATTATAAGATAACTTTGGCGCGGCC
Organism: Pegoplata infirma; assembly: GCA_963921195.1. Taxonomy (NCBI): domain Eukaryota; kingdom Metazoa; phylum Arthropoda; class Insecta; order Diptera; family Anthomyiidae; genus Pegoplata; species Pegoplata infirma. The sequence continues at coordinate 109,399,727 of OY992538.1, forward strand.
AAATTTCGGATGAAATTACATTATATAATATCCAATTTAATATAAAATCATGATATTGGATATTTTAAGATAACTTTGGCGCGGCCAATTTCCGGATGAAATTACATCATATCATATCATATTTAATACAAAATCATATAAAATAGATAATTTGGGATAACTTTGGCGCGGCCAATTTTCGGATGAAATCACATACAATCAAATATTAAACTGTAACTTCATATATTATAAGATGTTAGGAGATAACTTTCGCGCGGCCCATTTTCGGATGAAATTTAGCAAAATCAGATCCAATAAATTATATATAATTTTATAAGATAACATGTTTTACCATACAATTTTTTTTTACTCGGGAGTCTAATAACCATATACAAATATAAATAATTATATAATAGCATATATGATTATATCAGTTCTTTTTTAATCGGGATATGTTATTATATAAAAGTCAATATTTTCTGTGATATAATTTTATATAAGAAACAAATTAAAAGTGCAAATATATAAAATCACATATGATACAACAAAAAATACATACCCGAGTAAAAAAGAACTGATATAATCATATATGCTATTATATAATTATTTATATTTGTATATGGTTAGTAGACTGGCATTTTTTTCTCAACTTTCGATTTTCCCAAGTGTCCGGGAAATTTTGATTGTCCAAGGTCTAAAACTTATGTGGTAAAAATTTGAGGTCAATCGGATTAAATTAACCCGTGGCGCCCGGCGCACAGTGAGACAACGCCGGCATTAAATACAAGGAGTCATTGTATTTGTTTTGGTGGAAATTTTTCAAAAATCCAAAACTTTGACCAAAGGGCGCCACGGGATAAAATGATCGGATTTAGCTCAAATTAGATTTAAATGAAAGATTGTCTTAAGCTCTATGAAATGGCTGAGGGGGAAAAAAATGGTGATGTTTTTTAAAAAATTTCTTGAACGTAGGAAAAACAGTAATTTTTTGCAAATTTCAAATGGCGATATCTCGAAAACCGTTCGACCGATTTATATTTTTTTTTTGATATTCGTGCTCACCGCATCAAAATTAATAAATATGATGTGTCGAAAAAAATTTAAATTTTTTATTTTTATTTTTTTAATTTTTCAAAAATCCCAAACTTTGACCGCCGGGCGCCACTGGTTAATTTAATCCCATTGACCTCAAATTTGTACAACATCCGTTTTAGTCCTAGCAGAATAAAAAAATGCCCGGACTTTGAAAATTGGAGAAATTTTTTTTTGGCCATACAGAAAAATGCCAGTCTAATGGTTATGCACGAACTTTGATGGACATATAAATTTATATATAGCATTGTATTTTTCCTTATTTTTCAATATGATAACATACATATTCCTATCTATTTATATACACTCAAAAAAAAAAATGAACTAAAATCTTGGAAAATTAACTCAATTTTGAGAAAAAGAGGGAATGATTTGGCTCCAAAGATTTTTTTTCTTGGTTTTAGTTCATAATTTTCCCAAAAATAAGGAAAACAAAGTTATTTAATTTTAAGCCAATTTTAACTAGAAAATGGGAAAAAATATACTTTACATTTTAGAAATAAATTGGCTCTAGACCCTGGACCCATGGGTTCGGACCCCATTTAACTCTAGACCCCGTTGGGTTCTTTAAGGGTCCCCATAGATTTTGAACCAAAACTTGTGTCCGTTTCGCTCTAACTTGCTTAGTTTTTGAGATACGGTAATAAGGGGCCTGATAGGGTCTTGAGAATCTTAAAAACCGGATAACTCAAAAGCTATTAATCGGAGGGCTTTCGGGCATTTTGCGGAAGTGTTCTACGAGTCAAGAGCTACAAAAATGCCGTTGGACCTTTCTCGTGTTGGCAGTATTTACCGAGATATGTGCATATATAAAAACTCGGGAATTTAAAATTTTAGATCTAAAATTAGGGTCTTGAGACCCCGACAGATATGCAGAGCTAGGCTATTCCATATTTTAACATGATAATGTTTTTAGGCTGGGGTCTAATTTTAAAAAAGTTGCAGGACGCCACCTCAGTTTGACTATATAAGCTAACGATTACACAAAAAAGAAAATGAGAATTACAGTTTTCATTTTATTACAACCTTAAACTTCGATAATTATTTAAAATTAATAAATAAAATAAAAAAACACATACTTTTAGGCGCCGCTACTCGATTAACGCAGTATTGCCATACCAAATATCGCATTTCCAATTAGATTAGTTACCATCATCGCAAAACTAACCAGTATATTTGAAAATAGAATATCTACATGCAGAACTACATACTACGTTTTTTGTAGTAGAGATGCGAACGTGCCACGTGATTACGCGTGATCATGAGTGAAATTTACGCTTGATTAAAAAAAAAATTTCGTGCGTGAGATTGCGTGAGATTGCGTGAGTAATTTTGGCTTCGTCAGTTTGCGTGATTGTTGTGTGCTGTCTAAAACAGAAAACTACACCATTTACAGATGAAATTCGAAAAAGATCAATTGTTATTCGAAGATTATATTTGTAATTCGAAGATTCCGTTTGTAATTCGAAGATTCCATTTGTAATTCGAAGATTCCATTTGTAATTCGAATACTCCAATTGTAACTCGAAGATTCCATTTGTAATTCGAAGATTCCAATTGTAATTCGTAAAAGATCAATTGTAATTCGTAAAAGATCAATTGTAATTCGTAAAAGATCAATTGTAATTCGTAAAAGATCAATTATAATTCGAAAAAGGTCAATTGTAATTCGAAGATTCCAATTGTAATTCGTAAAAGATCAATTGTAATTAAAAAAAGATCAATTGTAATTCGAAGATTCCAATTGTAATTCGTAAAAGATCAATTGTAATTCGTAAAAGATCAATTGTAATTCGAAGATTCCAATTGTAATTCGTAAAAGATCAATTGTAATTAAAAAAAGATCAATTGTAATTCGAAGATTCCAATTGTAATTCGTAAAAGATCAATTGTAATTCGAAAAAGATCAATTGTAATTCGTAAAAGATCAATTGTAATTCGAAAAAGATCAATTGTAATTCGTAAAAGATCAATTGTAATTCAAAAAAGATCAATTGTAATTCGTAAAAGATCAATTGTAATTCGAAAAAGATCAATTGTAATTCGTAAAAGATCAATTGTAATTCGTAAAAGATCAATTGTTATTCGAAGATTCCAATTGTAATTCGTAAATTATCCATGGAAATTCAGTTGATGTTTTTCGAATTACAATTGGAATCTTCGAATTACAATTGATCTTTTACGAATTACAATTGATCTTTTACGAATTAAAATTGATCTTTTTCGAATTAGAAATGATATTTTACGAATTACAATTGATCTTTTCGAATTACAATTGATCTTTTACGAATTACAATTGGAATCTTCGAATTACAATTGATCTTTTTCGAATTACAATTGATCTTTTACGAATTACAATTGGAATCTTCGAATTACAATTGATCTTTTTCGAATTACAATTGATCTTTTACGAATTACAATTGATCTTTTTCGAATTACAATTGATCTTTTACGAATTACAATTGATCTTTTACGAATTACAATTGATCTTTTACGAATTAAAATTGATCTTTTACGAATTACAATTGATCATTTACGAATTACAATTGGAGTCTTCGAATAACAAATGGAATATTCGAATTACAATTGGAGTATTCTAATTACAAATGGAATCTTCGAATTGCAAATGAAATCTTCGAATTACAAATGGAATCTTCGAATTACAAATAGAATCTTCGAATTACAATTGATCTTTTTCAAATTACATCTGTAAATGGTGTAGTAAGAAAATCGTCATCATATTGAATTTAAAGGGTAACTAATACAAAATTGTGATTAAAATAAGCTTTTATGATTAATTTTAGGAAATTAAATACCTTTTGTACAAGAATTTGACATAAAGTCAAATAAAATTTAGTTTATTTTATTTTCGTGAGTCTTTGTAAGCGTGATTATTTCGTGAGCGTGACAAAAATTTTAGCTACTCACGTGAGCGCGTGTAAACGTAAGCAGAAAAAACTATTTTGTAAGTGAGCAATACTTTTATTTCGTGTGCGTGAGTAAGTCAAAATCACTCACGCGCCCATCTCTATTTTGTAGTATGTGTCTATAATATTGTCGGATAACCACAAGCAAGAACATAACACTGTTTATGTTGGCATTTAAATATTATGCGGTAGCCTAGCTGAAGTGTGTCAGACTCGGAAACAGTGGGTCCGGGGATCGTCTCCGTGATCAGTCAACATATTTTTTTAAATTTCGTTTTTTTTAGCTTGTTTATTTTTTTTTTTGTTAAGACCAAATTTTTTTTAAACCTTTATACTTTTTTTTATTAAATTATAAAAAAAGTTAGAAAAAGGTATTGTTTTAAGTATTGGTCATTGTTAAGTATAATTTAAAATTAAAAGACTATTTGATTTGTATAAAAAAAAGGAATAAATAAAAGCTTATCAAAATAATAAAAAAAAATAATTAGAATCTTATAAATCAGTTAAAATGTTATATATTCAGGTTTCTCTAAATTTTCCAGTAGTTTTTGTTTTAAATTTTGTGATTTTTCTGAATTTATCTGCATTTTTTTGACTAATTTTTGGTTTTGTCTGGATTGTTTCTTAGTTTTTAATTTTTTTTCTGAATATTGAATTAATCCTGCAAGTGTATTTAAGAAATTACTTGGAGTTATTTTTTTCTGAGAAAATATCGTTTTTGGAAATATGTGATGTTTATTCGTAACAACTTTTTATTAAATAAAACATTATCATGATTTAATATTTTGGGCAAGAGTACAAAACTCTGCGGCATTTTTCTTTGTAGTCTTTCTTTTGAAAATTTCATCCGTTTCGCTCTATCTCGCTTAGTTTTCGAGATATCGCCATTTTGAATTTTTAACTAAATTCTAAGAAGTTATTTACTAAATTCTCAGAAGTCATTAACTAAATTCTAAGAAGTACACTTCCTCAATTCAAAGAAGAGAAATACGATGATGTTTTTTTTTAGTAAATTTTAACTAAACTTGAACTAAATTGTTTTTTAAGAAATATGTCTTAAAAATAAAGATATGATTCTTAGATTTGCGGAAAATTTCTTTGGCAGTAAGAATTTTTTTCCTAATATTAAAAAAATCCATTTAAAGAAAACTATGAACTAATTACAAGTAAATGAACTAAAATTTTTTCCTCATAGTTAAGAAAATTTCTCATTTTTAAGTTAAATTTAACTAAATTTTAGGAAAATTCATGATAAATTTTCAAAGACATTTTTTCCTTAATTTTAGTTATGTCTTTTTTTTTCAGTGTGCCAATCTATATGAAATTAGATATGACATGTAAGGTCGGGAATTTTTAGATATGACAGATAAAAAGATTTTATTTATAATTATATGGGGGTTTTCGCGTCAACTGACACAACTTTTGAAACCGATGTCTTTCCGAAATTTACACCAAGGTTAGTCCTATTGAATAGTAGTTTAGATACAATTTTTCAGCGAGATCGGTCAAGGACTCTCTGAGTTAGAGGGGGTCGAAATTTGACATTTTGGCCAAAGAGGTGTTTATTCTCATCCATGTAACTTTTTACCTATTAATTTTAGCAAAATATGTTCCAAACAGTTTAGATAGCTTTTTCTTCAATCTTTCGGAAAAAAATTATAAAAAAAAAAAAAAAAATTTTTTTGATTTTTTTCTTAAAAATCTAAAACTATTTTGACTTTTTCCTCAAATTGGGCTTTTTTTTTGATTCAAAAGAAAGCTTAGGTGATTTCCTTTAAGAGCTATGGGTTGGCTTAGTGGGATGCGAGTGGGATATCTATGAAAAAAATTTCAAAAAAAGGGGCGCAATGTGAGACCGACCTCCAATAATTTTCTGCCCCCAACATTTTTCTTGAACATACCTTACCCCTATTTTCACTTCCTAAGGGGGCTCCCATACAAAACATTTTTTAAAAAAATTTGATCCTACCATTCTAACTTACCCTAAAGTGCCCCTAGTGGGGCCAAATGTGTGACCGACCTCCATTATTTTATTAATTCCAAAATTTTTTGCAAACATACCTACAATGTATCTTTAACCCTTAAGGTGGTCCCCATACATTTCTTTTATTTTGTATAAATTTGTTTTATTAAACCAGCTCCTACACTCAAAATAATTCTGCAGTAAAAATATTAGTAGGTGATTTGGTACCAAAATCTACTAATAAGTTACTAATTACCAGTAGTACGGTAGTTTTTTAGAATCTTCAAAGTACTAAAATTAGTAATTTTTACTGGTTTTGAATAATATTAGTAAAAAAATTTAGTATTGATTACCAACGCCTGCACTAGATCATTTTGAACTAAAAAATTAGTTCATTAGTAAAATTTTTAGTATTGAATACCCACGTTTTTTTTGGGTGTACCGCCCCTACCGTACCTCCTAGAGAGGCAAAAATTACGACCAACCCCCATTATTTTTTAGTTACCAACATTTTGTCCGAACATAATAACACCTTATCTCCACTCCTTAAGGGGCTCCCATACATTATAAAAACATGTATTTTTAAAAACTAATAAAAAAATAAAAAATAAATGTATGGGGACCCCCTTAAGAGTTGAAAATAAAGGGTAGGTATATTCCGAGAAAATGTTGGAGTTGAAAAAATATTGGGGGTCGGTCATACATTTTACTTCTCTAGGGGCACCCCATGGACAGTTAGAGCGGTAGGAGCAAATTTTATAAAAAAGTAATTTTGTATGGGATCCCCCTTAGGAAGTGGAAATAGAGGTTAGGTATATTCAAGAAAAATGTTGGGGGTAAAAAATTAATAGAGGTCGGTCTCACATTGCAACCCTCCGTGGGCAGTTTTAGGGCAGTTGATGGGATTTTTGAGGATTTTGACCTCTTTACGCCCAATTTTGACCCCGATGAGGAGCCATATGGCCCCACCCCACCTCTCTTATTTTTTGGCTTATGCTTTCTTTTTTGAACCTATCAAAATTAGAGGGTGTCCCGGATCGAAATCGAAAACTGGTGAGCTACCCCACGCCTAATAGTGCAAATTGAAGAACCGTTTTTTGCATTCCAAAGTTAAAAAAAAAAAATTTTCATAGATATCCCACTCGCATCCCACTAAGCGACCCATAGCTCTTAAAGGAAAAGACCTAAGTTTTCTTTTGAATCAACAAAAAAAAAAAAAAAAGAGGAAAAAGTCAAAAAAGTTTTAGATTTAAAAAAAAAAATAAATCAAAATTTTTTTTTTATTTTTTTTATAATTTTTTTCCGAAAGATTGAAGAAATAGCTATCTAAACTGTTTGGAACACATTTTGCTAAAAACGATAGGTAAGAAGTTACATGGATAAGAATAAACACCTCTTTGGCCAAATTGTCAAATTTCGACCCCCTCTAACTCAGAGAGTCCTTGACCGATCTCGCTGAAAAATTGTGTCTAAACTACTATCCAATAGGACTAACCTTGGTGCAAATTTCATCCCGGTCGGAAGACATCGCTTTCAAATGTTGTGTCAGTTGACACGAAAACCCCCATATAAGCCCAATTAGAAATGTCGTTAAGACATCTCAAAGACTTCCTTATGACAATGTCAGTGTACCTGCTGACTGAAAAATCTCTGACCATACAAAAAACCTCATGACACCTCCTGACTTTTTCAAGTATTTTGTCAAAATTCCTCGCCGACATGTATTCAGGTAGTCAATAGTGCTGACTACATTATGACATGTACATAGTACGTCTGAGATCGTCCAAAAATTTAAAATTTATTAATCACGTCTTTTAATTTACACTACTTACTATTTTTATCTGTCCATTTCTTAAATTTAATTTTTTAAAACTTACTATTTTGATCTGCCTCACTTGGTCCGCGAACTCAGAACCTTCTGTTTACTGGTCTAGCACCTTACCCCTTTAGCCAAACTTTGATAATAAATGTGTTTATTTAAAAACAAATTTAAATTAATTTATTATTTGAACTGTCCTGTTATATATATTTCGTCACCTGAATTGAAAAATGCTACAATATGAATTGTTTTTCTCAAATATAACATTTTTTTAAATATTAATTGGAATTTGGTTTCATCCTATTTAACAAGATTTTGTTAGAGTTATTTAAGCGTATCTTAGTTGTTTTTAATATTATTTATACAAAACAAAAAAAATTATTTACATAAAAAATATTGCAGGTGCCCTTTACAATTAAGGTGACGATATATTCAATTTATTTTGTTTTTGACAAATTTGAAAATATTATGATTTCAAAATATATTTTATTACAAACAATTTTAAGTTGTGGTTGGCCTAGTTGTCTAGCAGGTTCGGCAGCTTACGTGTTCTAGATTTTTGGCCTCGGTTCAATCCCCGGTCGCGGATTTTTTTTTTTTATTATTTTTTTATTGTTTTATGACCAATTCAATTTTATTTTTTTAATTACAAAGAAAATTAAAAGAGCTTTAATGGATTAAACAAAATTACATCGATTTTACATCGGAAAAAAATTTTTTTAGCGATTGGTCGGATTTGCTATATAATTGTCAGCATTAAAGACATGATTTTTCTAAATTGATAAGACAACTTATATGACAAGTCAGTACATTTATAGAACTTGGGGAGCTCCGACAAAAGTTATGACATGTCCTTAAGTTGTCTTTAGTAAAACGTATTCACTTGCTGACTTCTACCTGATGAATCATTACTGACATTGTCTTAAAGACAAAATTTCTAATTGGGAGTATACAAATTTTTCAAAATTTTCTAAGTCCCGGACAATTAAAAAAAAAAATTAAAAAAATTTGAAGTCCTAAAAATTTTATGAAAATTTTCCGAACACAAAATTTTTTTGGCAATTTTTTTTTGGAGTAAAAAAATCATTGAAAATGATTTTAGGAAAAATTTTTGTTTTTTTTGAAAAATTTTTAAGTTCCGAAAAAATGTTTTTAAATTTTCTAAGCCAAAAACATTTTTTAGAATTTTAAATCACTTATAAATGATTTCAGAAAAAAAAAAAAAAATACACAAATTTTTAATAAAAGTCCCAAAAAAAATCCGAAGAATGCAATAAAAACTCTTCTAATTGACAATGTATCCAATCTGAAAAAATAATTTCTAATTTCACGTTTAAAATTCCAAAAAAATTTGCCAGATTTCATATAATTATATAAAAATTTACCTAATTTTAACAGATAAGATATGATTTAACACAATTAGATAGACCCATTTTTGGGATCAAACTGAATCAAATTTGATATTATTTTATCAAAAATAATAGAATTTGATATAATCGTATAATATTCGATCCGCCAATTTTCGGATCAAAATTAATATGTTCATTAGAGTGTCCCTTATTTTGGAAATGTTGGAAATGTTGAGACAGTACCCGCTCATTTTTTTCCTTTTGACAAAAAATAACTCAGGGAAAATTTTACGCCCCTACGACCACGCCTTCCCTACGCGACGGAGCCTTAAAGAGCGGGACCTAAAAAATCATTTTTCCATACAAACCAATTTTTTTTGTTATTAATTATTGTATGTCTTGATTAGCTTATTCACGACAAAAAATTTGATTTTGGTGTGATAAGGCTTTCAGTTCTAAAAAAATTTTCGAAAAAAAAAAATTTTGTGCCGCTGCGGTCCTACGGTAAAAAATTTTTAAAAAATATTTTTTTTTTAGTTTTGACAAGCAACGGTATTAGTTGCTATGTTGCTTTAAACGATATATACTCATAAAAAAATATTATTTGTATCCGTGACATCTTTATTGTGTTCTAAAAAAAGGATAAAAAATGCATTGTTGATGTTTTTGGATACACGATAAAGATGTCACAGATATAAATAATATTTTTTTTGAATATATATCATTAAAAACAACATAACAACTAAAACCGTTGCTTGTCAAAACTAAAAAAAAAATATTTTTTAAAAAATTTTTACCGTAGGACCCCAACGGCTCTAATTTTTTTTTTTTGGAAAAAAATAAAGATGTCACAGATATGAATTATATTTTTTTTGAATATATATTATTAAAAGCAACATAACAACTAAAACCGTTGCTTGTCAAAACTAAAAAAAAAAAAATTTTAAATTTTTTACCGTAGCACCCCAACGGCTCAAAAGTTTTTTTTCCAAAATTTTTTTAGAGCTGAAAGCCTTATCCCACCAAAATCAAATTTGTTGTCGTGAATAAGCTAACCAAGTATTATAATAACTAATGGGTCAGTCTTAGTGAAATCAATCAAAAATAGCCAAAAATTTTCGTGACCCCCTCCGATTTTGATGAAATTTGGTTTAGTTGTAACACTTAGTGATGAACTAATGCACACTTATTTTCAGCCCTCTAAGTAAACAGTGGGCGAAAACACGGAGGGTCAAAATTTCCCCCAAAATCTCCCAGTCGCGACACTTTGCATCGTAAAAACTTGATATCGTTTGTTCTATTATAGCTAGAAAGCCCATTTTTGGTTTGTTTTGAAGCTCATAATATGCTCTACAAGACCTACCATAAGCAAAAAATTTTCGAAAAAAATAAGGGTTACCTCCCTTATTTTAAAGTCGTGATATACGGAGGAGAAAATGGGGAGGATGGTATCCCCCGATTTTTTTTTTTTTACTTGATAATCTTATAGAGAAAGTCCCAAAGAATATATTTTAAAATTTTTAAGTTGGGACAACAATGGGATCGCTCAAAATCAAAATTTTTCACAATTTTCCCCAAAATCTCCAAATCGCAACACTCTTTAACCTTATAAATTTAATATCATAAGTGCTTTTGTAGCTACAGAGCCCATTTTTTGTTTTGTTTTAAAGCTTACAATACGCTCTACAAGACATACCAAAACCAAAAAAATTTCCAAAAAAAGGAATTGGTGCCCCCCTTATTTGAAGGTCGTGGCAAAGGGTGGAGGAAATCGGGGAAAGTATCCCCCGATTTTTTTTTACTTGGTTTTCTCAAAGTGCAAGTCCTAATGAACATACTTTACAATTTTTATGTTGGGACAACAATGGGATCGACCAAAATCAAAATTTTTCAAAATTTTCCCCCAAAATCAAAAAATCGCGACATTCTTGCGCCTCCCATTGGAGTCCCAAGATAAAAATTTCAGGATATGCTCTCTAGAACTTACTCAAGGTAAAAAAAAGTGGGGGATACAATCCCCCGATTTTTCCCACCCCTTGCCTCGATCTTTTAATACAAGATGCACCCCTATTTTTTTTATTTTTTTTGTGATAGTACAAGGGAAGTATCTCAACCCTTATGAACCGATTTGCCTGAAACTTAAAATATAGATCAAAGAGACAATTCTAAGGTTGGGGTGTCTCGGCTTATCGGCCATATCGGGAATTTAGGGGTTCAAAACATGGGTCAAAAAATGGCGAAAAAATAGTTTTTTGGATTTTTCAGCCATTTCTTTTTAAGAAACTATATGATATTTTCATATGAAAAGAAAGGTTTTTTTAATGCCTATCCAATGGTGGCATAACCTTGTAAAAATTTGACTTCTTTAAATATTTTTTTCACGAAAATGTGTAAATTTTGGGGGGTAATTTTGTGAAGACATAGACCTACGATATCCATATGGATAAGAAATAATCTTTATTAAATTTAAGTCGACCCGTATTTTTGCGCTAGATGATATTCCTGTTAGTTCGGAAGTTATCAAAATTTTCCCGAAGGTCCACATGGTTTCATAAGGGGACAACGAAATTTTTAAACACCGATATGGCCGATAAGCCGAGACACCCTAACCTTAAAATCGTCTCTTTAATATATATTTTAAGTTTCAGGCAAATCGGTTCATAAGGGTTGAGATACTTCCCTTGTTAGATTAGAACAACAACTTGCACTATCAATTTAAAATAAAAATTATGCAACTATCTAACCCAAAGTCAATGACTTTAAAAAAAATTATCAATCAAATGAATAATGTAAATAATAGTAGTAATAAACAATAAGTGAATATGTGTAAACAATTAAAAAAAATAACATGCTATTGCATGCTAACATACGTATAGCGACAGAATGTGCGCGTTGCATATTTTTTGTATTTTTTTGTATTTTTTTGTATGTTTAAAGTACTTTTGCAAACTTTTGCTATATGTCCTTTACTTTAAATGAAAGCTGAGACTTAAATCTTTCATTTGATATAAGTCTGCACCTAGGGCGAGGGGCTGCTCTATATTTCCTAGTCCATTGAAAATGCAAAATGTTCAATTTTTACACCACAATTCTGTTGTTAAGAAATTTTTTTTGTGTTTTTTTTTTTAATTTTTTTGTTCATCTACTCATTCTACAACAACTAAATTAATTAAAAAAATACTTTAAAGTTATATTTATTATGTATTTTTTTATTAATAAGCTTTTGAATGTTACATATTGCACTAACATATTTCAAGCGCTTTGGCATACCTCAACTTTGACTTGCTCTAGACCTAAAAGTAATGAAGTTATGAGGCTAAAATTTCAGGGAATTGTTACTCATATATCTGTTAATATACTGTGAAAATTTCATCCAAATTGGACGACACGCCAAAACCCATTTTTTGCCGCGGTTACTATAGGGCTGTCTCACTGTGTACCGGCTCAACATTTCACACATTTCCATTTACTGTTCATATAAAATTAAATATTGCGTCATATAACTTTTTTTTACTCGGGTATAGATTTATAAAATAATATATGTATATATAAAACTATATATAATTATATATGATCTTTTCTACTTGGGTATAAACTGTTTTGGATTTGTTTTATTTATGATGTTTTCTTAAAATAAAATTCGTCTTAGTTCGCTACAGAGGATTTTTTGAAATCAGTAGTAACCAAAAAATACATACTTTGGTTTCAGTTCATTCTGTTTGATTATTTTTTAAACAAAAATATATTTTTATGTTTAAAGTGTTAAGAATTCATCGTTAACCTGGTTACTTTAACAAAAAATACATAAAAACCTTCGAAATATAACGAACCTCCCGATATAATGAATGGGCCTAACATTATATGAGGAGTCGCAGAACAAAACGTACTTTTGCGCATTTTTTGACAAATTGATTTTTTGTTCCTTTTATATTATTTGGTTCGAAATCTATCAGAAACAATTTCCATAGCGTGAATTATTTTTGTTTTTCGTCAAGAAAATGGATTCCTTAAAAATTGGTGTGTAACAAAACGTACTTTTTTCATTGTATTTCATATGCAAGATTTTTCATAATTTTATAATATGCCATTTTACTCTTATATTCCATATACATATAAATGCCCACAAAGATTTTTTGAGGCCTTCTTGCAGGCCAGCGAAGGATTTCCCCCTTATTCTTGTTATTGGTCTATTTACACCCCACAACTACAGTATGGGGGTACATTAACTTTGCCAATTCGTGTGTAACGTATCTAAATATGAGCCAATGAGGCTCCTTTGTAGTTTTTAATAAATAAGAACATTTTTAAAACACTCGATCAAAATAGTATCGTTTAAAAAAATACGCACATCAAAAGGTCGTTTTTCAATTATTTTTAAACAAAACGTACTTTTTTCATTATTTTTAAACAAAACGTACTTTTTCCAAAGTAAAAGTGGTTTTATATTAAACATCCTTAACATATAATTTGGTGACTTATGGCAGTTTGATGCATCTCTTGATAAGCAAAAAACTTGTTAACGTATTCAGGTTCATGCAGTTTTTTAAAGGGGCGAAATAAATAAACCTCAATTTCCCAAAAAAATTTTATATGCGAAAAAGTACGTTTTGTTCTGCGGCTCCTCATATCATTCGTTATAACGAGCTTAACTTGTATCTCAAAAACTGCTCTGCTTTTAAAAATTTGGATTTTATTTTCGAATTTGGCGCGAGATGTCAATAGAGCAGTGATCGGCGCCGATAGCCCGCAGAAGCCGAACACAATCGGCAATAAACACGTATATAACACGATTGTCAACAAAACTCGTAACTAAGAGCATAAAAATACAACAACAAGCAGGTTGATGTCGCTTTGTTTAAGAAATACACAAACACATGCATGTTTATATTCATATACCAATGCATTGATACACTCTCTTTCTGCCGACCACTGCAATAGAGTTTACTACCTTTAGATTAAAAGTATTATTGGCATATGTGGCCCATGATTGTTGAGCAATAAACAAACAAAAAATAACATAGCGTATGATTAATATTTATCTCATTATATTTCTGTCATACGTTGCGTATGATTGTTAAAAGAAATGAAGCAAAATTTTTGAAAATATTAATTATTTCGAAAATTTGGTATATATTGTCGGTTAAAACTATGAAAATGGATTTTATGAAATAGCAAACTTTTTTGGAAAAGGAACCCAAAAACTTAGGGAAACATTGTTATTTTGAATGCCAAAATATAAACATGCTTTAATTATGTATGTGAAGGTCATCTCCACTACACCATTCACGACCATTAAAAATTTCATAATAATTCGATGTACCAAATGCCTTAATTACTTCTTGAATTTTCTTAAAATATACCACTGTGCAATTTTCTAAATTTAACTTTATTTAAAATATAACAACATCCAACGAGTCTTCACACGCAACACAATCAAAAATGTTACAAATCTTTGAATTTTTCTAACATGCAACTGAAAGTTGAAACTGTCCATTGCAGTTAAGTTTATAAAAGTCATTTATAATTTATTGTTCAACTAGCTGTTTTGCATCCGGTGTTGCACGGGTAGAACAAAATAATATATAATGAATGATTGTTTGTAATTCCCTATGGTTACATCCTCGGTTATCACTACATCTGATGAAAATTTAAATTTCGCATCATTTTACAATAGCTCTGTCCGATCGATCGCTGATATGGCCCATTGTTCCCGCCTCGGTTAGTACTCGACGTTTAAGGGTGATTACCGAATAGGCAGAAATAACTTTCAATATATTACAGAGGCGTGTGGCAATTTATGTCCCCTTGTTCGATCGCACTCTGATATGGCCCCGCATCGGTAAGTTAGTTAGTAAAAACCGGCTCAGCCATTTTTGCGTGATTGCGGGACTGGCAAAAATAATTTTCAAATAGTGCAAGGGGGCGCAGCATTTTACAACGCCTTTGCCCAATCACTGTTATATTGTTACCGCCTCGGTTAGTACTATATGTGGTGATAGTTTTGTTAAAATCAGTTTAGGCGCTTAAGCGTAATTACGGAATAGACAGAAAAAACTTTCAGTGTGGTGCAAAGATCTCTTATGGTTTATAGTTCCCGCTTCGGAAGTACAATGTGTGATGAAAATTCCATTAAAATCGGTTAAGACATTTGAGCTTTTCGGAAGCCAGTTCGGAAGCCACATCCCATTTTTTTATTTTATCATTTTAAAATATGTAATTCATCACCAGTGTTGCCAGAACTTGGTAATCAAAAACGGCTAAATCCGTTCGAAAAAACGGCTAAAAAATGGCTAAAAAAAGGCTAAAATATATATTTACTTTTTTAAGAAAAACTAATGTAAATTCATATTTTGTACGGTTTTTTATACATAAATTAAAATAAGGAGACCTTTTGTTTCTGTTTTGACAAATCTTCAATAAAATGAAGAGAGTTCAAAACACTTTTTTAATGATTTAATTTTTTTTATAAAAATATATATAAACATTTTGAGTACAAAAAATTTATTTTTGTTTAAAAAAAAATTTTCAACACTAAAATTCGAGGTGAAACTTTTTACCTTTGGGACCGTTTTTGTTGAAACATGGCTAAAAGACTTCCAAAAATATGTATGCCAAGATCAGCCTTCAAGTGGAGTTTTTAACATATTTTCAAAACACAGGGGCATCACTAGATCGTCTAAAATTTAGTATAATGTTTATGGTATGAATATGACAAAAATATCCGTGGTTTTGTTCAAGACTGGTATTAACAAAACAAACCAACATATAAAATCCTGCCGATGATAACACATAACTAAAGTGGTGTGAAACCGGTATTGGAATATCAGAAATGTCTGTAATTTTTAGAAATTAAATTTTCTCCTCAATTTTCAACTTAAACATTTATAACAAATAGTATTAGAGTCAGTGATCGATCTGTACAAACATAAAAACCAATAAATTCTTTATTTTGGTATAAAAAACAGACTAAAACTTACTTTTTAACCGAAAACTCAAAAATGGCTAAAAAACTGCTAAAATAATTTTGAAAATGGCTAAAAAAACGGCTAAGAGCTAAATGCCTGTTTCTCCGGCTAAACGAGTTCAAAAGGAGCTAAATCTAGCCGGAAAATGGCTAAATTGGCAACACTGTTCATCACTAACAATAAGTTTGTATGTGCGAAACATCATTTCATTTAATTTAAGTTAACACAACTAAAAAAACTAAATTAATCTGGCTACGGAAAAAAATATAAAAAATTTCCGAAGCCAAAAAGTTCAACTCCTGCTTTTTTATGAACATTTAAAAAATGTTCATTTGACAAAAAAAATCACAAAAAAAAAATTCATACGAAAAATTGATTTTTTTAAGTTTTTTGGTCACTTTGGCCTCGGAAAAATTTAAAAATTCTTCAGAGAAAATTTTTTTTTTTTAAGTTAATTTTATATTTGAAACGTATTTTGGTTTGCTTTAAGATTTAGAAAAAAATAAAAAAAAAATCTGAAACAAAAATTTTCATACGAAAAATTTTTACTGTTTCTGGCCACTTTGTCCTCGGAAAAAATTGAAATTTTTTTCAGAGAAAAAAAATATTTTTTTTTAAGATAATTTTATATTTTTAACGTATTTTGGTTTGCTTTAAGATTAAGAAAAAAATAAAAAAAAAATCTAAAACAAAAAATTTATACGAAAAATCGATTTTTTTTAATGTTTTTTGGTCACTTTGGCCTCGAAAAAAATTCAAAAATTCTTCAGAGACAAAATTATTTTTTTTTAAGTTAATTTTATATTTTTAACGTATTTTGGTTTGCTTTAAAATTTATAAAAAAATAAAAAAAAATCTAAAAAAAATTTTCATTCGAAAAATCGAGTTTTTAATGTTTCTTGGTCACTATGGCCTCGGAAAAAATTGAAATTTTTTTTCAGAGAAAAAAATTATTTTTTTTTAAGTTAATTTTATAAATAAACATTTAGCGTATTTTGGTTTGCTTTAAGATTTAGAAAAAAATAAAAAAAAAATCTGAAAAAATTGTTCATACGAAAAATCGATTTTTTTAATGTTTTTTTGATCACTTTGGCCTCGGAAAAAATTGAAAAATTCTTCAGAGAAAATTTTTTTATTTTTTTTTAAATTAATTTTATTTTTTTAACGCATTTTGGTTTGCTTTAAGATTTAGAAAAAAATAAAAAAAAAATCTGAAAAAATTGTTCAAACGAAAAGTCGTTTTTTTAATGTTCGGAAAAATTGCCTCGGAAAAAATTTAAAAATTCTTCAGAGAAAAAATTATTTTTTGCTTTTAAGAATTTTATATTTTTAACGTATTTTGGTTTGCTTTAAGATTTAGAAAAAAATAAAAAAAAATAAATTTCATACGAAAAATCGATTTTTTAATGTTTTTTGGTCACTTTGGCCTCGGAAAAAATTGAAAAATTTTTCAGAGAAAAAATTGTTTTGTTTTTAAGTTAATTTTATATTTTTAACGTATTTTGGTTTGCTTTAAGATTTAAAAAAAAAAAAATAAAAATATCTAAAAAAAAATTTCATACGAAAAATCGTTTTTTAAATGTTTTTGGCCTCGGAAAAAATTGAAAAATTCTTCTGAGAATTTTTTTTTTTTTATGAAGTGACCAAAGAGCATTAAAAAATCGATTTTTCGTATGAAATTTTTTTTTAGAATTTTTTTTTTTATGTTTTTCTTAATCTTTTTTTTCGAATTTTTTTATTTTTTTTCTA
Organism: Pegoplata infirma; assembly: GCA_963921195.1. Classification (NCBI taxonomy): domain Eukaryota; kingdom Metazoa; phylum Arthropoda; class Insecta; order Diptera; family Anthomyiidae; genus Pegoplata; species Pegoplata infirma. The sequence continues at coordinate 109,417,570 of OY992538.1, forward strand.
AATCTTAAAGCAAACCAAAATACGTTAAAAATATAAAATTAACTTAAAAAAAAGTAATTTGTTCTCTGAAGAATTTTAATCTTAAAGCAAACCAAAATACGTTAAAAATATAAAATTAACTTAAAAAAAATATTTTTTTTCTCTGAAAAATTGTTCAATTTTTTCAAATTTTGGCCAGAAAACATTATAAAATCGATTTTTCATATGAAATTTTTTTTTCAGATTTTTTTTTTATTTTTTCTAAATCTTAAAGCAAACCAAAATACTGTAACGACGTGTTTTCACCTTTAAGCTGGGGCAGAGCTCATCGTACCCAGGGTTCGTTACAAAAATTTATATTTAGACGGAGAGAGAGAAACACAAAGGGTTTTTCGTAAACGTTATAAAATTTATTCACTTTATAATTAAAACTTAAATATTCCCCAGTACAATACGCGCACACAGAGAAATGTTTAGTTGAAATTCCATTATGTAAACGGAATTTTGATAAATCTTATAAATTTTTAGTTGTTATTGTAAATTTGTTATCACCATACCAAATAAATAACAGCAGTAATAATTAATAATCAATCGTGACCGAAAGGATGTATCAACAACTAATAATTTGGTAAATATACCCAAACTAAAAACTAAAAAAGTTTTTGAAAAATATTTAGTAAGTACAACCGTTTTTTTAGTCTTTATTTTCCCTCTCGACCAATAATCATTTGTGTAAATTAATAAATTCCAAAAACATTAGGTAATAGTATCCACAACTGAAAATGTTGGTTAACTTAACCAAATTTTCAATATTTTTTTATTTTAGAAAAATTTTACTAAATTATAAATTTGTATTGGTACTAATAATTGGTAGTTAGGATTTCATTTTGATTACAAAAGTAAAACGTCAAAAAAATTAAAATAGTAATTAGTTTGAAGAAAAATTTTATTGTGTTCAGACGTTTTTTAAATTTTAAAATAAAACTCATATAAAATTCCGTAAAAAATATTGCAAATTTTGACGGTAAGTTGATACCACTGCCGAAATACAAAAAATTTAAATAAATAAATCTTATTTTAGATATTTGCACACGCAACTTTAATGCAGATGATATTTACCCAGAAGTTGACAATAAAATCAATTTTGAGCCAACTAGAAAAAACCTATGGGACAGTTAATAAATTAATAAAATTGCTTGAAAAAAATATTAAAAATTTTATTTCAATAGAAACAGTTAAAAAAATATTGATTGGTACAACTATATAACGCTTTTTAAAATTCGATCACTCTAACCAATTTCAATTTTAACATAAAAATATTCGGTTCTTATAATAGATATTTACCGGTAGAGACAACTGAATTGGCAGTAGAGGCAACTGAATATTGTGATAGTTGGTGCAACCGCAAAAATTCAGTTGGCAAACAATTCAGTTGCAACAACTGAATCTATTTTCTGTGTGCGCACACTAAATCTATAACCAGTAGGCTGAAGTATACGATGAGTAGAGAATATAACCACCCTATACGCGAAATTGCCTAAAATGACTGCCAAGCCTTCGATTGACGCCGACTTTCAAGCTAGAGATACCGTCGGTTAACGTCGGTTTGCGTGTGAAGTCGTCGCTAACGCCGAGCTTCTGGGCAGCTGAGATACCGTCGGTTTCACAAGGGCAATAAATGGAGTCGTCGCGAATGCCAAGCTTCTGTGCAGCCTAAAAACTGTCGCTTAACGTCGGTCTTAAAGGAGCAATACATGAAGTCGCTGATGCCAAACCTCTGGGCAGTTGAGATATACCGTCGATTAACGTCGGTCTCAAAAGGGCAATGAGAAAAGTATTCGCTATCGCCGAACTTCTGCTTAGCCGGAATATTATTCCCCAGTCGAAAGATTAACTTCACACACTGGCTTGTTAGTTGGAGCTCATTGTGGTTAGTGTTAGAAGATTAACTTCTTTATTAACCAATATGAGTCTTACCTCGTACGCGTCCACTGACGAACTCTCCAATTTTCTCCAAAGCACCTTCTTTTATAGTGCTGTTTCCAACTCACGTATACACAAATACATTGACACACATATTTTTGACAGCAACACAGTAGTATCAACCAGTGTTGGTATTTGAGAATTTTCAATTAGTGCCAAGTTAAGGGCTAAAAAGGGCCAAAATTGGTTAAAAAGGGCCAAAAAAAAATTTAAAATACTTATTAGTTTTTGGTACTTTTTACAACAAGAATCATAGAGTAAGGTTTACCATTAGTGTCCGACCGAATACACCTTTTTCGGCCGAAGCCGAAACCGAATATTCGGCCAAATTTTTACTATTCGGCCAAACCGAAGCCGAAGCCGAATATTAAACAAAAAAAATATTTATGTAGTAAAAACAAGAAAAAAATAAAAGTCGACTCGGCGGGATACTCAAATGCATGAGAATGCTGTCTAGAATGGTTTTATTTTAAGCAAAAAATTTTTTTGGACATTTTTGTAAAAAAATATATTTTAGAGTGTAAATTTTTTTTGATCGAAAATTTTTTTTGAATGTAAAAAATGTTTTTAGTTGCAAAAACACTTATTAAAATGTTTTTGTGGCTTACTAATGTGATTCAAAGTTAGTTTAGTATGTTTTTAAACACGTGAGCACAAATATTATACAATTATCCGGTATTCGGCCTATTCGGCCAAAATTGTGGCCGAAGCCGAATAGTGGCCGAATAGTGCTTTTTGGCCGAAGCCGAATATTCGGTCGGACACTAGTTACCATGGGTGAAAATTTGGTGAAAGCAAAACAAAAAACTACGATTATCTCGAAATTTTTACTTGTATAATCTCGCGGTAATCGTTGTTTTTATTGCTAAAAATAATACATTTTCACCCGCGATACCACTGATTCTTTTAAATATAGCAAGTTCTTAGGATTCTTAAAATGGGAACAACTGACACTTTTTGTCCTTTTAGTAATAATTTAATTTTAGTAAAAATATTTTTTTAAAATTATTTTTAATAAATTTCGACAATATTTTTTGAGGACGAAAAAGGGCCAAAACTGTTTTTAGTGGTGCCACTGATCATTCAATAGTGCCAAAAATGGCACTATTGTGCCACATTTCCCAACCGTGGTATCAACTAGTAGTTGTTCAGCCACTGCAGTGTCGTATTTCGTTAGGAGGAATGAATATATTGCTACTACTCCCCACTAGAGGGCGTTGCTAAACTAAAATTAAATACGTTAAATTTAAATTCATATATAAAGTTATGGTAAATATCTATATATATAAAGTGGTTCCGTGACTGACTGATGACTGACTGACATACTAATCACGCATCATCCCACAGCCCAAACCACTGAAGCCATAGCCTTGAAATTTGGATTGTAGTTTCACCTCCATGAATAAAGATCCGCTAAGACTGGGTTTTTGGAAATGTTGATTTTAATGGGTAAAAACCAAGGGTTGAAAAGTGGAAAAAGCGAGTACTTTGGTACTTTTTATTTTTTCTGAAAAAAAATCCAATTAATTTGAAATTTAAAATGTAGGATCCTCTAACGGAAAACATTCCCAAAAAAATAACTTTCTGGAAATTCGGATTCCTAAGGGAAGAAAGGGGTAAAAAATGTTACTTTGGTGCTTTTTATATTTTTTGAAATTAAGGTCCTACAAAAATATCAAAAAAAATATCCAACAACGGAAAAAATTCTGAAAACGTACTTTTTCGAAATTCCGATTCTAAGGGGGGTAAAAAAGCGAGTAATTTGGTACTTTTTATTTTTTCTGAAAAAAAACCTATTAATTCGAAAATTGGAATGTAGGATCCTCTAACGGAAAAACATTCCCAAAAAAAGAACTTTCTGGAAATTCGGATTCCTAAGGGTAAAAAGGGATAAAAAATTATACTTTGGTAATTTTTATATTTTTTTAAATTAAAGTCCTACAAAAAAATTTAAATTTGCAATGTTGTTTCCAAAAACGAAAAAAATTCTGAAAAAGTACTTTTTCGAAATCACGATTCTAAGGGGGGTAAAAAGCGAGCACTTTGGTAAAAAAAAATCCTATTAATTTGAAAATTAGAATGTAGAATCCTCTAACGGAGAAACATTCCCAAAAAAAGGACTTTCTGAAAATTCGGACTCCTAATGGTTAAAAGTGGTAAAAAATGTACTTTGGTACTTTCTAAATTTTTTGAAAATAAGGTCCTACAAAAAAATATTAAAATGTTAGTTCCAACAAAGGGGAAAATTCTGAAAAAGTATTTTTTCGAACTTCCGATTTTTAGGGGGGAAAAAGTGTACTTTGGTAATCATTATAATTCCTGAAATAATGGTCCTGGAAACTTAAAATTTGGAATGCAGGGTCATTTAGCGAAAAAAGATTTCTAAAGAAGGCAAAGATTTTTTTGTTTTTTAGTGCATGTAAGCGCATATTCGGAACGGAATGAAAGCCACATAGGACTAATCGGAATGGAGCAGGGAATCAAATGGAATAAAACAGGGAACGAAATGGGGACTTGAAATTTGGAATGTAGGTGCGCCCCCCGAAATATAGATCCTTTAACGCTGAGTTTTTTGAGATGTTGATTCTAGGAAATAGGGGTAAAAAAGGTATTTCGGTACTTTTTATATTTCCACAAACCACTGAAGCTAGAGACTTTAAATTGTATAGATGCACCTCCCGGAAAAAAGGTCCACTAAAGCTTGGGTTTTGGAAATGTTGATTCTAAGGGTAAAATTTGCAAAAACAGGTACGTTAGTACTTTTTATAGTTCCACAAACCAATGAAGCTAGAGATTTGAAATTTGGAATGAAGCTGCATCTCCCGGAATATAGATCCACTAAGGCTGGGTTTTTTGAAATAATGATTCTATGGGGTAAAACGGTACCCCAGGAAAGGTATTTTGGTACTTTTTACATATACTTAAATAATTTATTAGCTTGAAATTTGGAATGTAGCATCCCATGCTTAAATTAAGGTCATAAAAACTTAAAATTACACTCAAAATAATCACTCTGTTAAATTACAGAGATACTCTGCTGAGCCAGCAGAAAATACCATAGATTTCCAACCAGCAAGATTTTTTGTTATTTTACGAAGAAAACTCTGTAAAATGATTTCGATAAATAAAAACTGTTAATTTATAGAATTATCTGTAAAATATTGATAAAACCGAAAAGAATTTTACCAAAAAAACTCTGTAAATTTGCAAAGTTTTACACAGAAAATAATATCGTATATTTTATTTTAATTAAAATTTTAATTGTTTTTTAATTTAATATTAATTAAACTTTTAATTAATATAACTAATAGTTTAATTAAATTTTTAACTTTATTTTAATTAATATTTTAATTGTTTTCAAATTTAATATTAATTAAGTATTTAATTTATATAATTAAATGTTTAATTAAATTTCTAGCTTTACTTATTTTTTTTTTTGTTTTTTTGTTTTCCGTGTGTGTGCGAGTGTGTGTTTTTCTCTTGCATTGTTTTACATACAAAAAAAAACATAAGTATAAAAAGTTTGTTGAAAGTTTTTTTTATTTTTCGCATAGGTTTTTGAATTCTCATTTTGTTTATAGTTTTATGTGTATGTATATGAAAGGTTTATAATCAACTTTATAAAATCATCTCACTGACTATGTCTTTACGGCATAAATAAATTTGGTAAAGTTTGAAGAAATATTTTTTTTAAACTATTTTATTCAAAAAGAATGTTTTTACAAATTATTTTTTTTTTTTTTTTCAATATAATATTTTTAATTAATTTTTTTAATTTATACAATTAAAATTTTAATTATTTTTTTTTTAAATTTTAATTAAATTTTTAATTTATAGTATTAAGTTTTTAATTAAATAAATATTCATTTATTTTTAATTAACGACATACAAATATTTTTAATTTATTTGCGCATTTTAGTGATTGGTCCGGATTTAATTAATTTTTTAATTAAATCTACGAATTTTTTAATTAAATATTTTTTTTATTTTTTTCTGTGTAGTTAAATGCATTTTATGAGTTCAAAATTTTACAAAAAAAAAACTCTAAATTTACAAAGTTTTAGTTAAATCCATTTTATGAGCAAAACTTCTCTGCATCAAAAACATTAATTAAAATTAAAAAAATTAAATTAATTAAAATTTTGTTAAACTTGCCCGCTTTAATGCTTCCAAATTGTAAATATACTTGTTTATTTTTGTGAATATTACGAGTTTTTAACAAGTAACTCCAATTTTACACGTCATCCTCGTAAAATTTACCAGTTTTTATTGTAATTCAAGACACTTTTTAAAGAGGCGTTTATCGGTCATATTTGGAAGTTTTTGTGAAGTGATTTTTATTTTTACAGAGCAATAAGTTACAAATGAAATTTATAATTTAGTATTTTGGTTACGAGATAAAACCAAGGTATTTTTCTAAAATCCGTATTTTAACGAAAAAACTCGGTTTATTATCTGTAAAATAGAGATTACAAAGTAAAAAGTAAAATTACAGATAAAATTTAGTTTTTCGGTCACAAAAAAATACAAAGTATTTTCTTAAAATCTGTATTTCGACAGATAAATTTGTCAAATATCTGTCGAATTCAGATTACAGTCATTTTACAGAGTATTTAACAGAGTAATTATTTTGAGTGTAGGAATGTAGGATCAAACAACAGAAAAAGAACTATGAAAAATGTACTTTTTGGAAATTCCGATTTCGATCTAAGGGGATAAAAACGACTACTATGGTACCTTTTATATTTTCTGAAATAATTATGATGGAAATTTGGAATGTACCCAGGAAAATTTTTCAGAACCGATTCTGGCAACACTTGTTCTAGAACAGGTTCTTCGGTAACTATTCACTATTACACTTTAATTATTCAGAATAAGTTAAGCGAAAATTATTGTGAAGCTTGTTCTCTGCAATCAAAGTTTCATTACATTTTTGTTCTCAGGAATTAAAAAAAAAAATATGTGTCAAAAAAATTAAAAAATAAATATCAACTTATTTTCGTTAACCAAGAAAAAACACGAAAGTCTACTAAAATAGCAGGATATAATCGTGAAAATTGTTGAAACAAAGGTGAGTAAATTAAATTTTCATTGTCTAGGTCGGGTCAAATACTACTAATATTATGTTTTTTATTTCTGTTTGCAGAAAATCCATGTTCGGGTATGTCATTATTGTAAGGCCCAAAATGCAACGTTGGAGGCGAAAAAGGATAAATGGGTGTTAAAAAATGTAAATATTCCATGTTATATATGATTGTCTTTATATTTGTTTAATAAATTAATGCATTTCAAAATATTTCTTTAATTCTCATTTCTGTTCCCAATTTCACTTCTAGAACTGATTCCGAAGAACAAAAATATGTTCTAATTTTCCTTACAAACACCTGTTGCTTTTGGGACAATCCCTTTGTAAAAAGAATCGGTGTTGCACAAGAATTGTTCCACAATCGGTTCTTTGCAACCGAAAATTTTGCTGGGTAGGATTGTCTAGCGAAATAAAATATTTCCAAAAGAATAACTTTTAGAAATTCTGATTCCTAAGGAAATTAATTAAAAATAGGAATTATATATTCTTAAATAATTAGCCTATTAACTTGAAATTTGGAAATTTACTTTTTTTTACTGCTTATATTTTCTTAAATGGAGGTAATAAAAACTTAAAATTAGGAATGTACGATCCAACAATACCCAGCAAAATTTTCGATTACCAAGAATCAGTTGTGGAACAACTTTTACTCGCATAGAACTTGTTCTACTTTCTGTTCTAGAAACGATGAATTTTGTTTGAAATTGTCCCAAAACCAACCGGTTCTTTTACATCAAACTAGAACCTGTACATGTTCTTTGGAACCTGTTCTAGAACAAGTTCTTTCATTGATGAATTTTATATGGAAAATTTTAAAAAGGAATATATTCCCAGGAATCTAAAACAGAAAATATACTTGTTCCAGGGAACAGGTTGCAGAATATATTGAACCTCATAAAAATGTATCCTTCTAGATTGCATTTTAACTTTTCAGAACGCGTTCTTCAAGTGATATTTAGAACCTGTTGTAATAGTAGTTCTGATGAATCAAATATAAAGCCATTTTATATTTTTGTTCTTTTATTTATTTATATATTTGTTTACTAAAAAATAACAAAAAAATAACAATTCAAATGCATGTGCAGGTTGAAATCCAAATGTTTCACTTCTTTAACAAAAATACAAAAAAAAAAAACATGCAAACGTGTTTTTCGGAGGTTGGTTTAGTTCTTCAATAGGGAATTTTTTCTACCTGGTCCGATTTTGTCCATTTATGAACTTAACAGAACAATAAGACATATTTGTGCCAAACTTCAAGAGTCTAGCTATTTTATTTTGAACAGTATCGTGTTATATACAGACATACGAACGGACGGACATTCATAAAATGTCTTAGAATTGATCATGGAAAATTAATAATATAAATACTTTGTTACCCCTTTACTGTGGTATAAAAAAAGATATGTTCCAAAACGGATTATCTGCAACATTTTGTTTTATTATTTTTACTTATTTAAATAGAGAATTATTTTGTTCCACGTTATTAAAAAGTAATCATTATTTAATTCTCGAGAATAAGTTCTACAACAAGTTCCACCTCACCGATTCTTTGTAATCATTAGTAGAACAAGGTGCCATTACCAAATAACCTGTTGTAGAACATGTGAGTAAAGAATCTATTCTGAAAAATTTTCCTGGGTAGAAAAGAAATCTGTAAAAAGTACTTTTTTTGAAATTTATTGAACACCACATTGAACGAAATTGAATGGAGCAGGGAACCAAATGGAATAAAACAGGGAACGAAATGGAATGAAACTGGCAACGAATTCAAATGAAAAAGTTTTATTTTTTTTTTACTAAAATTTGTTTATCAATTAATTTTTCAGTAATTTTTTGTGGCGTACGGACAAAGCGCCCAAGGTCTTATCGCCCAAAACCGTAAATGACATATCGCCCACGCTGCGACATATAGCCCAAAATGATAGGTCTAAAAATGTTATTTCTCCCAAAACAAAATTGTCAAAAAATCCAAAATATTTTTTTTGGGTGAAATGTCGAAATTACTACTTCTATGATTTATTTTTTTGTAATAAAGGTTTTCTGCGTAGACGGCCTTCGGCCGGGCATAGGCATTACAAACTCCATGCATTAAACCCACCCTCTCTGCAAACCAAAGCAATTTTGGTTATCAGGTCTTTTTGAGGCATAACAAATTTGGTAGCGTAAAGGACTGCTACCCTAGAAAACTTTACTTTGCGGAGAGGGTGGGTTTAATGCATGGATTTGGTAATCCCTAAGCCAGGCCGAAGGCCGGCTACACATAAAAACTTTAAAATATTTTGTTAAAAAAAAAAACAATTTTGGTGAGTTTTATGATTATTTTTTTGGGTGCTATGACATTTTATAAATATAACATTTTGATATTTGGGTAATATGAAATTTTTCATAATTTATATAAATTTAAAGAAAATTGTTAAAATACCCAAAAATAATGGCCATATCGTCCAAAAAATTTTGCAACAACAACTAACACACATTTTTTTTGGGTGGAATGACTTTTTTAAATTGGGCGATATGCACTTGGGCGCTATGTCCGTACGCCATTTTTTGTTTCAATCATACATATTTGTTCATATTTTTACAAAATTTTTTCATTAAATTTTTGACTCAAAGTTTTATTTACTCAATTTTTTTTTTTTTGCTCAAATTAATAAATCAATGTTTTTTGATACGATAAGACCGTCTTAAAGTTGACGTAGTATTTATTATATCAACTGATGTATTTGGTATTTTATTGTAAGTGTTGTGATCATCATAAGCACAGTTTTTGTAAAGGCTTAATATGGTGTTTCTTTTAAACGGACAAAACAATACACGAACGAACGCTACCCGTACGCTATTCGTAATGATATCAGTTTCCATAACATTTTCGTTTGATTACGTTATTTTTTTTTTTCGTTAGTTACGTTTGTCTTGACCATTTGTCAAATTACAGTATTGCCACAAATTTTTTTTTAGTTTTTGTTTATTTTTTTCTTACAAAAATTATCTAAACTAAACGAAGTGGCAACATCAACACATCAGCTAAAGAAAACAGCTGATCAAATTTCATGTTTATAAAAAAACATACAATTATAATCATGGCTTTTAAATTGTTAATACAAATTGGTCAAATCCGTCTTTTTTTCACTGATTTGTTTTAATATGCATTTTTTCAAAGCATTTAGTTATAAAACATTCACATTTTTTAATTTTATAAATTAATATTACTTATTTTTGTTATAAATTCACATTTTTCACTTATTTTGTTAAATATTACACAAAAAACTCCTTAACGAATGGCATTTTTCATTCGTGTTGTTATGGCGTTTTTTACATTTCAATTCGTTCGTCAAAATATGAAGAAAAATGACAAGTTTTACGTTTTCGTTCGACTAAAATGACATCCGCAATACCAGGCGCGGATCCAGCACTTGAGTTTGGGGGGGGGGGGGAAATTTTTTTTACTCAAAAAAAAATTTTTTCCCTAAATTTTTTTTTTTTTTTTTGCGGAAACCTTTGGTTGGATTTGAATCATTAGTTAAGGGTTTTTTTGTGTTTTCCTCTTGTTTATTATGATTTTTTCTGTGGAAACATTTCCAATTTTTAAAAATGTATTCCCGTAAAAAAGATTTTACAATTTAGGAAAATGTTTGATATTTAAAAAAATGTCTCCTTAAAAAGTTCTCAGCAAAAGACCCAGATTCTCAAAAAAATGTTCATTAGAAAATATATTATATCAGATTTGCGACATATTTAATTCAAAAAATGCCGCAGAGTTTTGTACTCTTGCCCAAAAAATTAAATCATGATAATGTTTTATTTAATAAAAACTTTTTACGAATAACCCTCACATATTTGAAAAAAAAAAATATGTAGGGATTAAAAAAATATTCAGAAAAAAAGAACTCCAAGAAATTTATCAAATTTATTAATATTTACAAAAAATTTGGAAAACTACACTCAAAATAATAACTCTGGTAAATTACAGAAAAACTCCAAAATAATAACTCTGGTAAATTACAGAAAAACTCTGCTAATTTAACAGAGTTCACCGTACTTTTCCAGCTAGCAACATTACTTGGTAATTTTACTAAAAAACTCTGTAAAATGATTTTTACAAAAAAAACTGTTAATTTACAGACTTTATAGTAAAATATTTGGTTAAATATTAGCGTATTTTGACAGAAAAAAAATCTGTTTTTTTACTATAAAACTCTGTAAAATATTTTGGACAAAAAAAACTGTTAGTTTACAGAGTCTCTAGTAAAATATTGGTTAAATAAAGCACCATTTAGCAAAGAAAAACTCTGTTAATTTACATATATTTGTAAAATGTATTTGATGCAACCAAAATTTTATAGAAAAAACTCTAAAAAACTCTTTAGTTAAATGCAATTTATTTTGGAATTTTCTTTTTTAAGTTTTCTGTGAAATTAATGTTTAAATTACAGACAAAACTTAGTTTTTGGTTACAAAAAATACAAAGTATTTTGTTAAAATCTGTATTTTTGCAGAAATATCTGTTATCTGTAAAATAAAGATTACAAGGTTAAAAGTAATATAACAGATAAAACTTTGTTTTTTGTCACAAAAAATTCAAAGTATTTTCTTTAAATCTGTATTTTGAAAGAAAACTCTGTCAAACATCTGTTGAATTGAGATTACAGTCATTTTACAATGTATTTTACAGAGTTATTATTTTGAGTGTAAGAACAGATCAGAAAATACAAAAAATAAGTCAGAAAAATGCGGATATATTCAGAAAAAATCACAAAATTCAGAAAGAAAAACAACTAGAAAATTTAGAAAAATCTGAATATATAAAATTTTTTTTTATTTATAATTAAATAAAAAAGTACAAAGAATTAATGCAAACAAATTTTTCCCTAACAAAAAGAAATAGTGCCCCCCATTTCCCGGTTCTCGGTATTCCCGGGAATACCGGTATTCCCGGTTCTGGAACCGGTTTCCCGGTTCTAGACATATTCCCGGGAATACCGGTATTCCCGGTTCTGATCCTGGTACCGGTTCTCAAAAACCAAAAAAATACTATACCATCAAATATTTAAATTACACAATTCAATCAGCATTTCAGTAACATTTAGTTGTGTTTGTAAAATTTTTAAAAAATTATGCAACTATTTTTTCTTAAATTAAAAAAATAAAATGGAAATGGTGTTGTTTTCACATGTTGTGTATTTTTTTTGGTAAAAGCAACGAAAAAATTTTAATTGTACAAAATTTTACAAAATATTCATACCGGTAGTCCCGGGAATACCGTCAGAACCGGAACCGGGAATACCGGTATTCCCGGGAAAACCGGGAATGAATTAAGAACCGGGAATACCGGTATTCCCGGTACTGACCGTAGGCACTAAAAAGAAATGTACAAGCTAAAAAAAACTAAATAAAAAAAAAAGTTGACAAATCACGGGATTCGATCAACGGACCTTCCGTTTTCCAGTCTGGATCACCTCAGCTAGGCCACCGTAGCTTACTCAAATATTGATTTAAATTTTGTTATGTATTTCTTGCTTGTAGATACATATTCGATTTTCAAATATACTGGTTAGTATTGCCATGTGGTAATATTTTATTGGAAAAAATTTGCGATGATGGTAACAAATCTAATTGGAAATGCGATATTTGGTATGGCAATACTGCGTTAATCGAGTGACACCTAGCGCCGCTAGGTGTCACTACCAGAACTATGTGTTTATTTATTTTATTTATTAATTTTAAATTTTTGTCGAAGTTTACGGTTGTAATAAAATGAAAACTGTAATTCTCATTTTCTTTTTTGTTTAATCGTTAGCTTATATAGTCAAACTGAGGTGGCGTCCTGCAACTTTTTTAAAATTAGACCCCAGCCTAAAAACATTATCATGTTAAAAACTTTCCTGATTTTAAATTTTTTTAGAGTCATTTGCTTAAAGAAAAAGTTTATGAATCTGCGACATTATCCCAATAGATAAATAGAGCAATTTTGCTACAGAAAAGTTTTAAGAATTTATAAAATTCTTGCTCTTGAAAATTTTGTATATTCAGATACACATAGAAAATGTTCAGAAACAATTTTCCCACCAAAAAATTCCTATTCTAGAAGAAACAAGTAAAAAAGTTAAATTCGGCCTTGCCGAATGTAGTGATACTCTCCACAATTTCAAAAAGATTATTGCAAAAAAACTTTATTTAAAAGGAAATTACTTTTGAAAAAAAAAAATTTTGAAAAAAAAAAAAAAATTTGGAAAAAAAAATTTTTGCGAAAAAAAATTTTGGTAAAAAAAATTCGCGATTTTTTTATTTTTTTGTCAAAAAATATGTTCGTACTTGTTTAGATACCATTTGGTGTTCAATTATGTTAACATATCGTCGCTGCGCCTTAAAATGGAGTCATGTGTAGTTTTTTTAATTTTTTTTTATTTCATCTTTATGATCCCATATTGGTCATACATTTACTCACCAAACCGTTTTTTGATATCTTGATTTGTTCAAAAGTTAGTAAAAGTAGCTATGTGTTCGTCATACTAAAAATGGTCTGAAAAAGAGTTATGTGTTAAGCTACACATAACTTTTTTTGATAAAAAAGTAATAGAACGTGACAAAATGGACCACTATTTTAGTAATATGAGGTCCACACATAGCATCCAAGTATTTCGAATAAATTTGTCAAGATTTTTTGTAAAATATTTGCATATATTCATGCAGTTATCAAAATCCTAAATGGCGGGTAATCAAGCCTTGTGAAGGCAATTAAATCATTTGACGTCGGAAAATTTTAGTATCTAAAGTACAGCATCTTTCACAGATGTAAATTTATGTCGAAACTCTTGACTAGTATAATATATAAGACATGGAGACAAAAACGAGGAGGCCGACTTTTGGCGTTACAATGCGTTAAAAAAAAAAAATAAAATTAACTTAAAAAAAAAAAATAAAAATTTTCTCTGAAGAATTTTTCAATTTGTTCCGTAGTGACCAAAAAACATTAAAAAACGATTTTTCGTATGAAATTTTTTTTTTTTTAATTTTTTTTTTATTTTTTCTAAATCTTAAAGCAAACCAAAATACGTTAAAAATATAAAATTAACTTAAAAAAAAAAATATTTTTTCTCTGAAGAATTTTTCAATTTTTTTCAGAGGCCAAAGTGACCAAAAAACATTAAAAAATCGATTTTTCGTATGAAAAATTTTTTTTTAATTTTTTTTTTATTTTTTTTTTAAATCTAAAAGCAAACCAAAATACGTTAAAAATATAAAATTAACTTAAAAAATAAATAATTTTTTTCTCTGAAAAAATGTTCAATTTTTTCCGAGGCTAAAGTGGCCAAAAAACATTAAAAAATCGATTTTTTGTAAAAATTTTTTTTTTAGAATTTTTTTCTAAATCTTAAAGCAAACCAAAATAAGATAAAAATAATAATAATTAATTTAAAAACAAAATTTTTTTTCTCTAAAGAATTTTTAAATTTTTTTCCGAGACCAAAATGGCAAAAAAAAAACATTAAAAAATCGGCTTTTCGTATAAAATTTTTTTTTTCAGATTTTTTTATTTATTTTTTTTAAAATCTTAAAGCACCTAAAAAAAAAATCTCTGAAGAATTTTTCAATTTTTTCCGAGGCCAAAATGGCCAAAAAACATTAGAAAATCGATTTTTCGAATGAAATTTTTTTTAAAATTTTTATTTTTTTCTAAATCCAAATAAACCAAAACCAAAATAAGATAAAAATATAAAATTTACTTAAAAAAAATATATATTTTTTTTTATTTTTCATCAGAAAAAGATGAAAACCCGCTATTTTTTGTTGGAACATGCAATCGTTTCAATTAGAAATTTGGTATAATAAGAGATTTAGCATTGTTAAGTTAATTTTTCATGAGATTTTCAATAAGTATTTAACAGGGAGTTTTGGAAAACCTTTAAACTTTAACAACGATTTACTCCAAATTAGAGTTTGCAAAACGATTAAAATCGTAATCGTAATCGCGATTAATCGCACCAATTAATCGTAATCGTAATCGACAAAAAAATCATGCGATTACGATTAATCATTTTATATGAAATACACTGTTTTTATAACGATTTTAAAATATATAATATTGGCCTACGATTCATTTAACTTATTTGCAATTTCTCTTTCTTTTTTTCTTGTAAAGAAATTTTGTTTTAAAAATAATCCAAAAGGATTTGGCTGGAATTGGTCAAAAAATTCAGCCATGAAGTTTTATTAACAAACGATTTTTTTTCTCTGGTTGCAGACTGAATACGCTCTTTCTAAATTTCCTTATACACTTTCACGCAATCAGCTCTTCAGTGGCTATTGGCAGGTATTCTGACACGAAATTCGAAAGATTATAATTTTCGGGACGCCAAATATATACACATAAAAGTAATTTTTGTGGATTATTTTTTTTTTACCAAAGGATTCTTCATTACAAATTTCAAGATTCTTAGGATCGTTATTTCATAAATATGAAAAGGACAAAAAGTAAACTTTTTTACCAATTTTACCACCCTAAGAAATTAAATTTACAACTTTTTTTCAGACGGATTTTTTTACCAAAGGATCCTGTATTCCAAACTTTACCCCTTTTTGTCCACTTAACAATTTATCAAAAATTCGGCCAGATTTTTTTAATTTTTTTTTTAGTTTAGATGTTTGTCTATTCACATAAAAAATTTAGGAGGGCATTTTTCGTATTTTTGGAGAAAATCGCATTTGAATATTGGATTTCAGAAAAATTCTATAATTCTCTTTTATTTTAGTGTGTCAATACCGCGTATGAGTTACGACTATTTGCGAAACTAATGAATTTTCGTTACTTATACGCGGTGTTGACACAATAAAATACAAGAGAATTACAGAATTTTTATGAAATCTAATATTCAAATGCTATTTTCTCGAAAAATACGAAAAATGCCCTCCTAATTTTTTTGTATGAATAGGCAAACATCTAAACTTAAAAAAATATGGCCGGATTTTTGATAAATTTACTTTTTTAAAAAAATTAAAACTTTCAAAACATTCTGAAATTTTCCAAAATAAAAAATTTTAAAAATTTTAAATTTAAAAATGTTAATTTTTGCGATTGTGGTGCATTTAGTAAATTTGATAAATATTTAATCAAGGGAGCTCGACACAATTTTGACAATTTTTCCAATATTTAATCACGCTTCATTAGCCCAGTTTTTAAAAAATTGAAAAACCAAAAACGCAATTTTCTTAGTTTCATATACCACATATTCAGACATTCATGGGACATATGTTTTTTCGTACATTCTGAAGTGTAAATTTTAAAATAGTTTTTTTTTTTTTAAATATACTATTGCAATTATATTTATTTAAAAAGCTCGATTAATCGATAATCGCGATTAACGGCTATTTTTTTAATCGTAATCGCGATTATGAAACATCTCGATTATTTGCAAACTCTACTCCAAATATTGTGAGCGGGATTTGGCCACATTGGCTTCCGAAAAGCTCATTTAAGCATTTCTATGGAACAGACAGAAATAACTTTCAATGTAATGTAATACAAAAGAGCGTGGAATTTTACTCCCCTTTGTCAAATCGCACTAATTTATGGCCTATAGTTCCCTCGGTTAGTACTATCTGTGGTGGAAATTTCTTCAAAATCAGTTAAGCCGAAAAAGCGTGATTGTGAAAAAGGCAGAAAGAATGTGCAATAAGTTTAACAGGGGTGTTATTTTATGCATCTTTGTCTGATCGCTCATTTTATGTCCTATAGTTCCCGCCTCATTTACTATTTGTTGCGAAAATTTTGTGTTATTTTGATCAGAACTGACAGAAACAACTTTTAGTATAGTACAAAGAAGCGTTGCAACTAGTGCCTCTTTGTCCAAACGCGTTTTATTATAGCAGCAAAAGTAGTTTTAAATTAATACAACGCCTTTGCCCAATCACGTGCTGATATGGCATATTGTTCCCGCTTCGGTTAGTACTATCTGTGTTAAAAATTTCACTAAAATCGGTTCAGACGTTTAAGAGTGATTACGGAATATGCAGAAATAGCTTTCAATGTAATATAAAAGGGGGAGGGGGTGGACTTATACACTCATCCTATTGTTCCCGCCTGGGTAAATACTATGTGTGGTGAAATTTTCCTTAAAACCGGTTCAGACGTTTAAGCGTGATTACGGAACAGGTAGAAATAACTTTCAATGTAATTTCCACCCCTTTGTCTGATCGCCATCCTATTATGAACTATATTTCCCGTTTGGATTAGTACTATATGTGGTGAACATTTCTTTAAAATCGGTTCAGCCGTTTAAGCGTAATTGCAGAAAAGGCAGAAATAACGTTTAATATACAATACAAAGGGGCGTGGTATTTTACGCCCACTTTGCCGATCGGTCTCCCTTTTGGCCTATAGTTCCCGCCTCGGTTAGTACTATCTGGGAGAAAATTTCATGTAAATCGGTTCAGCCATTTATCCGTGATTGAGGAGAAGATAGAAAGAAAAACCAAAGGATGCCACGCCCCTTTGTGATGATATTATATTTACAAAAAGTGGTCGTAAAGGCGTGGCTTCCAAACAAGATGCGGGGTGGCCTATATTTCCTTGCAAAAAACACCCTATTAGTGTGCCAAATTTCATGCTAATCAGTAACAAACATCCAAATATAGTAACCAACCAAATATATTGAAAAATCAGAAATTCACAAAAACTGGGCGTAAAAGGAGCCGTGGGAACCAATCGAGATGCCTCTTGGCCCATTTTTCATTCCAGAAAATTCTCTATCTATATGCCAAATTTCATTTCAATCGGTTCAGTAGTTTTCTTCTGAAAGCGAAACAAACAAACAAACTAACATGTAATTTTTTTTATATATATTAGGGTGTTGGCTGACTGACTGACTGACTAACTTGACTGACTAAGCAGACTGTCATCCCCGACTGACTGGATGCCTGCCTGCCAGCCACTGGCTGGCTGCCTGGTTGTCGTGTTTTGGCAACTGCCTTACTAAACTGTTGTTTGCCTTGTATTTTTGAAAACTAAACAAACTCAACATCATTTAATGTTTGAATACCATAAATGCAAGAATTTACTGCAAATTGTGTTTACACGGATTTCATTTTAATATCATGCTGTCAACAGCAACTTCTCAATTAAAACATAACAAATAAGAAATTACAGCCAAGCAACAACAGGAATCTTAAATTTTATAGGCCAAAACAAATATTTTAATGGTGCAATAATGTTGCTACAGGCTACAGGCTATATAAATGGAAATCTTTAAATATGGGTTTTAAAGTGTACAAACAAATTATGGAAAATAAACCTAAGAAGAAAAATACGGTTGGGAGAGGGCTGGGAAGAGTACTTTATATGGATGCTGGAAAAGCTGCACACCGACGTACTCTACCCAAGCATCCAAAATGATAACTACGGTAAATGGTATGCCGCACAGTGGCTAAAAATGCCGCAGAGTTTTGTACTCTTGCCCAAAATATTAAATCATGATAATGTTTTATTTAATAAAAACTTTTTACGAATAACCCTCACATATTTGCAAAAAAAAATATGTAAGGGTTAAAAAAATATTCAGAAAAAAACTCCAAGAAATTTCTCAAATTTATTCAGTATTTACAAAAAATTTGGAAAACTAAGAACAAATCAAGAAAATGGAAAAAATAAGTCAGAAAAATGCAGATATACTCAGAAAAAATTACAAAATTCAGAAAGAAAAACAACTAAAAAAATTTAGAAAAAACTGAAAAACTTTATAATTAAATAAAGAAGTATAAAGAATTAATGCAAAAAAATTTTGCCCTAACAAAAAGAAATGTACAAGCTAAAAAAAACTAAATAAAAAAAAAAAGTTGAAAGATCAGGGATTTGACCACCGGACCTTCTGTTTTCCAGTCTGGCTCACTTCAGCTAGGCCACCGTAGCTTATTTAAATAATGATTTACATTTAGTTATGTTCGATTTTCAAAATACTGGTTAATGTTGCCATGTGGTAATGTTTTATTGAAAAAAATTTGCGATGATGGTAACTAATCTAATTGGAAATGCGATATTTGGTATGGCAATACTGCGTTAATCGAGACACCTAGCGCCGAAAGTTTATGTCTATGCTCTGTCACAATGCTCTGCCAAAAGCTGTGTGTGTGTTTGTAGAAAACAAATATTTTGTTTATTTACAAAAATGAAGCGTTATAAAACCAAGCGTTAGTTGGCAGGATTTTTCTTCTGTGGTGGCGCTGATAGCTAAGGCGTCGACAATTACCACTTCAGCCGGTAGGTCTTGGGTTCGAGCCCCGGTCAGGGCAGCAATGATATTTTTTTTTTAATGTTTTTTTATTATTTTTTTTTTATTTTTTAATAAATTTATTCAACTATTTTTATTATTGTAACATTATTTTAATTATTAAAAAAATTAAAAGGCATATTGATGGCATTTTCTTCTATGAATGACATTCATTAATTCTATGAATTTTTTCTATGAATTTAATAAAATCTATGAGTAAAATTCTATGAAATATTTCAGAATACTAATGAATATTCATTCAGCCAATGAATTGTTTCATAAATTCTATGAAATTGGTTTTATAAAATTTGTTCATAGATATAATGAACAATAATTCTTTCAGTGTGAACAGATGGACTAAACCACTAATAAAGTGATTCTGAGTTGATCATCATACTTGAAGGTTGGACCAACAGAACCAATATTTCGGGTAGTTACAATCATCAGTTATGTAGGGTTTAATTTATAATAATTTTTAAATAATTAATTTAATTATTCACAAAATTAATTGTTTTTTATTTTTTAAATAAAGATTAAATTCAAAGAACCGATTTGGACACAAATTAATTCATTTATTAAAATTTTTATAATAATGCGTTGAACTCAATTTTCGAAGGTCTGGTTAATGCTAAGTCATCTAAGTACGACACCCTTATATAGTCAAAAGTTATACCCCAGCCTAAAAACATTACCATGTTAAAAAAAATAAAAAATTGACAAATTACGGATTCGATCACCCACCTTCTGTTTCCAGTCTGGCTCACTTCAGCAAGGCCACTGTAGCTTTTTTCAAATATACTGGCTAGTTTTGCGATGTGGTAATATTTTATTGGAAAAAATTTGCGATGATGGTAACTAATCTAATTGGAAATGCGATATTTGGTATGGCAATACCGCGTTAATAGAGTAACGGCGCTAGGTGTCGCTACAAGAACTATTTTTTTATTTTATTTATTAATTTTAAATTATTGTCGAAGTTTAAGGTTGTAATAAAATGAAAAATGTAATTCTCATTTTCTTTTTTGTTGAATCGTTAGCTTATATAGCCAAACTGAGGTGGCGTCCTGCAACTTTTTTAAAATTAGACCCCAGCCTAAAAACATTATCATGTTAAAATAATTTCAGTTAGCTTACAATTAGAGGGGCCACCTTTTCTTCGCAATAAATGTTTACACACAATCCACCATAGAAATTCTCTGGATTTGACCAAGGCTCTTCAAATTTATCTAATTTTTTGTACACATTTGTACTATGTAGCCAACAAAACATATCCATTTTCAGTTTTTTGAATTTAAAAACATCGCGATTTTTCGTGAATTTTATGTTCTTCAAAAATTGAAAATATCAAAAAAGTATGATATTTTGAAGAGCCATGTGTTCGAAATTATTAAGTAATCTAAATTCTACCATTCAAAAAGCATTCGATTCTAACAATCGTCCTTTTTTATACCAATGCACAGAGGTAAAAACCGGCCAAAACTAAAAAAAAAAATTTCTTTTTTTCAAATTGATGCCAAATGCGAGCTAAAGCTTCAAAAGATGCGATTACAAAGTTTTGTGCCAATCCCTTGACTAGCTTATGTTTTATAACAAAGCAAAATTGAGTATTTGTATTTTTTTATACCCTCCACTCTAGTGATAGAGGGTATATATAAGTTTGTCATTCCGTTTGTAACACATCGAAATATTGGTCTAGGACCCCATAAAGTATATATATTCATGATCCTCGATCGATTTTAAGTCGATTTAGCCATATCCGTCCGTCCGTCTGTCTGTCCTTTGAAAACACGCTAACTTTTGAAAGACTATACAAAGGCCACTGAAGTTTGGCATATATGTTGGTCATTTACCTGGTCAGGTTGGTATTGCAATCCAGCCAAATCGGTCCAGTGGTTCAAAAGTTATGAGCAAAAGAGTAAATTTCGGCAAGGGTTTTTCGTGAATTTACGAGATAAAAAACACGATAATTTTCGAAAGACAATAATGAGACTACTTGGCATGTATCTTTGCCGTTCCCCAGTTCCATTTGGTATTGAATTTCAGCTCAATCGGTCCAGTGGTTCAGAAGTTATAAGCAAAACCCTGACTTTCAGATTTTTCCATTTTAAATGCCACGTGTTAAACAAGTTTTAAAAGCATCGGTGGTAACTTAACTATGCTTTTCAAACTTATTTAGTTTTAAAGCAATGATTTTTTAGTTTTAAAGCAATGCTTTTTAAACTTGTTTAGTTTTAAAAGCAGTAGTAGCTTAAAAATTACACTCGAAAAAAATTTTACACTCAAAAAAATTTTACACTCAAAAAAAAAAATATTTTTTTTTTTTTTCAAAAATGACAATATTTTGTGCACATACGTACGTACATTCACTCAGAAATATTTTTACAGTAAAAAAACACTACACTCAAAAAAAATTTTACACTCAAAAAAAAATTAATAATTTTTTTTTTTTAACATGATAATGTTTTTAGGCTGGGGTCTAATTTTAAAAAAGTTGCAGGACGCCACCTCAGTTTGACTATATAAGCTAACGACTAAACAAAAAAGAAAATAAGAATTATAGTTTTCATTTTATTACAACCGTAAACTTCGACAATAATTTAAAATTAATAAATAAAATAAAAAAACACATAGTTTTGGTAGTGACACCTAGCAGCGCTAGGTGTGACTCGATTAATGCAGTATTGCCATACCAAATACCGCATTTCCAATTAGATTTGTTACCATCATCGCAAATTTTTTTCAATAAAATATTACCACATGGCAATACTAACCAGTATATTTGAAAATCGAATATGTATCTATAAGCAACAGAAACATATCAAAATTTAAATCATTATTTAAACAAGCTACGGTGGTCTTGGTGAAGCGAGCCAGACTGGAAAACAGAAGGTTCGCTGATCGAATCCGTGATCTGTCAACTTATTTTTTTTTTAATTTAGTTTTTTAGCTTGTACATTTCTTTTTGTTAGGGAAAAATTTGTTTGCATTAATTTTTTTTACTTTTTTATTTAATTATAAATAAATTTATATATTCAGATTTTTCTAAATTTTCTAGTTGTTTTTCTTTCTGAATTTTGTGATTTTTTCTGAATATATCTGCATTTTTCTGATTTATTTTTTGTATTTTCTGATTTGTTCTTACACTCAAAATAATAACTCTGTAAAATACATTGTAAAATGACTGTAATCTCAATTCAACAGATGTTTGACAGAGTTTTCTGTCAAAATACAGATTTAAAGAAAATACTTTGAATTTTTTGTGACAAAAAACAAAGTTTTAACTGTTACTTTTAACCTTGTAATCTTTTTTTTACAGAAAATTAACAGATATTACTGCAAAAATACAGATTTTAGCAAAATGCTTTGTATTTTTTGTAACCAAAAACAAAGTTTTGTCTGTATTTTAAACATTAATTTCACAGAAAACTTAAAAAAGAAAATTCCAAAATAAACTGCATTAAACTACAAAACTTTTTCTATAAAATTTTGGTTGCATCAAATACATTTTACAAATATATGTAAATTAACAGAGTTTTTCTTTGCTAAATGGTGCTTTATTTAACCAATATTACTAGAGACTCTGTAAATTAACAGTTTTTTTGTCCAAAACATTTTACAGAGTTTTATAGTAAAAAAAACAGAGTTTTTTCGGTCAAAAGACGCTAATATTTAACCAATATTTTACTATAAAGTCTGTAAATTAACAGTTTTTTTTTTTGTAAAAATCATTTTACAGAGTTTTTTAGTAAAATTACCAAGTAATGTTGCTAGCTGGAAAAGTACGGTGAACTCTGTTAAATTAGCAGAGTTTTTCTGTAATTTACCAGAGTTATTATTTTGAGTGTAGTTTTCCAAATTTTTTGTAAATATTAAGAAATTTAAGAAATTTCTTGGAGTAATTATTTCTGAATATTTTTTAACCCTTACATATTTTTTTGCAAATATGTGAGGGTTATTCGTAAAAAGTTTTTACTAAATAAAACATTATCATGATTTAATATTTTGGGCAAGAGTACAAAACTCTGAGGCATTTTTTTTTTAAATGACAAATAAGAGTTTTTTACTCAAAATAAAATATTTCTAATCAAAATTGTTAGAAAAAATTAATATCCTTTAAAATGAATTGTGTAGGGTATTCATAGATTCGGCAAAGTCGGATTTAACTTTTCTACTTGTTTTTTTTTTAATTTTCTACTTGTTTTTTTTTTTTAATTTCAATAATTTCGAGTGCGTGGATCAATTTAAACAGTGGTTGTGAAAATAAATCTAAATAAATAAAAAATTTATAAAAAATACAAACTTTGGAAAGCAAAAAAAAAAAAAATACTTTTTGCTCAAAATTGCTCTTAAGTTGCTATACCACACATTAGTATAAGGGTTCCCAAGTAAGTACTAATTAACATCAGTACCAAGTTTAACCAAGTCTTTCAGTTAGAGCCTTTTAAAGTTGGGTCATTTATATCAAATTAAGAGCTTTTTGAGCTGTGGAAAAGACATAAAAAAATAAGATGGATGAAATACTGACAATTAAGACACAACATTTTAAAACACCTTAAAACTAAACAAGTTTAAAAAGCATTGCTTTAAAATTAAAATTAAAAAAAACATTGCTTTTAAACTAAACAAGTTTGAAAAGCATTGTTAAGTTACCATCAATGCTTTTTAAACTTGTTTATTAACACGTGGCATTTAAGCGTTTTGCTTATAACTTTTGAACAACTAAACCGAATGAGCTTAAATTCAATACCAAACAGACCAAGTTTCAGTAGTCTCATTACTGTATTCCGGAAGTTATCGTGTTTTTTACCTCGTAAATTCGCGAAAAACCCTTGCCGAAATTTACTCTTTTGCTCATAGCTTTTGAACCACTGCACTATAGGAAATTTTACCCTTTTTTTGGCCAAAATTATTTACAGCCAAACGGCTGGACCGATTTGACTGATTTTTTTTATTTGACTTTTGGAAGACTCTTTAGAGGGAGGGAGTGACTCTTAAAGGTTTTCATACACTCAAAAAAAAAAATTAGTAAAGTTACCTAAAAAATTACCTAATAATTAGTTCCAAACAGGGTTCCCGGGTTATAAGTTGCCGCATCTAAGATTTTTTAGATCCTTGATAGATTATATGGTTTTCTAAACTGTTTTTACAATATTTTTTTTTTTGAGTGTACACTAACTTTCGAAGATAACAGTAGAAATTTATTTTAACAATGTTAAGAAGTGTCAAACAAATCTACTTTTTAATAAGGATTTTATTCAAAAATTTTATTTTTGAGTTCCAAGTCGTCAACTACATTTCAAAATTCCACTACGGGCAGCCGTAGATGATGCAAGAGCTAGGGGCTCAACTTCCCTATTTAGATCTTTAGAGATTTCTGCTGTAACTCGTATTTTTGTGCTCGCAGATTTTGACAAAAAAGTTAATTGCGGTCGCCCAGGTTTCGATTTAGTGGAGGCAGGCTGCGTTTTAAGTTTTTTTTAGCCAAGTATTGCCTTTAAGCCAAACAGCATGCTGTCTTTCAAAAATTTTCAAACTCCTACAACTTTTAATCCTTTTCATATTTATATTTGAACAAAATATTCTTAATTCCTCCTTTATATATTGTTTAAAGTTTTCGAAACATTCACTCTCAGCAATGTATGAAAAGAAATGGTCAGAAATAGCGGCTCCTTATCCACCTCTGCTTTATTTCTCTCGCCATGTATTAAATAACTCTGAATTTGGCACTCAGTAGTCACCTGGAAAAATGGGTATAAAAAAAAAGTTTGCACATATCCGACCTTGAAATTTTTTAAATTCGGAAGGTAATTGTTTGTCCTAGAGAACTTTTATGGTTTTGTAGCTAACATATGCTATCATTTTTTTTAAAGTCAAAATAAAATTACAATTCATACTTCAATAAGTTCATCTTAAGGTCACTTCAATTTTTCCAATAATATCGATCTAATAGATGAGTTCACCAACATTTCACTATTTATCATTAAAGTACTCACCTTTGACATTATTTTCCATTTTTTAGTTTTTAAAAACTATAAATTCTTAATATAAAAACTTTTGTTAGAAGCTATCACAAAATTCGCTGCTCTCAATCGTTATTTTATAACTAAGTAAGAAATTGCAAGAAAAACTACTGATAAAGTGACAGTACATCAATTCTGTCGAAAAATTGAGAAAGAATTGTTTACTTTGTTAAGTTTTTTTTATATTAATGTGAAAAAAAATAATGTTTGCAAAAATTTTAATTTTGACTTTTGGCCAAAAAATGGGTAAAATTTCCTATAGTGCACTGGACCGATTTGACTGGCTTGCAATACCAACCTGACCCGGTAAATAACCAACATATATGTCAAACTTCAATAGCCTCTGTGAAGTCTTTCAAAAGTTAGCATGTTTTCAACGGACAGACAGACGGACGGACGGAAGGACGGACATCGCTAGATCGACTTAAAATCTATCGAGGATCATGAATATATATGGGGCATTCCAAGCCAAATCACTCACTTTTAGACCCGACCCCTTTCGATTTATTTTATTTTTGAATATGTTTTAGTACTTAATAAATGCAAGTTGGACACCAATTTTCAGCCTTTTATTATAAGATGGTGTTGAGTAATCAATTTTTCAAAATGGCGATTTTCTGAAAAAAATAAAAAATTAAAATTTTTAATTAATTGACCATTAAAAAATATAGATATTTAAAAAAAAGTTGGACAACGTTTTGTTGGTATTTAAATGTAGTTTTAGAAAAAAAATATTAAAAAAAAATATTTGAAGTAATTATCACTTATTTTTTAACGTTTAAAAACTAAAATTTAAAAATATCTAATAATTCTGCTCTAAATTACGAAACTTTTTAGTCATAATTCGAGATGTGATCACAATTCTACCTATTTTTTTTTTCAAATTTTGTATAATTTGCGTTGGTGTTGTCTTTGTCTTCTTTTATGTTGATCGCATGTTTCATTTTCTGCTGGATCCTCAAGCTTTCAATAGTTATTCGTTTGTTTTGGTTTCGCTCTTTGTTTAGTATTTTAAATTCGTCTAAATTCAATTTATGTCCCATTTCAATGCAGCCTATCGCAACACTGCATTGAAATGGGACATAAACTGAATTTAGACGAATTTAAAATACTAAACAAAGAGCGAAACCAAAACAAACGATTAACTATTGAAAGCTTGAGGATCCAGCAGAAAATGAAACATGCGATCAACATAAAAAAAGACAAAGACAACACCAACGCAAATTATACACTATCAATAATTTAGTATAGAATCAAGAACTGTGATACAAAGTGTTAGAAACTTTCAAACTGTGATATTTTATTTATTTATTTTTGCAATTATATATTTTTTAAATTAATTATGTGTTTTATGTCGTGTTATATATACGTTGTAAAACAAATATTGTGTTTAAAAATTAAATGTGAAATTTAACTAAAGATAATTTGTAAGTTAAAAATATTATATAAATCCAAAAAAAAAATTAATCGAAGAGGGTCGGGTCTAAAAGTGAGTGATTTGGCCTGGAATGCCCCATATATTCTAAGAAAATATACTTGTATAAATAAATTTTACCATGACTAGAGTTTAAAAATTATTTAAATATTATCGTTTATAGCAGTTGATATTATCAAAGCATTCTTATTGTTAGTTCTTTTTGTTATAATTAAATTTTAAAATTACACAAAGTGTCTTAATATATTTCTACAAGTTGCTGTTAATTTCTCTTTCATTTTCCTAGAAAATAAATTTCAAATTCAAGCCCTTTGGTAGCTAGGAAAATATTTTTGTTGCAAAATAAAACTTGAATATCAAAAAAAAAAAAAATGTGAAACAAGAATTTCACAGTAAATGTCAAACAAGGCTATAAATTATGCAACTCGTATTTTGCCAAGGGTTATCTTTTTTATGGCAGTTACCAGAGAGAAACAAGTGAGTGGGATAACAAATGGTGTCCCGTAACGTGACTTCTGTAGGAGTTGTATGGATATTAAGGAGGAGAGTGGCTCGTTTTTGAACTTTTTCTCTCTGATCAAATTCCAATACCCGACAAAAGTTTTGGTCTTCTAAGGGAAACTCACATGAAAAATATTAATCCGATAAGAGTTTATACTTTGTCTTCATTTTAAGTGTCAAAATTAATAAAAATTAATTAAAACTAAATTTTTATTATATTAAATCGTAAATACTTGAAGATTTTTCGGTATTATGAACCCGTTTAAACTTGGTAGCAAAAAATTGGTCCCACATTTTTTCAAAATTTCAAAATTTTATTAAAAAAAAATATTTGAAAGATATATGTAATTTATTTTTTGTATTCATTAAGAACATATATATGGGGCATTCCATGTGAAATCGGACACCTAAAAAATATTTTTTTTTAGATTTTCCCAATATGTTTACAGTTTTTAGTAGCCTTCGAAAACACCTTCGTGGTAAATTTTCAGATTTTTTTGTTGACCTGTTCAAAAGATATCGAATTTTAAAAAATTGGTAACTTGTTCCTTTACTCAAACTTCTTTTACTCATAACTTCTTCAATATGGTCCAAATTTCGATTTTTTTTTTTTTTAATTTAGTTTTTTTACGTACTTTATAAAAAAAAATCCCAAAAATTCTTAAAAGCGCTCATGTATGAGATTTTTAAGTTTTAAAATTACAATCTCATTTTTGAAAATGTTTGTACTCTTCGATTTTTTTGAAATTTTTTTGTGAAAAACTTCTATCGATTCTATAAATTTTTTGCCCAGGAGGATCGTGGGATAACGAGTTTTACTACTTTTTTAAAACTTTTTGAAAATTTTTTTTTTGTAATTTTCCAATCTTAAAATCATTTCTACTGCTCCAGTGGTGCGTCATAGAGGGGTCATTTAAAAGACCGACCCCCATTAACTTTTATGTCTTAACATTTCTTTGGAACAAACTTATACCCTATCTCCAATTTCAAAGGGGGCTCCCACACAAAACGACATTTTTTAAAATTTGCTCCAACCACTCTAACTGCCCTAATAGTGCTCTTAGAGCAACAAAATGTGTGACCGACCCACAATATTTTTTAACATGATAATGTTTTTAGGCTGGGGTCTAATTTTAAAAAAGTTGCAGGACGCCACCTCAGTTTGACTATATAAGCTAACGATTAAACAAAAAAGAAAATAAGAATTATAGTTTTCATTTTATTACAACCGTAAACTTCGACAATAATTTAAAATTAATAAATAAAATAAAAAAAACACATAGTTTTAGTAGTGACACCTAGCGCCGCTCGATTAACGCAGTATTGCCATACCAAAGATCGCATTTCCAATTAGATTTGTTACCATCATCGCAAATTTTTCCAATAAAATATTACCACATGGCAATACTAACCAGTATATTTGAAAATCGGATATGTATCTACAAGCAAGAGAAACATATCAAAATTTAACTCACTATGTAAATAAGCTACGGTGGCCTTGCGGAAGTGAACCAGACTGGAAAACAGAAGGTTCGCTGATCGAATCCGTGGTCTGTCAACTTATTATTTTTTTTTATTTAGTTTTTTTTTTAGCTTGTACATTTCTTTTTGTTAAGGAAAAATTTGTTTGCATTAATTCTTTATACTTTTTTATTTAATTACACTCAAAATAATCACTCTGTTAAATTACAGAGATACTCTGCTGAGCCAACAGAAAATACCATAGATTTCCAACCAGCAAGATTTTTTGTTATTTTACGAAGAAAGCTCTGTAAAATGATTTCGATAAAAAAAAACTGTAAATTTACAAAATTATCTGTAAAATATTGATAAAAGCGACCAGAATTTTACTATTTTATTTACTATTTGATTTCTGATCAATTTTTCTTTCCTTAATGTGCAAGTAGTGTTGACAATTTGAAAATGCCACCGAGTAAATTTGCCCGCTTTAATGCTTCCAAATTGTAAATTTACTTTTTTTTTATTTTTGTGAAAATTACGATGTATTTTACGAGTACCTCCAATTTTACCCGACATCCTCGTAAAATTTACCAGGCTTTATTGTAATTTAAGACGCTTTTTAAAGAGCGGTTGAAATATTTGGGAGTTTTTTGAAGAGTTTTTTATTTAAAACCTGTATTACAGAGCAATAAGTAAAATTACAGTTAAAATTTAGTATTTTGGTTACGAGAAAATGTATAAAATCTGTATTTTAACAAAAAACTCTGTTTATTATCTGTAAAATAGAGATTACAAAGTAAAAAGTAAAATTACAGATAAAATTTTGTTTTTCGGTTACAAGAAAATACAAAGTATATTCTTAAAATCTGTATTTCGACAGATAACTTTGTCAAATGCCTGTCGAATTGAGATTACAGTCATTTTACAGAGTTTTTAACAGAGTAATTATTTTGAGTGTATAAATAAAAAAAAAATATATTCAGATTTTTCTAAATTTTCTAGTTGTTTTTCTTTCTCAATTTTGTGATTTTTTCTGAATATATCTGCATTTTTCTGACTCATTTTTTTGTATTTTCTTGATTTGTTCTTACACTCATAATAATAACTCTGTAAAATACATTGTAAAATGACTGTAATCTCAATTCAACAGATATTTGACAGAGTTTTCTGTCAAAATACAGATTTAAAGAAAATACTTTGAATTTTTTGTGACAAAAAATAAAGTTTATCTGTTATATTAGTTTTAACCTCGTAGTCTTTATTTTACAGATAATTAACAGATATTTCTGCAAAAATATAGATTTTAGCAAAATACTTTGTATTTTTTGTAACCAAAAACTAAGTTTTGTCTGTATTGTAAACATTAACTTCACAGAAAACTTAAAAAAGAAAATTCCAAAATAAACTGCATTTAACTACAAAGTTTTTTCTATAAAATTTTGGTTGCATCAAATACATTTTACAAATATATGTAAATTAACAGAGTTTTTCTTTGCTAAATTGTGCTTTATTTAACCAATATTTTACTACAGACTCTATAAATTAACCTTTAACTGGTGAACCTTTTCACCGAGGTGAATTGACAAATTAGGGACATTACATATCTCTATAATACAAGATATCTGCATATATCCGATTTCTCAAAAGTTACAGAATTTACATTTTTCGCTTCGTTTCGTACAACAAAGAACAAATTTTCCCATATTTGCTAAATTATTGTGAAAAAAACGCATTTTATTTGGAATTCGCGGAAATTTTATCACTACCGGCGAAAAATAAAAAAAATCTTGACTACTATATTTGCTATTTTTAATCGTAAACACGTTTTCAATATTATCATAAAGTAAAATTTATTTTTTTTTATTTTTTTGCATAAAAATTTTGAAAATTTTGAAATTCTGGCTTTAAAAACCATACAATGGTCTGGGGCATGTATGGGTAAAATGCTTGTTTTTTATCCGATTTTAAATTTATTAGTCTTTTTGGAAAGGTAATTTAATACCATTTCATATTATTTCACAAAAAATTTAACAAAAAATATCAAATACCAATATTTTTCCAAAAACTAGAAAAAAAGCGTTTTTCGTTCATATAAGAATGTCCCAAAACTTCAATCCATTTTCGGCACGAGTTATTTTTATCCGACTGTCCCCAAATTTTGGCTCACTCATTTTTAGATACTAAAGAACAATATAGGACCCTACCAGATATAAAAAGATGATTTTCGTTTTTAAGGACACCTCTAATGTATACATTTTAAGAAATATAAGAGATCGTAGAGAAAAAAAATTAATTGAAGAAACTACAGGTCAACCTTTTTGGAGGTTTTTAAACCCTCCACCACTCAGTGGTACAGGGTATAACAGAGTAAGTAAAAAAAGTAAGAAAAACTTACTACCCGAAATACAGGTCCTAACCAACCTTCAAGTATGCCGAACAACTCAGAATCGTTTTTTGCGTTGATTTAGTGATTTCCGTCCGACAGTATATCTGTCTGTCCGTCCGACCATCTGTCCACGTACACAGCGTAAGCGCGATACACCGTAACTATCAATCGCTTTTGCTGAAATTCCAATTTATACCAAGTGGAAATCACCGGTTCGTGTTTAGATTTGGTCACCCATACAAAGTTCCCCTTTAATTTGGCTTTAATGACTCTTTTAATTTTTACTAACAACATATCCGAGGAGTGGTAAAAATAATTCTATTAAAACCTAATGTTTATTTCGAGGTGTGGTCAATATTTTTCAACTGAATACTTACGCTAATGCTGACATGGGGTAAAATATTTCCAAAGAAAAACTTACGTAAATGCCGACGAGTGGTAATTTTTACACCAGCATGTCCATTGCTCGGCTCATGCTAAGCCTAGCTTCACCAAAACTAAGAAAATGAAAATAATAGAGTGCAATGGAAGAGAATAATTCAAAAAAATTTAACGAGAGGGTAAAATTTACCACCACCTCGACAGTTAAAGGTTAACAGTTTTTTTGTCCAAAACATTTTACAGAGTTTTATAGTAAAAAAACAGAGTTTTTTTCTGTCAAAAGACGCTAATATTTAACCAATATTTTCTGTAAATTAACAGTTTTTTTTTTATAAAAATCATTTTACAGAGTTTTTTAGTAAAATTACCAAGTAATGTTGCTAGCTGGAAAAGTACGGTGGACTCTGTTAAATTAGCAGAGTTTTTCTATAGTTTTCCAAATTTTTTGTAAATATTGATATATTTGAGAAATTTCTTGGAGTAATTTTTTTTTCGATTATTTTTTTAATCTTAGATATTTTTTTGCAAATGTGAGGGTTATTCGTAAAAAGTTTTTATTAAATAAAACATTATCATGATTTAATTTTTTGGGCAAGAGTACAAAACTCTGCGGCATTTTTAGTCCAAACATTGGGGGCGGACCGAAGAAAAACGACATTATCTCATTCTCTGGGTCCAAATGCAGGACTTTGAACTTCTTCTAGTATAAAGATATTGATTTTTGTTAAACAAAAATACAAAAAATCATGACAAAAAGTGGTATTTTTTATAGGTTGGTTTAGTTCTTCAGGGGGAACTTTTTCCCACTTGTCCGATTTTGCTCATTTACGAACTTAAGTTGCCTAGGAACATAAGACATATTCGTGCCAAATGTCGGGAATCTAGCTCTTTTATTTAACTACAGACGGACGGACAGACGGACGGACATCGCTAGAACGTCTTAGAATCGATCACTGATCAATAATATATATGGGGCATTCCAGGCCAAATCACTCACTTTTAGACCCGACCCATTTCGACTTATTTTATTTTTGGATATGTTTTAGTACCTATTAAATGCAACTTGGACACCAATTTTCCGCCTTTAATTCCAAGATGGTGTTTTGTAATCACTTTTTCAAAATGGCGATTTTTTCAAAAAAAATAAAAAATTTAAATTTTCAATTAATTTTGACCAGTTAAAAAAATTTGGACAACGTTTTGTTGGTATTAAAATGTGGTTTTAGAAGAAAATATAAAAAAAAATTATTCGAAGTAATTATCACTTATTTTTTTAACGTTTAAAAATTAACATCGACTTTTTGAAAAAGTCCGAAACCTTCGATTTTTTTTTTAAAACGTCTAAATTACGCAACTTTTAAGCCATAATTCGATATGTGGTCGCAATTTGTTCTATTTTTTTTTAAATTTTGAAGATTGCACCTTTTATTTTTTGACTCTGATTTATTTTATATGGTGCTCTAAAAAAATTAAATTGGTAGATACTGACCATAACTTACCCTAGATATATTCATTTTGAGGTAAAAATACGTCTCGCAAAAATTAAGAACGAGCGGACATGGGTAAGGCGTTCCGCATGGGCCTTGAAGTTTAGAAAATGTATTACAAGGGAAAATATTATTACGCAACTTTTAAGCCATAATTCGATATGTGGTCGCAATTTGTTCTATTTTTTTTTAAATTTTGAAGATTGCACCTTTTATTTTTTGACTCTGATTTATTTTATATGGTGCTCTAAAAAAATTAAATTGGTAGATACTGACCATAACTTACCCTAGATATATTCATTTTGAGGTAAAAATACGTCTCGCAAAAATTAAGAACGAGCGGACATGGGTAAGGCGTTCCGCATGGGCCTTGAAGTTTAGAAAATGTATTACAAGGGAAAATATTATTTTTTTTTCAGTTTTCTCAATTTTTTTGGTATTTTAGGTTAAGTCTAAATTCAAGTGGTTACAAAATAATAATACGGTTTAAAATGACTCTCTAATAAGATACGAAAAACTAAAATCGGTTTGAAATCAGCCAAGTTATTACAACTTCCCCAGGCATCTAACGTTTGGCAGACCACTTGATTAAGCAATACAATCTGATTTTTGAAATTCATTGAAATTTTCTACTGTAATAAAATTTTTTTACTCTTCAAGTTCAAATGTAATTAGATGACAAGTGTTTTTCATATTGTGTTTTGCTAACATGTTTTAAATTAATGCTAAAAATGCCTAATTTTTTTGAAATTTCTTTTTTAAATTTTTTTTTTTTTTTTGTTTTAAAATTTAGAAAAACCAAAAAAATATTACACTGAAACATGTATGATGAAAAAAATGTTATTGCAGTAGATAATTTCAATAAATTTGGCAAAAGGGACTCGTATTCTTTAATCAAGTGGTATGACACACGCAAGATGCCTGGGGAAGTTGTAATAACTTAACTGATTTTCAACCGATTTTAGTTTGTTAGTACCTTATTATAAAGGTATTTTACTCCACATCATAATTCTGTAACCACTTGAATTTAAACTTAACTTAAAATACCAAAAAAATTGCGAAAACAGAAAAAAATTCATATTTTTCCTTGTAATCCGTTTTTTAAACTTCAAGGACCATGCTGAACGCCTTACCCATGTCCGATCGTCCTTAATTTTTGTGACTCGTATTTTTACCTCCAAATGAATATATCTAGGGTACGCTTGGGTCAGTATCTACCAATTTAATTTTTTTGGAGCACCATGTAAAATAAATCATAGTCAAAAAATAAAAGGCGCAATTTTCAAAACTTAAAAAAAAAAATAGAACGAATTTCGATCACATCTCGAATTATGGTTTAAAAGTTGCGTAATTTAGAGCAGAACTTTTAAACTTTAAAAAAAAATCGAAGGTTTCGGACTTTTTCAAAAAGTCGATTTAAATTTTTAAACGTTAAAAAACAAGTGATAGTTACTTCGATTAATTTTTTCATATATTTTTTTTAAAACTACATTTAAATACCAACAAAACGTTGTACAACTTTTTTTAAGATATCTACATTTTTAAATGGTCAAAATTAATTAAAAATTTTAATTTTTTAATTTTTTTGAGAAAATCGCAATTTTGAAAAATTGATTACTCAACACCATCTTATAATAAAAGGCTGAAAATTGGTGCCCAAGTTGCATTTAGTAAATACATATCCAAAAATAAAATAAATCGAAAGGGGTCGGGTCTAAAAGTGAGTGATTTGGCCTGGAATGCCCCATATATACTTTATGGGGTCCTAGACCGATATTTCGATGCGTTACACACGGAATGACAAGGTGAGTTTACCCCATACTGTAGTTGGAGGGTATAAAAATACCAGGATGAAAAAATATTTTAGTAGTGGTGCGTGCTTATGATTTACGACAGCACACATATTCGTTCATTTCGTTACATCCTTACACTCAGAAAAGTTTTACAGTAAATATTTACGGTTATTCAAAAAGTTTTTAGTTAAAGTTATTTTAAACGTTTTATCGTTTGGTTTTGAATTAAACAGAAGTATTGACTGATTTATACAGTCGTTAAAAAAATAAACTACAAAATTTATGGAAAAATATTTTTATCAGTTAAATGATTTGTAACTAATTATACCGTATTTTCTTCAAAAAAAGAAAATATTTTACTCCACAAAATAAAAAATTTTAAACAGTTAAAATAACTAAAATATTTTTTTTTTTACGGAATGTTTAGTCATTTATTAACGTTTAAAAATAACTGAAAAAGAATGTGGTTTCAATTGAAATATAAGAGTCCCCGCAGAACAATGTCGGTGACGTTTTTTTCATACAAATTTGGCATGAAAAAACGCTCGACCGAAATCCGCTAGAATAAAATCAATTTTATTTTTGTGTCGGTTTCTCTCTCTCCCTTAATTTTTGATATGAAAATGTTGCCACTTTTTTACAAATATTTCGATTATTTTCGATAAAGTAAACAAAAAAATATGATCTCTAAAAACAAAAAATATTAAAATTAAAAAAAAAAACAGGAAAAAACGAATCAATATGAAAAAATCATATTGATAGTTAAAAATACAATTAATTTAAATAAAAAAGTGACGAAAAAGTGAAAAAATAGTGTGAAAATCAACATGTGACAGAATTTTCCGCTACCGTCTTTGTTTTGCGCCTATACTCTCTCATGACCGAAAACGTCAACCGCTCCGACATTGTTCTGCGGGGACTCTAAGGGGTCTATTTTTTAAAAGGAAAAACGACTGTTTTCAAAATTTTTTCAGTTGAATTTACTTAAAAAAAATTTTGTGTGTAAGATTAAATGTTCCAGAATTAAAGAAATTACATATGACAAACATAAATAGCATAAGAGTCCTGGACAGAGTCGTGGACATTTTCTAACTAAATAACTAACTATCTTAGAGAAAAGCATTATCTTAAATATTTTTTTTATAGGAAAATGTCTCAGAATTTCATACTTTATCTCAATGCAACATTTTGATACTAATTTAACTCTGAGATTAGATTATGGAAATAAGTCCCCAAAATGAAAATGAAACAGGCCCCAAAAATGGGGACTTATTTCATAATGAAATAAACCCCCAATTTTAAAAATGAAATAAATCCCCATCGGAATGGAAAAACACCCGAAAATAAAATGAAATAACACCCCAATTTTGGGGTTTTGTTTCATATAAAATAAATCCCCATTTTGAAAAATGAAATAAGGCCCCAATTTTAAATTCAATAAACGCTAAAGAAAAAAAAGAAACAAATAAAAGAATTTCAAAACATTTTTTAAATTTTTGTGTTGAAATTATAACTTGTCTGATGGTTTATTTATGCAAACTACGCATTTGTGCCGTTTGTAAAAATTTTAACAAAATTTATTTGGAAAATTAAAATTTTTGAAATTTTTTTAGTTCCATTATATATCTTAAGATGTTTTCATGGTAGAAGAAAATTATTGGGAATTTTAATTATTTAATTATTTCTTGGTAAGAGTTATGGCTTTTTTCATTTTCAACCGATTTAAAAAAGATTAAAATTTCTTAAGATTCATTATTTATTTTTAAACGTTTAGATGGTAAAAGAATTTTTTTGGAATTTATCATGTTTCCGTTGTTGCAATTAATTGTTTATGGGAACATTATTTCTTGGTAACAGTTTTGGAAACAAACTATTAGTTTTGTTGTAGAAAAATATTGTTTGATTGTAAATCGGTTCGAAATGAAAATTTCGCGTAGTTCGTTGACTACAAAATATAGTTTCTTTTTTACCAATTTGTAACAAACTAACTGACAATGAGTACTAGTTTTAGTGGAGCAAAAATTTTATTTAAGCGGCTTACAGCTTGGTGGGAGACAACCATCCTGGATCCAACTGTAGGAATTTGAACTTCTTTTGACATAAAAATGTTTTGTTTGCTAAACAAAAATACAAAAAACCTATAAAAACTGGAGTTTTTTCAGAGGTTGGTTTAGTTCTCAAGAGGGGAACTTTTTTCCCCTGATCCGATTTTGCCCATGTTCGAACTTAACCAGCTCAATACTATAAGATATATTCGTGCCAAATTTCAGGAGTCTAGCTCATTTAGTTTGGACTGAATTGTGTCTTCCACAGACGGACAGACGGACGGACGGACAGACGAACATCGCTAGAATGTCTTAGAATGAATCACTGATCAATAATATATATACTTTATGGGGTCCTAGACCGATATTTCGATGCGTTACACACGGAATGACAAAGTGAGTATACCCCCATACTGTGGTTGGAGGGTATAAAAACAAGCGAGAGTGTTAAATTGCTGGGCCGAATTTTGTATACCCTCCAAAATGTAAAAAAAAAATAAAAAAAAAAAAATTGTCCGGGGCGTTTTTTTTTCTGGGGGGGAGGGGGTTTATGGGGTCAGTGGGGACGTTGACAGCACCTTCCCTTCGCGATAAATATACCAAATGTTTAATTTATTTTACAAAAATAGAAAAAAATGTAAAAAAATGTGTATTTTTTCAGAGGTTGGTTCAATTCTTTAAGGGGGAACTTTTTCCCCCTGGCCCGATTTTACCCATTCACGAACTTAACCCGCCTAAGAACATGGGACATATTTGTGCAAAACTTCAGGAGTCTAGCTGTTTTATTTTGGACTGCATTGTGTTATCTACAGACAGACGGACGGACAAACAGACGGAAATTTTTTTTGACAGTATATTGGCTAACAATTTTCAATTTAATCTATTGATTAACAAAATTTAAAAGAGTCAATCAATGTTTTGATTAAATTTTTTTTTAACATGATAATGTTTTTAGGCTGGGGTCTAATTTTAAAAAAGTTGCAGGACGCCACCTCAGTTTGACTATATAAGCTAACGATTAAACAAAAAAGAAAATAAGAATTATAGGCCCTTACCACAAGAAAACAAAAAAGTCTATTTTAACAAAAGTTTTATTTTAAATTTCAAATTTTCAATACATTTTTTGAAAGTCGATTTTAAAAACAAAAACCATTTGTATGGAAATAAAATTAAAAGCTGATTTTAAATATATTTTATTTTTGTATGGTAAGGCTGATAGTTTTCAATTTATTACAACCATAAACTTCGACAATAATTTAAAATTAATAAATAAAATAAAAAAAACACATAGTTCTGGTAGTGACACCTAGCGGCGCTAGGTGTCACTCGATTAACGCAGTATTGCCATACCAAATATCGCATTTCCAATTAGATTTGTTACCATCATCGCAAATTTTTTCCAATAAAATATTACCACATGGCAATACTAACCAGTATATGAGTCATTCCATGTCAGACCGAACACCTTTTTTACACCACCTCTTCCGATTTTCTTTAAATTTGCCAGACGTATTAAACATAAAAAATATTTTACACGTGTTTCGGGAAAAAAATTAAAAATTTTTTTTTAAAAAGTTATTTGCATTTGAAAATCGTCAAAATCGTGAAAAATCTTCCGACATGACAACAATTAAACTAATGTTTTTATAAAACTAGTGAATGGATTTTGAAGTTCAATACCTTATTTTAAAGGTATTTGAACCTTCTTTTTTTAAAAAATATTATTTTTTATAAATTTATTTTTTTTTTATTATTAAAATTTGGTTTTTTTACTTAATTTCTGTTTTCCACAATCTTCGAACAAGTCGAAAAATCTGAAAAAAATATTTTCTTAAAGGTTAATATAGAAGAATTCCAAAATTTTTGACTACAAAAAATCACTTTTTCGGCCTTACCTATTTTAATTGTCTTAAAAATTGGTATATATGTTCTTCTGATTTTTGTTGAATTTCGGTTTTTGTTATTTAGTAAAAATTGTGAATGGTTCGCGTTTTATCGCTGTTCAAAGTTGGTATTTTGCAACACTTGTATGATAAACACACAATGTTTAAATGATCATATCTTTGAAACGCATCATCCG
Organism: Pegoplata infirma; assembly: GCA_963921195.1. Lineage (NCBI taxonomy): Eukaryota > Metazoa > Arthropoda > Insecta > Diptera > Anthomyiidae > Pegoplata > Pegoplata infirma. The sequence continues at coordinate 109,456,467 of OY992538.1, forward strand.
ATTGCCACGAAATAAAGCGCAAAATAATGTTTATGTCCTGTACTTAAAACAGAACTTTGAAAAAGGATGGGATGATTTGCAAAAAGGATATTGAATTTTAAAAAATGTCCTTAATTTGCAAATATCTCAAAATGCGTATCTTTAATTTTCCTATATTTTTTTGCACATGTAGCCCAAAATGTACTTAACAACATATGCAAATCCCATATTGGGGTGATAAGCGGTTTATTTATAAACGTGGTTACATGAAACGACTTATTGATTTTTGTTAATAACTTTTGTTTACAAATGAAAAACAATTTCTGCGCGCTAACCGCGAATAATTTTTTTGTATGTATTTTGGATCGCTAAACGCAAAAATTTCATTAAAACGACATTTCGCGAATACGTTTTTGTTTAATAATTTTTTTTAGCGTTTTTTTAGGTATTTCTACTATTTTGCTTATATCTTAAGTTCTGTTTATCTGATCTTCTCGCAATGAAAACCAAACTAAAGACAATCAGATTTCCAACAAATCCTACATGCATCATTTTCTCGTCAGTTCAAAGCTTTACGCGCAAATAATTTTTTTTAGCGTTATTTAAAGTTATTTTGACTATTTTTCTTATATCTTGAGTTCTGTTTATCTGATCCTTCCGAAATAAGAACCAAATTAAAGACAATCAAATTTCCAACAAATCCTACATTCATCATTTTTCCATCAGTTCAAAGCTTTCCGTTCAATAGGCAAACATATGACTAAAATAAGTTTTTTGATTAACAAATCATTTAAAAAAAGTTTAAGAAATAGAAATCTTTGCAATTAATTACGTCTTTTTATTTATCTGCAAAGCCTGAACATTAAGAAATATAATAAAGTTGATTTGATGAAAATCTATAGGTTTACTCCTAAGTTATCACAAATTATATGAATATACATAATAAAATACAAAAAAAAATTGGTAATTTTTTACGATTTCTGTTTTTAAAATTTTTAAAAAATGAGCTTTGTTAATAAAAAAATAGTTTTTCCTTGTTTGCCTATTGCGCAAAAAGTTATGAACTGATATAAAAATAATGAATGAAGGATATGTTGAAAATTTGATTGTCTTTAATTTGGTTCTTATTGCGAAAAGATCAGATGAACGGAACTCAAAATATAAGAAAAATAGTCAAAATACCTCCAAATAACGCTAAAAAATTTATTGGCGCGTAAAGCTATGAACTGATGAAAAAATGATGAATGTAGGATTTGTTGGAAATTCTATTATCTTTAGTTTGGTTTTTATTGCGAGAAGATCCGATAAACAGAACTTAAGATATAAGAAAAATAGTTAAAATACCTCCAAAAAACGCTAAAAAATTCATTTAACAAAAATGTATTCGCGAAATGTTGTTTTAATGAAATTTTTGAGTTTAGCGATCAAAAATACATATAAAAAAACTATTTGCGGTTAGTGCGCACAAATTGTTTTTCATTTGTAAACGAGAGTTATTAACAAAAATCAATAAGGCGTTTCATGAAACCGCGTTTACAATTAAACTGCTTATCACCCCAATTTGGGATTTGCATATGTTGTTAGGTACATTTTGGGCTATATGTGCAAAAAAATAAAGGAAAATTAAAGATACGCATTTTGAGATATTTGCAAATTAAGGACATTTTTTAAATTTTAATATCCTTTTTGCTAAGCATCCTATCCTTTTTCAAAATTGTATTTTAAGTACAGGACGTAACCATTATTTTGCGCTTTATTTCGTGATAATCGGATGATGCGTTCCAAAGATACGATCATTTAAAGATTATGTATTTCTCATAAAATTGTGGCAAAATACCAACTTTGAACAGCGATAAAGCGCGAACCATTCACAATTTTGACTAAATAACAAAAACCGAAATTCAATAAAAATCAAAAGAATGGATATGTTAATTTTTGGATAAATTGAACCACCATCGGCTGATTGCATATGCTATTTTAAATGGAACCAGTCTATATTCTTAACATTTCCTCAAAATTTCAGAGTGGTGGTCAAATGGATTCTATTTTTTTACGATTTTTTTCCATTGCAGCACCACAAAAAAATTACATTTTGTATATAAACATTTTATTTTCAAGCATCTTAACGAAAATGTCAACGCATGTATGTATGTGTGTATATATTCAAAAACACACGCTAACATATTCATGTTGTTCTTGAGCATTATTTGTTGTTTTGCTTTTTATATGTGTCGTTTTTTTTTTTAAATTGCATTTTGCGTAACGAAAATATCAATGCATGTATGTATGCAAAAACACAAGCTAACAAATAACAGTCGCAAATAACAGTCCTTGGTAATTGATCTATGATTTAAAGCAAACACAGAAGATTATTTGTAGACTTTTAACAGCCTTTAAATAACAGTTTTTATTATATATTTAATATATAAGAATTAATAGGGGTGTTTAAGTTTAAATATTAGCTTAAATAATTAAAATACAATGAGAAAAAAATCACAAAAATTATGCCATAAAAAAGTATCTTTAAGGTTTTTGGGTTAAGCAAATTTTTCACGATTTTCAAATGCAAATAACTTTTTAAAAAAAAATTTTGAATTTTTTTCCCGAAACACGTGTAAAATATTTTTTAATGAAGACTTCGTTCTCAAATTTTGAAAGACATCGGAGACATCAAAGTCAATTTTTAGCAAAAATCGTACGGTTTGACATGGAATGACTCATATTTGAAAATCGAATATGTATCTACAAGCAAGAGAAACATATCAAAATTTAAATCATTATTTAAACAAGTAAGAGTGTTAAATTCGGCTGTGCCGAATCTTTTATACCCTCCAACATGCAAATAAATAAAAAAAAAATTGCAGAGGCGTCTTTTTTTTGGGGGGGGGGGGGGTCGGTAGTGGTAATTGGGGGGCACAATTCCTCTCGAATAAGTGTTAAAAAAAATAATTCTTATGCTTTTTGCACTAAAGAAATACAAATTTATCATTATATAAAAAAAAAAAATATTTCACGCCCATAAAAGGGGGGGGGGGCGGACCGTAAAACGATTTTTTCTAATTTTGTGGGTTCAAATGCAGGACCTTGAACTTCTTGTAGCATTAAAATGTTGGATTTGTTAAACAAAAACACAAAAAATCATGTAAAAATATAGTATTTTTCAGAGGTTTGTTTAGTTCTTCAAGGGGGAACTTTTTCCCCCCTGGTCCGATTTTGCCCATCTCCGAACTTAGCCAGCCTATGAACATAAGACATATATGTGCCAAATTTCAGGAGCCTACCACTTTTAATTTGGACTGTATCGTGTCTTCCACAGACGGACGGACAGACGGACGGACGGACGGACGGACAGACGGACATCGCTAGAATGTCTTAGAATCGATCACTGATCAATAATATATATACTTTATGGGGTCCTACACCGATATTTCGATGCGTTACACACGGAATGACAAAGTGAGTATACCCCCATACTGGAGTTGGAGGGTATAATAAGCTGCGGTGGGCTTGCTGAAGTGAGCCAGACTGGAAAACAGAAGGTTCGCTGATTGAATCCGTGATCTGTCAACTTATTTTTTTTATTTTATTTAGTTTTTTTAGCTTGTACATTTCATTTTTTCAAGGAAAAATTTTTTTGCATTAATTCTTTATACTTTTTTATTTAATTATAAAAACAAAAAAAATGTATATATTCAGATTTTTCTAAATGTTCTAGTTGCTTTTCTTTCTGAATTTTGTGATTTTTTCTGAATATATCTGCATTTTTCTGACTTATTTTTTGTATTTTCTTGATTTGTTCTTACACTCACAATAATGACTCTGTAAAATTCATTGTAAAATGACTGTAATCTCAATTCAACAGATGTTTGAAAGAGTTTTCTGTCAAAATACAGATTTAAAGAAAATACTTTGAATTTTTTGTGACAAAAAACAAAGTTTTATCTGTTATATTACTTTTAACCTTGTAATCTTTATTTTACAGATAATTAACAGATATTTCTGCAAAAATACAGATTTTAGCAAAAAACTTTGTATTTTTTTGTAACCAAAAACTAAGTTTTGTCTGTATTTTAAACATTAATTTCACAGAAAACTTAAAAAAGAAAATTCCAAAATAAACTACATTTAACTACAGAGTTTTTTCTACAAAATTTTGGTTGCATCATTTTACAAATATATGTAAATTAACAGAGTTTTTTTTGCTAAATGGTGCTTTATTTAACCAATATTTCACTATAAAGTCTGTAAATTAACAGCTTTTTTTTTAAAAAAATCATTTTACAGAGTTTTTTAGTAAAATTACCAAGTAATGTTGCTAGCTGGAAAAGTACGGTGAACTCTGTTAAATTAGCAGAGTTTTTCTGGAATTTACCAGAGTTATTATTTTGAGTGTAGTTTTCCAAATTTTTTGTAAATATTGATAAATTTTAGAAATTTCTTGGAGTTCTTTTTTTCTGAATATTTTTTTAACCCTTATATATTTTTTTTGCAAATATGTGAGGGTTATTCGTAAAAAGTTTTTATTAAATAATACATTATCAAGATTTCATTTTTTGGGCAAGAGTACAAAATTCTGCGGCATTTTTAACTGTCGAATTACAAATTTTTTAATTTGCATTTTTAACTGTCGAATTACAAATTTTTTAATATACCAGATTTTTTAGCTTTAATTTATTTGAATACATTAATTCAAAAACATACAAAAAAATAGAGTTTTACCTTTTTGTTGCTGGCAACATATTGGAAAGCAAAAAAGATACATTTTTTCATAATTTTTTCATAAGCTTACAATTCATTTGTTAAATCAATTGATTGACTATAAATAAAAAAATTATCAAATTTGTGATCAAAATAAAAAAATAAAATTATTGATTGAAAAAATATTTAATTAATAACCGTCAATATGATGGTTGGTATAACAATTTTCTTTATTGGAGGATTTTCAATAAAAAAATTGATTGAACTCGCGATTTTGTTGATTGAAATTCGTTTCAAATTCTTTCTGTACAGAAAAAGGCTCAGATTCTTAAAATTTTTATTATAGAAAGAAATACTCTTAATCATTTTTGGAATATTTTTCACTTAAAAACGGTTTCAGATTCTTATATTTGCTTCATATTGAAAAACTTTTAGATTCTGAGAACTTTTTTCAATAGAAAAAGTCTCAGACATTCTTCCTATAGAAAAATTCTCAAACTCTGAGGCTTTTTTCCCATAGAAAAAGTCTGAGATTCTGAGACCCTTTCTAATAGAAAGTCTCAAGTTCTAAGACTTTTTCCTATAAAATAAGTCTAAAATTCAGAGAATCTGAGACCTTTTCCTATAGAAAATGTTTCAAATACTTAGGCCTTTTTCTAATCGAAAAGTCTCAGACTCTGATTCTGAGACATATTGCCTATAGATTAAGTCTTTGATTCTGAAACATTTTTCCCTATAGAAAAAGTCTCAGATTTTGAGACATTTTTTAGAAAAAGTCTCAGATTCTGAGACATTTTTTCTATAGAAAAAGTCTCATATTCTGATACATTTTTCGTATAGAAAGAGTCTCATATTCTGAGACAGTTTTCATACACGCAGAAAAAAAACATGGTTGCGGTGATCATGATTTAAGAGCGTCATATTATGATTGGAAATATGGTTGTAGCAATAATGTTAATATGATTGAAGGCAACAAGGAATGTTAATCATTATATGATTGCGGCAATAATGGCTTAAATGTTATATAATTATCATAATATGATTCCAGTTTATTATACATATAATTTTTTTTTTTAATTGAGAAAATTTATTATGCTTTAATACCACACGTCTATAAAAATTCTTCATTACTTTTTTTTGATAAAGTTCACACCAATAATTTATTTTTTGTTTTTAAATGTTGTTTTTATAAATATGAAACCATTTTTATTAATTTTGATTCAATTTAGTGGCAACCAGCGTTTTACATCAATGATGTGCAATAAACTTATGGCATTTTTCTAAAAAATTTCATCAACTATAACATTTTTGCCAGCTAACATTGAATGATTGTATAAATCATCAAGTTATTGACAAAATCATAACATATTTGCTGCAATCATAACGTATTTGTTACAAAATTAAAATTATTTTCAGCAATTATAACACATTCAGTAAACAAAAAATGCACAAAAAACACTTTAATATTTTCGATTTGAAGTTTTTATTTAAAATGGAAAGTTATTTTTAAACTGCACAATAAATAAATTATATAAAGTAGCTTTTCGTATTTCATTTCCTTCTGCGTTGATCCAATTTTTTAACTCAAATTGCCTTAAATTTTTTTAAGAACTAATTGTAAGTGGCGTCTTTTGCTGGCAAAACACTCAACTGTTGAATAAACCTGACAATGTTTGCAAAAATCAATTTTCATTAAGTTTTTATTATCTAATGATTGTTATAATCATGTTATGTTCAAATTTTTGGTGTGTCGAGAATATAACTAACTATAACATTGTTACAACAACCATATTGTACTTTTGGAAATTGCAATTATTTTATCATGATTGAAGCGACCATTAAATGTCTAAAACAACCATATAAATGATTAAATACAGTTTTAAAAACAATAACTTGATTGCTGCAATCATAACTGGGTTTAGAGATCATAGTATAGTTGCTGCGATCATGTCGCAACCATATTTTTTCTCTGCGTGTATAGAAAAAGTCTCAGATTCTGCGATATTTTTCTTATAAAAAAAGTCTTAGCTTCTGAGAAATTTTTGCTTTAGAACTAGTCTCAAATTCTGAGACATTTTAGAAATAAATTGTAGATTCTGAGACATTTTAGAAAAAAGTCACAGATTCAGAGAGATTTTTCCTATAGAAAAAGTCGCTGATTCCGATGATTTTTTTCAATAGAAAGACTCAGATTCTAATACATTTTTCCTTAGAAAAAGTCTAATTTTTCCCCAAAGAAAATTTCTCTTCATAACAAGAACTGCTAGATTGACAGATATTTTTTCCCAAAAAATTATAAGATTTAGTCACATGTTCCTTTAAACATTTCCAGATTTTTTCTATAAAAATTTTTAGATTTTTTCCTTTAAATATTTAAAAATTTTTCTCTATGAAAAATTTTCGGAATTAAATTTTTTTTCTATTAGATAATTTTTTAGAAAATTTTGATCTTTCTTCTTTTCTGTTTTCTTCTTTTCTTTTCCTTTCCTTTTTTTTTTTCTTTTTTTCCTTAATTTTCTTTTTAAAATTTGGTCTGGAGGGAATTTCCCCTTTCCCTCACCTTGTACCCGCGCATGTATATGGGGCACTCCAGGCCAAATCACTCAATTTTAGACCCGACCCCTTTCGATTTATTTTATTTTTGGATATGTTTTAGTACTTATTAAATGCATCTAGGACACCAGTTTTCAGCCTTTTATTGCAAGTGGTGTTGAGTAATCAATTTTTCAAAATGGCGTATTTTCAAAAAAATTAAAAAATTAAAATTTTCAATTAATTTTGAGTAGTGAAAAATATAGACATCTTAAAAAAAGTTGGACAATTTTTTGTTGGTATTTAAATGTTGTTTTTGAAAAAAATATTAAAAAAATTATTCGAAGTAATTATCACTTATTTTTTAACGTTTAAAAATTTAAATCGACTTTTTGAAAAAGTCCGAAACCTTCAATTTTTTTTAAAAACGTCTAAAAGTACTACTCTAAATTACGCAATAATTCGAGATGTGATCGCAATTTGTTATATTTTTTTAAAATTTTGAAAATTGCAACTTTTTATTTTTTGATCCTAATATATGGGTCTCCAAAAAAATTAAATTGGTAGATACTGAACCTAACTTACCCTAGATTTATTAATTCCGAGGTAGAAATACGCCTCACAAAAATTCAGAACGATCGGACATGGGTAAGGCGTTCCGCATTGGCCTTGAATTTTAGAAAACGGATTACAAGGAAAAATATTATTTTTTTTCTGTTTTCTCAATTTTTTTGGTATTTTAAGTTAAGTTTAAATTCAAGTGGTTACAGAATTATAGTACGGAGTAAAATGCCTCTTTAATAAGGTACCAAAAACTAAAATCGCTTGAAAATCAGCCAAGTTATTACAACTTCCCCTGGCATCTAACGTATGGCAGACCACTTGATTAAGCAATTCAATCCGATTTTTGAAATTCATTGAAATTTTCTACTGTATTAACATTTTTTTATTCTTCAAGTTCAAATGTAAATAGATGACAAGTATTTTTCATATTGTATTTTGCTAACATGTTTTAAATTAATGCTAAAAATGCCTGCATTTTCAACACCCCTTTTGAAATCTCTATTTTAATTTTTTTTTTTTTTTGTTTTAAAATTTGGAAAAACCAAAAAAATATTACACTGAAACATGAATAATGAAAAAATGTTATTACAGTAGAAAATTTAAATAAATTTAAAAAAGGGACTCGTATTCTTTAATTAAGTGGTATGACACACGCTAGATGTCTGGGGAAGTTGTAATAACTTGGCTGATTTTCAACCGATTTTAGTTTTTAGTACCTTATTAGAAAAGCAATTTATTCCACATCATAATTCTTTAATCACTTGAATTAAAACTTAACTTAAAATACCAAAAAAATTGCGAAACAGGAAAAAATTCATATTTTTCCTTGTAATCCATTTTATAAACTTCAAGGACCATGCTAAACGCCTTACCCATTTCCGATCGTCCTAAGTTTTTGTGAGACGTATTTTTACCTCGAAATGAATATATCTAGGGTAAGTTAGGGTCAATATCTACCAATTTATTTTTTTTGGAGCACCATATAAAATAAATCCGAGCCAAAAAATAAAAGGTACAATTTTAAAAATTAAAAAAAAAAAATAGAAAGAATTGTGATCGCATCTCGAAATATGGCTTAAAAGTTGCGTAATTTAGAGTAGAATTTTTATAGAAAAAAATTATAAAAAAAAATCGAAGGTTTCGGACTTTTTCAAAAAGTCGATTTTAATTTTTAAACGTCAAAAAATAAGAGTTAATTACTTCAAATAATTTTTTCATATTGTTTTCTAAAACTACATTTAAATACCAACAAAACGTTGTCCAAGTTTTTTTAAAATATCTATATATTTTAATGATCAAAATTAATTAAAAATTTAAATTTTTTTTTTTAGAAAATCGCCATTTTGAAAAATTGATTACTCAACACCATCTAGAAATAAAAGGCTGAAAATTTGTGTCCATTTAATTAGTTCTAAAACATATCAAAAAATAAAATAAATCGAAAGGGGTCGGGTCTAAAAGTGAGTGATTGGCTTGGAATACCCCATATATACCCTCTATCACTAGATTGGAGGGTATAAAATAATAAAATTTGATGAAAAAAAATTTTTTTTTGATAAAAAAAAAAGTGATAAAAATGCCTGCGAATTTTGTACTCTTGCCCAAAACATTAAATCATGATGTTTTGCGGAAGATTTGGGTGTACTTGCCAAAGCAAATTTTTTTTAGAAAAAATAATGTTATATTACTTTGCTATTCCATGCAAAACGAATTGAAATATCAGTCGAGGACCCCATTAAAAAACCAAAAGAGCTGTAAATTTCGTAAGAGCAAAAATAAGTTCAAAAATAAGTGCAAAAAAGTGTTTTTACATTTTGGAGAGTACAAAAAGATTCGGCACCAGTGTTGCCACCAACAAAATCGTAAATTACACATGGATCATGCCAAAATTACACATGAAATCACGAATTACACATGGATCATTCCAAAATTACACATGAAATCAGGAATTACACATGCTTTTTTTTTAATAACGTTTTTTTTTTTGTAAATTTTCAAAATATAACAGTTAAGTCTGTCGATTTTGACATAAAACTCCGTTAAATCATCAGTTAACAGCTAACTGGACATTGTGTAATCCACCCTAAGTCTGGATTTTACTCAGTGGGTATCAGGTTGGTTGGCTACCATTTAATTTCCTCTCTCAAAAAGTTGGTTCTCTTAGTGTTGCCTATGCTATTGCATGTAAAAACTCTCTTAAACATTAAGAGAACCAATTTATATAAAGTGACATATTGTTTTGGGGCCTATCAAAATCTCTGATATATTCTTTACTCTATGATTTTACTGCTCCAAAAACCTAAAATTTATCATTTTTTGCGAAATTTCTGTCTGGATAACCTAAGTCAAATCAGAAGAAAATCTGAAAAACAGCAAAAAAATATATTTATTTCAGCTGAAAATCTGCTCATTTTAACAGAAAACCCTGCTGATTAAAACAGAAAAATCTGCAGACTTGATGAAAAACCTGAACATCTTAAATGTATTTTTTAAGTAAAAAAGACCTAAAAACTTTTGAGCATAAACATAAACGAAAATATTGCTAAATTTTAAAGACAAAAAACTACAGATAAGGTTGCTTATATCACAGAAATAATTTGTTGTATTTTTTTCTTTTTTTTTCTTCAAATCGTCAATTTTTTAAAGATGTGCTGTTTTTCAATAATTTTTTTAATAAAATTTTTAAAAATACTTATGATAACTAAGTATTTTTGTAAAATTAGCAAAATAATCTGCTATTTTTTTTTATTTTTAATCGTTAAAATTTCACAAAATAAAAAAACCAGTTCTGTAAAATTTCAAAATAATTAGCTGAAATTCACAAAAATATTTTTGTAAGCTCAGCAAACAGAATCAGTAAAATTACTTAAAAATTTCTGTTATTTTTTAAAACTGAATGACAGAGAATTTCGTTAAAATATCCATTACTGGAGAAAAATCTGCTAAAAGATTGTTTTTTTTTTTAACTGAAAGCTGAAAGGAGAATTTTGTTAAAATATTCATTTCTGCAGAAAAATCTGGTAAAAGTATGCTTTTTTAAACTGAAAACCAGTTTTACAGTTTTTTTCACATGTGAGTTCGGTATGAAATCCATCCAAGATTTGTTTGTAACATAACCAAATTTGTTAAAACAAATTATGAACAAAAAAATGCTCAAAAAAGTAAAAACTTCAAATTACACATGAATTACGCATGCAGACAATTACACATGGGCTACTCATAAAAAATAAAAAAACCTGATATGTGTAATTACACATGAGGTGGCAACACTGTTCGGCACCAAAGAATATAACACTCTCACTTGTTTTATGTACATTTGATAAAAAAATGGAAAATTTTAATGTGAAAAGCTTAGACTTGGTGAAGAAGTAGTTTTGGTAAAAAAAATGATTTTTTTTCACGAAAAACAAAATTATGTTAAAAAAAAAATTTTATGAACCCAAAATTTTTGGTGAAAAAAAGTTTTTGATGAATTTTTTTGATGAAAAAAAAATTGATGAAAAAATTTTTTGGTGAGAAAAAAATTGATAATAAAAAATTTGATGAAAAAAAATTGAAGAATTTTGATAAAAAAAATTTTGATAAAAAAAAAAATTTGATGAAAAAAAAAAATAATGAAAAAAAAAAATTGATGAAAAACCAAAAAATTTATGAAAAAAAATTTTGATGAAAAAAAAAAATTTGATAAAAAAAAAATTAATAAAAAAAAAAAATTTGTTGAAAAAAAAAAAATTAATGAAAAAAAATTGATGAAAAAAAAATTGATAAAAAACAAAAAAAAAAAAAATGATAAAAAAAAATGATAAAAAAAATTTTATGGCAAAAAAAAAGATTTTATGAAAAAAAAAAAAATTGATGAAAAAAAAACTGATGAAAAAAAATTTGATGGAAAAATAAAATTTTATGGAAAAAAAAAATTTTTTTGTTGCAAAATAATTATGTTACTTTTTATTCACCAGCTGGTGAAAAACGGGTTTATTCACCACGAAGTGAATTATTATCCAAGTTACAAACCCAAGTTATTAAAATTTTTGGTTTTAAGAAAATGAAAATAGTAATTCTTGTTTTCTTTTTCGTTAACTGTTAGCTTATATAGTCAAACTGAGGTGGCGTCCTGCAACTTTTTTAAAATTAGACACCAGCCTAAAAACATTATCATGTTAAAAAAAAATTTATGGAAAAATAATTACTTTATTGAAAAATAATTATGTTAAGTTTTATTCACCAGCTGGTGAGTTGTTATCCAAGTTACAAGCCTTTTTGTTTTAAAGAAAATGAAAACAGTAATTCTTATTTTCTTTTTTGTTAGTCGGTAGCTTGTATAGTTAAACTGAGGTGGCGTCCTGCACTATTTTTTAAATTAGGCACCAACCTAAAAACATTACCATGTTAAAAAAGCGCAAAACCTACTTGGCAGTATATTTATTTTCTTGAGTGTATGTTTCAGGATCTGAGGATTTTTATTTATGAATCTGAAAAAAACTATAAAATATGAGAATTATATCAGAGGTTTTAGTGTATTTATCGGCGTATGCCGATAAAAACAAGAAAGAAGAAAACATTGTATTTCTAAAGATTATTTTTAATGTGGATTTATTCCAGACCATGGTTTCTGTAGCCACCTCTACGTCATCAGTGGAGAAAATTCATTAGATTTAAATTGTTTGATTTTTGTAAGACTGTTTTTTCTATATGTTTTTTCATCAACAGACTTAACTCTGATTGGAATAGAACCCACGTTCTTGAAATTTTCCATCAGTTTGCAAAGCAAGCACTCTACTATCTGGCCTATCGCTCTGCTTGAAAAGTTTATCAGAATTCGCAAAATAAAAAAATTATAGAATGAATGTCAGAGAATCGCAGATTATTTATATAGAAAAAAACTTTTTTTCAAAAAAGTCAAAAAATCGTGTGATCGCGAGTGAAATTCATTTTTACTGTTTGTACTCACGTGTGTGCTCTTGATTAGATAATATTGTCTCGTTCGTGATCTTGAGTGAGTACTTAATTTTTGTATCGTTAGTTTACGTGATTTTTTTATTGCTGCCTGAAACAGAAAGCAAGTAAGAAAATCTGTATCACATTGAATTTTTAGGATTATTAATACAAAATTTTTATTTAAATAAATTTTTATGATTGTTTTAAGTAAATTAAATACTGTTTTTTTTTCCTGGAATAAAAAAAAATAATTTCGTGAGTCTTCGTGAGCGTGATTATTTTGTTAGCATGAGAAAAATTTTAGTTACTCTCGTGAGCGTGCGCAAACGTGAGCAGAAACAAAAATTTCTTGCGTGAGCAATATTTTTATTTCGTGAGCGTTAGTCAAAAACCATTCACGCGTACATCCTAGTCTATATATAATTTTTACAGAAATATGATAACAAACAAAAAATGCCAGTCGTTTAAAGTGTTTGTATGCAAAAGGTGCCCCACTTCGGGGGTTCTGCTGCCTCCACCATTTAACCGCTAGGCACCAACTTCCAAACTTGAGCTCGAAAATACTTTAGCTTTGACTATTTAAAATCGTTACAGTTCTTGCAGAATGATATTTAACGAACATACGTAGCTATAAAATTGTTTTCTCATATTCCTTAAATTCATGTCACTGGCTCATCTCTAGTATAGATAGTAGCATAACATTAAATTGTATCTATAGTTTTGTATAAACAAGTACGAGTTTAGTATAAATGAATAAATATGTAGATGACTTGGCTGGTTTGTTGGTTGGTTAGTTGAATGGATGGATGAATGGCTGGCTGGCGATATCTAAGAGTTTTAATAGCAGCAAAAAAAAAACAAAAGCTTATCTAAATTTATGCGCATCTCGACATTACAATCCCAAATATAAACATAGAGGGCACTAGCATTACAAGATAACTTTCTTTCGTTCTTTTTTGTTGCAATATATTTAACAAAAGAATTTGTTTTGCAAAAGAATCTAACTTAGAAAAAGTATATGAACAAAAAAAACCAAAAAAATAGAAAAATATTCTTGGAATATATTGAAAGGAATGCTAAATATATAAATATTGTATTTTTTCTGAAAACAATACGTTTCTCTAATGCAACTGCTGTACACAAATGTGAAAACAATGTACATTAATGTATTAATAATAACAATTATTATTAAACATACACTGGGTAGGCACAATGGGCCAACGAAGAAAAATAGATTACACCGCTTTACACTCAAAATATTTTGTAGGCAAAAACAAATGAAAAACACACTTAAAACTAGTGAAAATACAATTGAAAACCATCCCAGTAATTATTCATTAGTTTTAACAAACATCAACATTTGAATGTATGTGTGGAACAAGGTGCTAAAATCCAATTTTTGGAAATCGCGTTTTTTTGCAAACCCGTGCCTTCCTACAATAATTCGACCTATTTGTAAACGAATTTGTCAAAAACTTAATATTTTTCTGTCATAAAAGTGACCTTAAAAGTTCAATTTTAACTATTTTTGTTAATATTTTATACTTTTTGCCGGATACTAACATGTGTTTTGCAGTTAAACTAAAGGTCCTATATTTAAATTCTTACATGTGAGATGCGTAACGTGTAGAAAACATCCTTGGCTTTAACATGTACCCATTGGTTTGGCAAAAAACGCTTTATTATCTAATCTATCGATAGTTAAAGTGTAAACTGGAAAAAGGTGCTTTATCCATATAAAAACATAATATTGTTTTACGTAATACTAAGAGTGGATTTTGATAATCTATTAAATTTTTGAGTTCAAACTTTAAAATTTAATGGTTAGTAACTTATATCATAAATTGTGCAAATTTTTTAACCCATTATGGGAAAAGTTGTTTAAAATAAACCGTATAACAGTTATTTTTTTTTTTGTTAAATTAACAACTTTTTATTATTTTTATATAAAAATTATTACTGCTGGACCCCGTCTATTTTGAAGAATTCATCACGCTAAATTTTAATTTTAAAAAATAACACAAAAAACTTAAAACTACTTGGCAAATGTATTGAAATTCCTAGTAGAAATTGGAACATAGCACCTTATTCCACTAGAACAAAATTTCACATGCATTTTTTTGCTACTTTCGCTCATTTGTTTTAAATGAAATTTTGTACATAGATGCATATGGTCCACCTTCTTCAAACTGCACAAAGAAATTTCAAAAAAATATTTTTTTTTGCGACTTATTTAGTTTTTTGCTTCTCCTGAACAATTTGGTTTTTGGATTATAGCACCTTGTTCCACACCCACATTCATTTATTTTTTACTGATGACAAAATTTTCTAAAATAAACAACATTAAACATTAAAAAGTTACGGTTTCTTCATTCTTTTTTACCAACAAATTCGAAAAAAATAACGAAAACATTAAAAATTAATGATAGTTCTGTTATTTTTACCAACAAATTCCAAAAAAATAACATACGAAAACTATAAAAATTAATGATTTCGTAGGTTATTTGTTACAATTTTCTATTGAAATATTTTTTTAAAAATTTTTAATAAAATTTTGGGGAATCGATCCCGCAATCAACTAAATTCTGGCCAGACATTCTACCCAAGTCACTTGATAGTATCAAGTATCAAGTTGATACAAACATGTTTTTATATTTCTATAAATAATTTTTTGATTTTTTTTTCTAAAAAAATCACCTACTTGCGTATGTAAAAAAAATGATAACTCATTAAAAAATACCAACAATTTAAAAAAAAATTACTTACACAACTCATTAGAAATTTAAAGAATAATCAGTAGTTTTTACTTACAGAACAAAAATAAATGACTTTAAAAATTAAATGTTAATGAAAGTCTTTATTTTTTAGTGTGTTATTTTTGAAACAAAGGATAGAAGCAGTCATTAATAAAAACTGAACATCAAACAAATGTTTTTTCTTTTAAAAACGACTAAACGTAAAATTTTTTAAATAAACTACAAACAGTTAATGACATAATTTTTTGAGTGTACGTGTGTATTTGTATGGAAATTTGTTAAAAACCACTGTGTAAATAAACTAAATATTTAAAAAATAGAAGGTTTTTTGTTAATGATTTTTTTACCATTTTAGAAAATTAAATTCCAAGAACATTTGATCTTGTCTCATAGATAAAATCACATACTCTTGATTGAACTTAATACCAAGTCAATCGCATGTCAAGATCTTATATTATAAGCTCTCAAACAGGGTACAAAATGGCCTTTTTCGGCACTTAAACCGCGAATAACTCAAAATCCTGACGTGATAGACATAGTTGGGTCGCAGATTTGGAATCAGTGCAACAAACACTACCTAAATCACTTACCAGAATCCAACACGCATTTTCATGTTGAGTTGTGTTATTTATAGTCGACTTTAATGTTGTATATTTTTTATACCAACCACTCTAGAGAGGTAATATATAAATTTGTTATTCCGTTTGTAACACCACGAAGTATTGGTCTAGGTCCCCACAAAATATATGAGGCATTCCATGTCAAATCGGACACATTGAATAATTTTTTTTTTTGGATTTTCCCAACTAATAAATAGTGGTAAATTTTCAGATTTTTTTGATGACCCGTTCAAAAGATATCGAATTTTTTTTTTTTCTTCAATAATGGTCCAAATTGCAAATTTTTTTTCTGCTAAATTTTTGTTTTTGTACGTATTTAAAAAAAAAAATCCAAAAAGATTGTTAAATGCGCTCTAGTATGCGATTTTTAAGTTTTAAAATTTAAATCTTATTTTTAAAAATGTTTGTACTCTTCGATTTTTTAACATGATAATGTTTTTAAGGCTGGTGTCTAATTTTAAAAAAGTGCAGGACGCCACCTCAGTTTGACTATATAAGCTAACAATTAACGAAAAAGAAAACAAGAATTACTATTTTCATTTTCTTAAAACCAAAAATTTTAATAACTTGGGTTTGTAACTTGGATAATAATTCACCTCGTGGTGAATAAAACCGTTTTTCACCAGCTGGTGAATAAAAAGTAACATAATTGTTTTTCAACAAAAAAAATTTTTTTCATCAAATTTTTTTTTTCATAAATTTTTTTTTTTCATCAATTTTTTTTTCCATCAAATTTTTTTTTCATAATTTTTTTTTTTTTCATCAAACTTTTTTCATCAATTTTTTTTTCATTAATTTTTTTTTTATCAAATTTTTTTTTCATTAATTTTTTTTTATCATATTTTTTCGTAAATTTTTTTTCTATCAAATTTTTTTTCCATCTGTGGAAAATGCTCTCGCGGACAAAATATTGCACGGAGATGACTGAAACTTAACATATATATTGGAAGTTCTCCCGAGAAGATTGGTATTGCATTTGAGCGATATCGGTTCAGCGGTTCAAAAGTTATGAACGAAAATGTAAGCACACCTCAAAAATTTCAGTACATTCAACATAACCTAAAAATACAAAATGCTTGAATTCGGCTTCTGGTTGACATATGTGAACATAATTGAACACCAAATGGTATTTAAACAAGTACGAACATATTTTTTGACAAAAAAAAGAAAAAAATCGCGGATTTTTTTTACCAAATTTTTTTTTTGCGGAAATTTTTTTGCAATTTTTTTTTTTTTTTTTCAAAAGTAATTTCCTTTTAAATAAAGTTTTTTGCAATAATCTTTTTGAAATTGTGGAGGGTATCACTACATTCGGCAAATGCTGAATTTAACTTTTTTACTTGTTTTTCATCATTTTTTTATAAAATTTTTGTTTTTTATCAATTTTTTTTTCATTAATTTTTTTTCACCACATTTTTTTTTCATCAATTTTTTTTTTTTCATCAAATTCATTAATCAAATTTTTTATTATCAATTTTTTCCTCACATTTTTTTTCATAAATTTTTTTTAACATCAAAAAATTTTTCTTTTCATCAAAATTTTTGTTTTTCGTGAAAAAAATATTTTTTTTTTACCAAAACTACTTTTTCAACAAGTCTAAGATTTTTGCATAAAAATTTTCCATTTGTTTATCAAATGTACACAAAACAAGTGAGAGTGTTATATTCTTTGGTGCCGAAACTTGTATACTCTCCAAAATGCAAAAACACTTTTTTGCACTTATTTTTGCACTTTCTTACGAAATGTACAACTCTTTTGGTTTTTAACATGATAATGTTTTTAGGCTGGGGTCTAATTTTAAAAAAGTTGCAGGACGCCACCTCAGTTTGACTATATAAGCTAACGATTAAACAAAAAAGAAAATGAGAATTACAGTTTTCATTTTATTACAACCTAAAACTTTGACAATAATTTAAAATTAATAAATAAAATAAAAAAAAACACATAGTTCTGGTAGTTACACCTAGCGGCGCTAGGTGTCACTCGATTAACGCAGTATTGCCATACCAAATATAGCATTTCCAATTAGATTTGTTACCATCATCGCAAATTTTTTCCAATAAAATATTACCACATGGCAATACTAACCAGTATATTTGAAAATCAAATATCGTCGAACTATATTCAATAAATGCCAACTCGAAAAAGCTTACTGTTGGAAATTTACACCAAAAAACATATCAAAATTTAAAACATTATTTAAACAAGCTACGGTGGCCTTGCTGAAGTGAGCCAGACTGGAAAAGAGAAGGTTCGCTGATCGAATCCGTGATCTGTCAACTTATTTTTATACCCTCCACTCTAGTGATAGAGGGTATATATAAGTTTGTCATTCCGTTTGTAACACATCGAAATATTGGTCTAGGACCCCATAAAGTATATATATTCATGATCCTCGATCAATTTTAAGACGATCTAGCGATGTCCGTCCGTCCGTCCGTCCGTCTGTCCGTCTGTCCGTCTGTCCGTCTGTCTGTCTGTCTGTTGAAAACACGCTAACTTTTGAAAGACTTTACGGAGGCTCCTGAAGTTTGGCATATATGTTGGACATTTACCTGGTCAGGTTGGTATTGCAATCCAGCGAAATCGGTCCAGTGGTTCAAAAGTTATAAGCAAATGAGTGAAATCCGGCAAGGGTTTTTCTGGAATTTACGAGATAAAACACACGGTTACTTTCGAACGGCAATTCTGAGGGTGCTGAAGTATGGCATATATATTTGCCGTTCCTCTGGTCCGGTTCGTTTTAAATTTCAGCCAAATCGGTCCAAAAGTTATTAGCAAAACCGTAAATTTCAGATTCGCCTCACCTTAAATTCACGTGTTGAAACCCCGTTAAACAGGTTTTAAAAACATTGGAAAGTCACAAAAATATTGTACAACGCATTTTTGTCTCTCAAAAATATTTTTACACTAAAAGAAAAAAAAATACACTCGAAAAAAATTTTACACTCAAAAAAAATTTTACACCCAAAAAAAAATTTAGTAAATTTTTTTTTTTTTTTTCAAAAATTAGTTAAAAAAAAAGTTTTTTTTTAACAAAATAAAATATTTCTAATCAAAAATGTTATTTTTTTACTCTAGAAAATTTACTATAACTTAAAAAGGGCATTGTGGAGGGTATTCATAGATTCGGCCAAGTCGAATTAACCTTTTCTACTTGTTTTTTTTCATTTAGTTTTTTTTTAGCTTGTACATTTTTTTTGTTAGGGAAAAATTTGTTTGCATTAATTCTTTATACTTTTTTTTTAATTATAAATAAAAAAAAAAATATGTATTCATATTTTTCTAAATTTTCTAGTTGTTTTTCTTTCTGAATTTTGTAATTTTTTCTGAATATATCTGCATTTTCTGACTTATTTTTTGTATTTTCTGATTTGTTCTTACACTCACGATAAAAAACTCTGTAAAATACATTGTAAAATGACTGTAATCTCAATTCAACAGATGTTTGACAGAGTTTTCTGTCAAAATACAGATTTAAAGAAAATACTTTGAATTTTTTGTGACAAAAAACAAAGTTTTATCTGTTATACTTATTACTTTTAACCTTGTAATCTTTATTTTACAGATAATTAACAGATATTACTGCAAAAATACAGATTTTAGCAAAATACTTTGTATTTTTTGTAACCAAAAACAAAGTTTTGTCTGTATTTTAAACATTAACTTCACAGAAAACTTAAGAAAATTTCAAAATAAACTGCATTTAACTACAGAGTTTTTCTATAAAATTTTGGTTGCATCAAATACATTTTACAAATATATGTAAATTAACAGAGTTTTTCTTTGCTAAATGGTGCTTTATTTAACCAATATTTTACTAGAGACTCTGTAAATTAACAGTTTTTTTGTCCAAAACATTTAACAGAGTTTTATAGTAAAAAAACAGAATTTTTTCTGTCAAAAGACGTTAATATTTAACCAATATTTTACTATAAAGTCTGTAAATTAACAGTTTTTTTTTGTGAAAATCATTTTACAGAATTTTTTAGTAAAATTACCAAGTAATGTTGCTTGCTGGAAAAGTACGATGAACTCTGTTTAATT
The DNA here is from genome assembly GCA_963921195.1 of Pegoplata infirma. Classification (NCBI taxonomy): domain Eukaryota; kingdom Metazoa; phylum Arthropoda; class Insecta; order Diptera; family Anthomyiidae; genus Pegoplata; species Pegoplata infirma. The sequence continues at coordinate 109,476,602 of OY992538.1, forward strand.
AGCAGAGTTTATCTGTAATTTACCAGAGTTAATATTTTGAGTGTAGTTTTCCAAATTTTTTGTAAATATTGATAATTTTGAGAAATTTTTTGGAGTTCTTTTTTTCTGAATATTTTTTTAACCGTTACATATTTTTTTTGCAAATATGTGAGGGTTATTTGTAAAAAGTTTTTATTAAATAAAACATTATCATGATTTAATTTTTTGGGCAAGAGTACAAAACTCTGCGGCATTTTTAATGGGGTCCTCGACTGATATTTCAATTCGTTTTGCATGGAATAGCAAAGTTATATAACATTATTTTTTCTAAAAAAAATCTTTGCTTTGGCAAGTACACCCAAATCTTTCGCAAAACATTATCATGATTTAATGTTTTGGGCAAGAGTACAAAATTCGCAGGCATTTTTGATTTTTTTTTTTTTTTTTGTGTAAAACCTCTATCGATTCTACAAATTTTTTGCCCAGTAGGGTAACTATTATTATTATTTTAAAAATTTTTTGAAAATTTTTTTTTGTAGTTTTCCAATCCCAAAATCATTTCTACTGCTCCAATGGTGCGTCATACAGGGTCATACAGTCATTTCAAAGACCGACCCCCATTAATTTTTACGTCATTTTCTAAGGGGGCTCCCACACAAAACGACATTTTTTAAAATTTGCTCCAACCGCTCTAACTACCCTACGAGTACCCTTACAGCAATCAATATATTTTTAGTCCAAACATTTTCTCTGAACACACCTACCCCCCTATCTTTAACTCTTAAGTCGGTCCCCATACATTTTTTTTTTGTAAATTTGTTTTTAATCAGCTTCATCAGTGAGACCGACCCCCATTTATTTTTACCCTTCAACATTTTTTTAAAACATACCTACATCCTATCTCCACTCCCTAAGCAGGCTTACGGGGGTCATTTTATCATACTGGGCAAAAATTTTGTAGAATCGAAAGAAGTTTTACACAAAAACATTTCAGAAAAATCAAAGAGTACAATCATTATCAAAAATGAGATTTAAATTTTAAAATCAAAGAGTACAAACATTTTCAAACATGAGATTTAAATTTTAAAAATTAAAAATTGCATACTGGAGCACTTTTAAGAATTTTTTGGGATTTTGTTTTTAAAATACGTAAAAACACAAAAATTTTGAAAAAAAAAATTGAAATTTGGACCATTATTGAAGAAGTTATGAGTAAATGAAGTTTGAGTAAAGGAACAAACTACCAATTTTTAAAAATTCGATTTCTTTTGAACGTAATTTTTTCGGAACAAACTAATACTCTATCTTCAATTTCTAAGGGGGCTCCCACACAAAACGACATTTTTTAAAATTTGCTCCAACCGCTCTAACTACCTTACGAGTACCCTTACAGCAATCAATATATTTTTAGTCCAAACATTTTCTCTGAACACACCTACCCCTCTATCTTTAACTCTTAAGTCGGTCCCCATACATTTTTTTTTTTGTAAATTTGTTTTTAATCAGCTTCATCAGTGAGACCGACCCCCATTTATTTTTACCCTTCAACATTTTTTTAAAACATACCTACATCCTATCTCCACTCCCTAAGCAGGCTTACGGGGGTCATTTTATCATACTGGGCAAAAATTTTGTAGAATCGAAAGAAGTTTTACACAAAAACATTTCAGAAAAATCAAAGAGTACAATCATTATCAAAAATGAGATTTAAATTTTAAAATCAAAGAGTACAAACATTTTCAAACATGAGATTTAAATTTTAAAAATTAAAAATTGCATACTAGAGCACTTTTAAGAATTTTTTGGGATTTTGTTTTTAAAATACGTAAAAACACAAAAATTTTGAAAAAAAAATGTAAATTTGGACCATTATTGAAGAAGTTATGAGTAAAAGATGTTTGAGTAAAGGAACAAACTACCAATTTTTAAAAATTCGATATCAAAAAAAATGTTAAAGTTTACCACGAAGGAGTTTTCGAAGGCTACTAAGACTGTAAACAAATTGGTAAAATCTAAAAAAAAAATTATTGCAAGTGTCCGATTTGACATGGAATGCCTCACATATATTTGTGATCCTTGATCGATTTCAAGATGATCTAGCGTTGTTCGTTCGTAAGTTCGTCTGTCTGCCCGTCAGTCTGTCAGTTAAAAACACTCTTAATTTTAAATACTTTACTGAGACTGCTGAAGTTTGGCATATATGTTGGTCATTCACATGGTAGGGTTGGTATTCGAATCCAGCAAAATCGGTCCAGTGGTTCAAAAGTTAAAAGCAAAACCCTGATTTTCAGATTGGTTTTACCTTAAATTCTCGTGTTTATAACCCGTTAAACAAGTTTTAAAAGCATTGGTGACTTACAAATGCTTTTCAAACTTGTTTAGTTTTAAACCAATGCTTTTTAAACCAATCCTTTTTAAACTTGCTTATATGGCGTCCACACTTCCGACCTTAAACAAGTTGTTCAACAAAACACCTGTAACACAATAAAAACGTAATGGACACGGAACAAAGACTTTTTTAAACTTTTCACTCTTAAACACTCCAAAATAGCAAGTGTGAACCCCGTATTAGATTTAAAAGCATTGGTAACTTCAAAATTACACTCGAAAAAAATATTACACTCAAAAAATATTTTCAAAAATGATGCCATTTTGGTTACAAATGTGCATTTAATAATACTGTGCCACAAAAACAAAATCGAATATACTTTTAAAATTATCCAGTAAAGGTTGCAAGTCTCAAACTTGCCAGATATCCCCAAATTTTAAAGTTACTGTAAAACAAGTGAGAGTGTTAAATTCGGCTGTGCCGAATCTTGATTACCCTCCAACGTTAAAAAAAAAAAAATTAAAAAAAATTGCAGGGGCGTTTTCTTTTTTTTTTTGGGGGGGGGGGGGTTTCTTGCCGGGGGTCCTTGGGGACACCTTCTCTCTGGTCAAAAATGTTTACCAATTTAATTACTATGCTTTTTGTACAAAAGATATACAATTTCATCATTATATAAATTGTTTGCTAATATCCACGCCCACAAAAGGGGGCGGTCAAAAAAAAAACTTATTTTCAAATCCCCTGGTCCCAAGTCCAAGGCTTTGAACTTTTTCAAGCATAAAAATGTTTCATTTGTTTGATAAAAATACAAAAAAACCTATAAAAAGTTACACTCAAAAAAATAAAACTGTAAAGTTAACAAATTTTTTTTTGTTAACTCGAGTTTACTGGCTTTTTAGCAAATTTTTAGTTAAAATCAGCGTTTTAACTACTTTTTTTAGTTAAGTTCAATTTACGAAAATACTAGTTTTGAACAAATTTTGTATTAATTTTTTTTGTTGACTTCAAAACTGAGTTTACGAATTTTTACTAATTAATTTGCTGATTTTTCGTAACAAATTTGTTAAGTGGAATTTCTTGTGAAGCCTCCTATGCAAATCTCATAAGTTCTACTTAAGCTGATGAAAAAATATAAAAAATAAACTTTTAATTTTTTACAAAATATTTTCTAAATTTTAGTTTACGAAAAGTAACAAAAAGTTTAGCTGAATTCAACTAATTTTTTTGTTAATATATGTACATAAAAACGTTACGAAATTTCAGCTAAATTTTTAGTTAAAGTTACGTTTTTTTTTGCTAAATTCATTCTACGAAAAGTTAACTAAATATTTTTAGTTAAATTAACTAAAAATTTAGTTGGCCCAAAATCAGGTGCTTTTTTAGTTAAATTTAACTAAATTTTTTGTTAACTTTACAGTTTTTTTTTTTTGAGTGTACCTTTTTTTATTGATTGGTTTACTTCGTCAAGGGGGAACTTTTCCCCCCTAATCCGATTTTGCCCATCTTCGAACTTAACCAGCCTATGAACATAAGACATATATTTGCCAAATTTCAGGAGTCTGGCCTTTTTATTTTGGACTGTATCGTGTCTTCCACAGACGGACAGACGGACGGACGGACGGACGGACGGACGGACGGACAGACGGACATCGCTAGAATGTCTTAGAATGGATCACTGATCAATAATATATATACTTTATGGGGTCCTAGACCGATATTTCGATGCGTTACACACGGAATGACAAAGTGAGTATACCCCCATACTGTAGTTGGAGGGTATAAAAACGGTTTTTGGACTTTTCTCATAAACCACGTGTAACTTAGAAACTATTCAACCGTTTTTCAATTTTTTTCCTGTTTTGGATAGAAGAAAGATAGGACTTTTTATGTGTGTAAATTGATCTTTACATACATATGAGGCATTCCACACCAAATGTTCAGCAAAAAAAAGTAGTGTCGTGTCAATATGAAATCATTTGCAAAGTATTCGCTCTTATGGTACTTTTAAGTGACAAAAATAAAATTTAAGTTTTTTCAAAAAGTGGGCCTTGTAGGCGTGGTCAAAAATTGAACATATCTAACTTTTTTGTCTGAGCATCTTTACTTCAATATTTATGTAAATTAAATGAAACACAGTAAAGTCTTAAAGACAAAAGTTTTTTATAGATTTTTGTATGGGCTATTTTTTTAATTTTAATTTTCAGAAGAAGTTCTGAATTTTTTAAATTAAAACTTAAACTTTATTTATCAAAAAACATGCCACAATTTTATTTATTTTTTAATTTTTTAAAAAAAAGTTAAAGGACTTTTCTATCCGATTTTCAGAGATGTGTTTTGCCTTGTTTTCGAGAAATCAAATGTCAAAGATTACAACACGCTAATTTTATACAATAATGGTGTATAAAACGTGTTTGTATGAGTAATATCAATACTTAAAAAATATTTTTAGAGGCGATGGTAGCGTGAGTGAGTTTTTAAAAACGGTTACGCAAGCTCATGAAAGAAAAAATTTAGTCACGCACGATATTTTATTTTGCTCACGCTCATTCACGCACACGTGAGTAGACAAAAATAAGTCACGGTCACGATGTTCACGTGAGCGTGAGTAAAATAAAATATCGTGCTTGAATAATTTTTTTTCTTTCATTAGCGTGCGTGATCGTAAATAAAAACTCACTCACGCTCCCATCGCCTCTTAAAATATTTTGTAAGTATTGATATGTATTACTCATACACTCAAAAAAAAAAAACTGTAATGTTAGCAAAAAAAGCTTGTAAATCTACAAGAAAATTTGCTGATTTTGAACCCACAATTTTTTTGGTAAAGTTAGCAAAAATGTTTTGCCAATAATTAGTTAACAAAAAAAAATTTTTTTTTTACACATTTGAGGACCCCATTGGGTTCGGACCCGATAGGTCCAGACCCCGATGGGCCTAGACCTAGTTGGGTTCCTTAAAAATCGTCATAGTTTTTGATCCAAAATTTGTGTCCGTTTCGCTCTACCTTGCTTAGTTTTTGAGATACGTGATTATAGGGGACCACTGGGGTCTTGAGAATTAAAAAACTCGATAACTTAAAAAATATTACTCGGAGAGCTTTTGACTATTTGGCGGTCTTGTTGTACGTATTGAGGGCTACAAAAATGCTTTTGGACTTTTTGTTGTGTCGGCAATATTTACCGAGATATGAGCATTTTAAAATTTTCGGGAATGCTAACTTTTTTGGATTCAAAGTTAGGGCCCATTAGGGTCCACACATGTGAAGAGGACCCGCGAAAGTATGGAGATTCTAAGAACCAAAAATGCCCTCCATTTTGCTCTATCTGGCTTAGTTTCCGAGATAGAGCCATTTTAAGTTTTCTGAAAATAAAAAATAATTTACCATTTATTTTTGCTAATGTTAGCAAAAAATGTTGTAAAAATGTTGTCAACTCAATTTCAAATCTTAGCAAAAGAAATTAGTTCAACGTTTGTTTAAAATTGCTAATGTGCTAAATGAAGTTTACAAGAATTTTTTGCTAACATGCTAATCTCAACTAAAAATTTGCTAAAAGTTAGCTAACTAGCATTAGCAAAAAAAAATTAGTAAATCTACTAACGTATTTTTTTGAGTGTACGCACACGTTTTATACACCATTATTGTATAAAATTAGCGTATTGCAATTTTTGATATTTGATTTCTCGAAAGCAAGGCAAAACGCATCTCTGAAAATTTCATAGCAGATAGAAAAGCACTTTAACTTTTTTTTAAAAAATTAAAAAAAAAAATAAAATTGGGGCATGTTTTTTGATAAATAAAGTTTAAGTTTAAATTTGAAAAATTCAGAACTTATTCTGAAAATTTTCCAATTTTTTTTTTAATCGATAGCCCATACAAAAATCTATAAAAAACTTTTGTCTTTAAGACTTTACTGTGTTTCATTTAATTTGCATAAATATTCATCCTTATTTCTAAATACGCGCATCACTTCGACGTCGAATGAGTTTCACTTTCGACGACCGAATTTCACCACATTCTACAATACTTCAGTGGTATCGGTGAAGGAATATCGATTAATTTTTGTCATCACTAGCAAAACACAAAAAAACAACAAATCATATAAAATAACATGAATTGTAAATTAATTAAAATTATATTGCGGGTCATATTTTATATTTATTTTCAATCTTACTATAATATATATAATTAAAAAATTAAGAATAAGTATTTTAAACTTCAGAAACTAAACTAAAAATCGCCATAAACAAAAATCCGTCCATGTGTGGCACAGTCCGGGAACAAATGCAATTTGCATTTTCATGGTTATTATTCTGCCGGAGACATTTTTATTATATAATTTATACAAAAATAAAACACTTAATTGATATTTAAAAGAAAATTCCATTAGTTTTAATGATTTAGTTAAAAAAACACAATTTTCTATAAAAACGCGCCAAAAAAGATGTCGAACAAAATTGTATGAATCTGGCGTCGAAGACGAATTGAGGAATACGTCGAATGTCGACGATAACGAAAAAACATTTGTTTTTCGTCTGTATCATCTCCAACGTATTCAGGAATACCAAAAATTACTTTCGTCGCGTTTTAAACGCGTTTATGACAACAGGAATAGCCCCGATTGAAGTAAAGATACTCCGGCAAAAAAGTTCTAAAAAATTGAATTTATTCACCATAATGCAATTTCACCTTCTAAGTGACCACCTTCGTATCTAAGAGGCAGTTAATAGCAAAAACATTACAGATCATGGGTTCAATCCTTGGCGGCTGCGATCTGTTAATAATTTTCACATATAGAATATAATTGACTATTAACTGAATAAATTTGACATTAAAAGTTTTTCTGATGATTATAATAACTGGATTATATGAAACTAGTAAAAAACGAACCAGGATGTCTTAAATTTTTAGAAAAATAAATTTTTCTTTCACACCTTTCTCAATTCAAACCATATATAACATGATTAAAAAATTATACTACATACTTATAATTAGAGCCTGAGCTCAACTGCCTTTACAGAAAAACAGAAAAAAAAAAAAGTTTGATATTTTCTTTATTTGACCACGCCTACAAGACCCACTTTTTGAAAAAACTTAAATTTTATTTTTGTTATTTAATAGTACCCTAAGAGCGAATACTTTGCAAATGATATCCCATTGAAACCACTATGGTTTTTCTGTAGTGGAACAGTTGGTGTGGAATGCCTCATATATAAGAAAGATATGAATTTCTATTTTCAACAATATCTAATTTTTTTGTAATTTTTAAAAAAAAAATTGAGTTAATCGATTTTTTCCTACTATAGTTCGTTCAACAACCTTTAGATTTATAAACGTATTCTTTAGAAAATTTTATTCTGAAAACGGTGAGCTTTATCCAGAAAAAATCGGATAGTAATTGACAGAGTTGTGATAATTTTGCTAAAAAATAAAATTAAGATTTTGCGTGAAATCAACGTTCGGACAACACAGGCAAAAAAAAATAACAAATTAAACGAACATAGGGGTTTTAAAGGTTTTTGGCTCCCCGAATTCGAATGAAATTGCTTTATCTCATTAAGTTGTTGATATATAAATTTATGTTAGATATCTCAAAAACCTGACGCGATAGAAAAATTTCAAGGCCAGATTCGGAGTTATCGCTCCAAAAACCTTTGAAAATATTATACACAATCTCTAATGATAATTTTTATTTCTTGCCTGAACGGCGATTTCCAGAAAAATCTTAATTTTCTTTTTTAGAAAAATTATCACAACTCTGTCACTTGTTATCCGATTTTTCCAAGAAAAATCTTATCGTATTCAGAACTAAATTTTATTTAAGAATGCGTTTATAAATATTAAGGTTGTTAAACAAACTATAGCACAAAAAATCGATAAACATAAAATGTTTCAAAAAATAAAAAAAAAAAAATTGATATTATAAAAAAAATCAATAGACATATTTTTTATATGTGTAGACCAATTCATTCACATGGAAAGCCCTATTCTTCTTCTATCCAAAATAGTTAAAAAATTTAAAATCGGTTGAAAAGTTTCTGAATTACATAAGGTTTAGTGAGAAAGGTAAAAAAAAATTTTTTGACAATAACTCTAAAATTTGAGGGTGTCTGAGAAGTTTAATATGCATTTTTGTGATAGACTCGACAAAACCAACATCCTATACTTTATCACATCAGAAATATTTTTTCACTGTAGCACAGTGTTATTAAGCATAATTTTGGTCTCAAATGTGCTATAAAATTAATGATTCTTATGTAGAGAAAGTCTAAGATTCTATCACTTTTTCCTAAAGTCTGAGATTCTGAGACCTTTTTTCTATAGAAAACGTCTTATTTCTAAAACCTGTTTCCTATAGAAAAATCTTAGATTCTGAGACTTTTTCCTGTAAATAAGTCTTAAATTCCTCTAAATAAGTCTTAAATTCTGCGACTTTTTTTACAAAGAAAGTCTCAGATTTTGAGACATTTTTTACATTTTTCCTATAGAAAAACTCTCAGAATCTGAGAGACGTTTTTCCTATAGAAAAAGTATCTGATTCTGAGACATTTTCTATAGGAGCAAATCCATGGGAAATTTAACTGACGGATCACCGATTGTGTTTATTTTCGGTTATTTGATAGGGCTTCGTACAGGTGTTATGATATTTGCTAGTTTTTTATTTTTATATTTTTGAGAACAGTGCAAATATATTTTCATAGGAAAACTGACCAAGTGTAAAGAGTATCACAATATCATGAAAAAAAAATTAAAACGTAAAAAATATAAACTTTCTGTGACAATATGGTTGAAAAAATTATAGAGATTTAAAATTTAGAAACCAAAAAAAAAATTCAAAAAAACAATAAAAAAATATTGTAAAACAATATTAGAATGTCCTTTTCTCCTGACAAGGACACCATTGGTTTTCGAAACCAACATTTTTTATTACAGCTTAAAATGTCCTTTTAACGCTGTTAAAATTTCAGGATGCTGTTTTTTCGTGTTATCGAGCAATCAGTTTTCAATTTTTGAATTTTTGTCAAAATTTTGAAAAAAAATCAAATATTTGGCTATTTAACAAACTTTGAAAATTTATTGCTCAACAATACGAAAAGCACCTCTCTGAAATTTTAGCAGCGTTAAAAGTACATTCTAGACTTTAATATAAAATTTTATTTTTGGAAAGCCATTGCGTCCTTCCCATGAAAAAAGGTCTTTCAAATATGGTTTTCAAAATTTTTTTCTTGAAATTTAAAAAAAAAAAATATTTTTTTTATACACTTAAAATCTTTATAATTTAATTAACAATATTGATTTTATAAGTTTTTTCGTACGACTTACAGTTGCCGAACACAAAAATCTTAAAAAACTGTCTAAAAGTCAATATTATCAAAAAAGCGCTTTTATAAACGCACATATCTTCCAAAGTATTGATCAAAAAAAAAAAAAATATGGTTTTTAAATTTCATTTAAATTTCCCATGGATTTGCTCATATGTATATAATTGTTCCATTACACTGTTCAACAAATTTAGGGTGACAAATTTTTTTTTCAAATACCAGTAATTCATAAAATATTTGAAAAATACTCAATATCAATTTTGCCCATCTATGCTTCATAATAAGAACTTCCAGATTGACATATACATATTTCCACACAAACAATTTTCAGATTAAGATTTTTAAAGGAGAAACCTTTAAAAATTTTCAGATTTTCCAAATCAAAATTTATTTTAATTTGTTTACATTTTTCCTTTAAATATTTTTTTGATAAAATTTTTTCAGATTTCAATAGTTTTTTTCTTTGGAATTCTTTTTAGAAAATTTAGTTCTTTCTTTCATTCTATTTTTCTTATTTTTCTATCTTTTTATTTCCTTTTTCTTTATTTTCCTTTGGCAGAAGGGATAACCATTCTCTTTATGGATCGACATCTGAAGGTGAGCTTATTAAGACTGGAGTTTAAGATATTAATATCTTAAGATATAAAGACTGGAGTTTATTGTTATGGATAAGAAAATTTGACAAGCCCTAAAGCAAGGGTCACCCTAATAATAGTTTTTTGGTAATATTGATCATAAATAAGTGTTAACCTAAAATGATATACAAGATAAAAATCCATAGAGATATGAATTGATAGACGACCACAAATACAAAATACATCCGTTTAAGAATATACAAGGATAATATATGACCCTCATATAAACTGCAAAATAACAGGAAAAACAAAGCTGTCAAACTCAAAGTTCCACAAAACGTACGCAGTAAATCGAAACTATTGAACACAAAATGACTATACAAGTATTGACACAATTGTATATGGGGCATTCCAGGCCAAATCACTCACTTTTAGACCCGAGCCCTTTCGATTTATTTTATTTTTAGATATGTTTTAGTACTTATTAAATGCAACTTGGACACCAATTTTCAGCCTTTTATTCCAAGATGGTGTTGAGTAATTAATATTTCAAAATGGCGATTTTTTCCAAAAAAAATTAAAAAATTAAAATTTTCAATTAATTTTCACCAGTTTATATATAGATGTCTTAAAAAAAAGTTGGACAACGTTTTGTTGGTATTTAAATGTAGTTTTAAAAAAAGATATTAAAAAAATTATTCGAAGTAATTATCACTTATTTTTTAACGTTAAAAAATTGAAATCGACTTTTTGAAAAAGTCTGAAATCTTCGATTTTTTTTTTAAAACGTCTAAAATATCAACTCTAAATTACGCAACTTTTAAGCCATAATTCGAGATGTGATCGCAAATTGGTCTATTTTTTTTTTAATTTTGAAAATTGCACCTTTTATTTTTTGACTCTGTTTTTTTTTATATGGTGCTACAAAAAAATAAATTGGTAGATAATGGCCGCTGTTCCAAAAAAAGTAATTCACATAAAAAATGTGAAAATGAAAATTCCCGAATTTTTTTGGTGTTCTAGATTTCACATCCGAATTTCTTTTTCGTTTTGTTTCACATAAATAAAATTTGTTGAAAGTAAAACGAATGCACTTTTTTTCTTATAATTTTTAAAATTTTAATTTTTCGATGTCAACTTTAAATGAAAACGTGATCAATAAAACACTTAAAATAATTTCGTGTCATTCGAAAATTTTCATGTGAATTGAAAAGTTGTGAATGACAGAGCAGAGGCCAATGACCCTTACTTTCCCTAGATATATTCACTTGGAGGTAAAAATACGTCTCTCAAAAATTTAGGACGATCGGACATGGTTAAGGCGTTTAGAATGGTCCTTGAAATTTATAAAAACGGATTACAAGGAAAAATATGCATTTTTTTGTTTTCGCAATTTTTTTGGTATTTTAAGTTAAGTTTTAATTTAAGTGATTACAGAGTTACAATACGGAGTAAAATGCCTCTCTAATAAGGTACTAAAAACTAAAATCGGTTGAAAATCTGCCAAGTTATACAACTTCCCTAGGCATCTAACGTATGGCAGACCACTTGATTAAGCAATACAATCCGATTTTTGAAATTCATTGAAATTTTCTACTGTAATAACATTTTTTTATTCTTCAAGTTCAAATGTAATTTGATGACAAGTATTTTTCATATTGTGTTTTGCTAACATGTTTTAAATTAATGCTAAAAATGCCTGCATTTTCAACACCCTTTTGAAATCTCTATTTAAAAAAAAATATTTTTTTTTAACATGATAATGTTTTTAGGCTGGTGTCTAATTTGAAAAAAGTTGGAGGACGCCACCTCAGTTTGACTATATAAGCAAACAATAAACGAAAAAGAAAACCAGGATTACTATTTTCATTTTCTTAAAACCAAAAATTTTAATAACTTGGGCTTGTAACTTGGATAATAATTCACCTTGTGGTGAATAAAACTGTTTTTCACCAACTGGTGAATAAAAAGTAACAAAATTATTTTTCAACAAAATAAATTTTTTTTTCATTAAATTTTTTTTGTTCATCAAGTTTTTTTTTTCATAAATTTTTTTTTTTTTCATAATTTTTTTTTTTTTTCATCAAATTTTATTTTTTTCATAAATTTTTTTTTCCATCTGTTTAGAGATGGCTCTAAACTAATGACCCGCACTGTGCCCCTATGCAATTGACACCCACTGTACTAAACAACGGTACAGCATAATGACTCTCACATTGGAATGTGCTGTTGTTATTGTTGCTTATTGAACATGCAAATTGATATAAGCATCAATACTCAACTCAAAATTAACAACGGACGTGAAACAATTAACAATACGCGGCCTCCCAACATAAAATAAATTCTACATTTACTAACAACAACAAATATTTAACATACAAAAAATACAGTGAACTACAAAATAAAACTAACATCAAATTTATAATAAAACATCTACAATGCAAAACAATTACAATACATTTTACATAACAAATAAAACCAAATCTAAAAAATAAAGTGTTTAATTTTATTGGACCCAAAAAAGAACAAAAAGGTTTGTCCCTAAACACCATCAATTTTTTTTTTCATAAATTTTTTTTTTTCATAATTTTTTTTGTTTTCATCAAACTTTTTTTTTCATCATTTTTTTTTATCAAATTTTTTTTTTTTATAAATTTTTTTTTTCATCAATTTTTTTTTTTTTTTATAATTTTTTTTTTTGTTTTTTCATTAATTTTTTTTTCATCAAATTTTTTTTTCATAAATTTTTTTTTTTAATCTTTTATCATGTTTTTTTCATCCATTTTTTTCATAAAATTTTTTATCAAATTTTTTATTATCAATTTTTTCTCTCCAAAATTTTTTTTTTCTCGTATTTTTTTTTTATCAATTTTTTTTTATATCAAAAAATTTTCTTTTCATCAAAAAAGTTCATCAAAAACTTTTTTTCATCAAAATTTTGGGTTCATTAATTTTTTTTTTAAATTAATTTGGTTTTTCGTGAAAAAAAAAAATAATTTTTTTTTACCAAAACTACTTTTTCACCAAGTAAAAGCTTTTCGCATACAAATTTTCCATTTGTTTATCAAATGTACATAAAACAAGTGAGAGTGTTATATTCTTTAGTGCCGAATCTTTTATACCAGTGGTCGGCACCCATTGCACGCTGGAGCCGAACACAATCGGTTATTCACATGTATACAACACGAATGTCAACAAAAAATCAACAAAGAGCATAAAAAGAACAAATATTTTATTCAGTAGCAAGCTTACTTTCTTCAAAGCAGGTTGATGTCGCTTTGTTGAAGAAATACACCAACACATGCATATTTTTTATTAAAACACAAATACTTTCATATGCCTCTTTCTGCCGACCACTGTTTTATACTCTCCAAAATGTAAAAACACTTTTTTGCACGTATTTTTGCACTCACTTACGAAACGTACAGCTCTTTTGGGTTTTTAATGGGGTCCTCGACTAATATTTCAATTCGTTTTGCATGGAATAGCAAAGTAATATAACATTATTTTTTCTAAAAAAACTTTGCCTTGGCAAGTACACCCAAATCTTCCGCAAAACATAATCATGATTTAATTTTTTGGGCAAGAGCACAAAACTCTGCGGCATTTTTTGTTTTAAAATTTGGAAAAACCAAAAAAATATTACACCGAAACATGAATAAATGTTGTGAAAAAATGTTATTACAGTAGAAAATTTCAATAAATTTAAAAAAGGGACACGAATTCATTAATCAAGTGGTATGACACACGCTAGATGCCTGGGGAAGTTGTAATAACTTGGCTGATTTTCAACCGATTTTAGTTTTTATTTCCTTATTAGAAAGGCATTTTACTCCACATCATAATTCTGTAATCACTTGCATTAAAACTTAACTTAAAATACCAAAAAAATAGCGAAAACTGAAGAAATTCATATTTTTCCTTGTAATCCGTTTTTTTAAATTCAAGGACCATGCTAAACGCCTTACCCATTTCCGATCGTTATAATTTTTTGTGGGACATATTTTTACCTCGAAATGAATATATCTAGGGTAAGTTAGGGTCAATATCTACCAATTTATTTTTTTTTTGGAGCACCATATAAAATAAATCAGAGCCAAAAAATAAAAGGTGCAATTTTAAAAATTAAAAAAAAATAAAAAAAAGATTTGTGATCACATCTCGAATTATGGCTTAAAAGCTGCGTAATTTAGAGTAGAATTTTTACAGTTTTTTACAAAAAAAAATCGAAGGTTCGGACTTTTTCAAAAAGTAGATTTTAATTTCTAAACGTCAAAAAATAAGTGATAATTACTTAGAATTATTTTTTCATATTTTTTTTCTAAAACTACATTTAAATACCAACAAACATTTTTGAACTTTTTTTAAGATATCTATATTTTTAGCTTTTCAAAATTAATTAAAAATTTCAATTTTTTAATTTTTTTGAAAAAATCGCCATTTTGAAAAATTGATTACTCAACACCATCTTGGAATAAAAGGCTGAAAACAGGTATACTAGTTGCATTTAATAAGTACTAAAACATATCCAAAAATAAAATAAATCGAATGGGGTCGGGTCTAAAAGTGAGCGATTTGGCCTGGAATGCCCCATATATACCCAGTCGGAAAGAAAATTTAAAAATCTCTTAAAAAATAACATCTGACATCTTTATACCGCAGTTTCTAAGGAACTGTTAGTAGAAAATCACTGGTGACTTGTTTTTCAACTGGGAAATGTTTTTTTTTTATAACGAATTCATTAAGTTTTGAATAAAAAATCCAAAGTTGTATTAACTCTTGAATTTCATTTGAATAGATTTGAATCATTTGTGATAAAGGACTAAAATCCATTGTTGTGAGTAGATTTGTTAACAATTTGATAAGCAAAAATCTATACAGCTAATCTGATGTTGAAATATAACAATGTGAAGAATGTTGCTATTCATTTCCCCTTAAAATAGTCTGTGTCATATACATATTTTAGTTTATGTTGAATGACAAGAGATCAAAGTTCAAAAATCTATTTTAATGTCTAATTTGAAAAAAGACATTACACAGAAAAAAATATGGAGGAAACCTATTTGAGTAATCACTTGTTTAAATTTAAAAACAAAAATTGAGTAATTTTTTAATTGACGCAATTAAAAATTTACTTAAAAATTTTAAAAACAATTTAAGTAAATAATTTAATAAAAGTTTAATAGTTTTTTTAATTTTTTTTACTCTCATAGTTTTTTGAATTCTCGTTTAGTTTATAGTTTTTTGTGTATGTATATGAAAGTTTGTAATCGTCTTTATAACATTTTCCTATATTTTTGAGACATAAATATGTTGGGTAAAGTTTGAAAAAACATTTTTTTTTTTTTTTTTTAAAAACTTAAAACTTTAAAAAAAAAATAAATAGATACATTTTGAGTAAATTTTTAATTGTGTCAATTAACAATTTACTCAAATTTTTTTTTTTTCAAACATTTAATACATTTTTGTTAAAAATTTACTCAGTACTGTTAAATCGTTTACTGGTGCAAAATTGAGTAATTTTTTACTCAATAGTATTAAAAATTTACTCAAATATTTATTTTTTTTATTTTTTCCTGTGTACATTAAAGTTTTTTCATTTGTACTTCAGTTTTCAAAATCTGATAAGAATAAAAACATTTATTTTTTTTTTAACAAAAATGTAAAAAAATATTTTTTTTTTTTGTGGGGCAGACATTTTGGGGCGATAACTACTTTTAAAACTCTTTTATTATAATTTTTGGACTACCCGGGTGAAAATGACCACACTGAAAAAAATAGCTTCGTGAAATTAATGAAAATTGACATAACCTTAATGAAAAATGACTCACGTTTTCAACCGAAGACAGGTTTCATTTGATTAATGAAACTGGTGTCATTAAAGTTCCTTTCAATGAAAACTTGCATATAAATAATGAAAGTATTCGTAGAACTTGTTTGAAACAATTTATGAAGTTTTTCATTTAATGTATGAAAATATCCATTGATTAAATGTGGAATAGTAGTTGGTAATAAGCGTATGATAATTGATCTTTACAAGTAACTAGTTGCTAACTTTATTAGGGTTTTCCTATGGGAATTACGATAAATTCATGTTGGTTAAAGTTATCGAAATTTCCATAGAAAGCCCCTAATAAAGTTAGGAACTAGTTACCTAAAAAAAAGCAAGTATCATACACCCATAAGTGAAAATTTGCATTAATAACAATTTTGGTAAGTCACATGTAACCGTCACTGAAATTTTATTTAGGGGCATGTCACAGACTCAATTCCGATCGGATTTGAAAAAAGTGGTTACTCGTAAAACGCAAAACAAATATTTTTTTCGGAATGAAATCCCTTTCAAAAATCAAAGTGGAATTGAATTGCTAAAAGTGGTTTCATTCCGAAAAAATGTATTTGCTTTGCGTTTTACGAGTGAACCACTTATTCCACTTCCGAACGGAATTGAGTCTGTGACATGACCCTTAATTGCACACTT
Source organism: Pegoplata infirma (assembly GCA_963921195.1). Lineage (NCBI taxonomy): Eukaryota > Metazoa > Arthropoda > Insecta > Diptera > Anthomyiidae > Pegoplata > Pegoplata infirma. The sequence goes on from OY992538.1 coordinate 109,493,286, forward strand.
TTTATGGTTTTCACCTAGTTTTTACACACAACAAAGTTTTACTTCAACCTTAAATTGGTCTGAATTGCCATATAAGGTAAACTATAAAAGACAAAAACGCGATGACTTTAAAAACACGTGCTGCCAAAACGTAGCAATAACGTAGCAATGGAACAACACAAATTGCCCTACATTTCAGCACAAAATTTTAATGACTTAAAAAACTATTGTTCTGTTGCAAATTATATTAGTGGTATTCAGAGTCTTGCTTGCCAGCCATGGGACTGGTGGTAAAAGAGCACTTTTTAAAATTACTTTTCAAAATACATGTATTTTTTTAAAGAAGAAGTACTCTTTTGCTACATTGCCAGGGCTAGCAACAAGACTCTGAATACCTCTATTATATTTTATAAGAAACAGTTAAAAGTAACACTTATAAGGAACTTTTCACTTGTAATTTCAATTAGATATAACCAGCATAACACACATACAAGTTTCAATAACAAAACAAAAAAATATAAAATTATTTTATTTTATTAGAAAAAAGTTAACACACATGTAAAAATTTCAATTGGATTTAACACGCGTGGTGTAATAAAATGTCGTATGTTTTTGTTCTGTTTTCTTTCTCTTATTCGCAACGCAGAGTTGTATTTGGTTCTAAAAAATCTTATGATATATTTTAATGAAATTATGAAATCTAATGAAACAAGTTTCATAAAATTTGTTCATAACATGCATGAAGTTTCAATCAGCTTATGAATTCGCTCATTTGTGTAATGAAAACAAAATAATGAATCCGTTTCATTAATATCAGGAAGGTTATTTTTTTCAGTGCATGTATGTTCATATATGATGCATATATGGATGTCCATACAAGTGCATATCCGTAATTTGAGGGTACATGTACATTAATGATCATATATTGTCATATATGGATTTGTATGTAAATTTTTTTTTTGTATTTTTTTCCATAAGACGTCTATATAATAGCTATTAATTGAAATTTTTTCAAATATGTATAAATAATTTGTATTAATTTATGACACTGTTTTTTATGAGAATTTATGAGAATTTTATAAATTGAATGCATTCATTTATTATTCATGAGACTTTTGAAAATCGAATTTATAAAAACATACGCATTCAATTTCAAAGTCGAATGGAAAAGAAATCGAATACATTCTATATTTTAAAATCAAATGTAAAATCATTCGATAAATTGTGATTGGGGAACGCAATCATTAAAGTTTAATTCAGAACACCAAATCTAATTAAGGAATGAAATCCTTCGCAGCTCTGACAGTAATACCGTCAGAGTGTTCGCATTTTCTTCTAAATTTGGTTACGTTTGTGCTCTGACAGTAATACCGTCAGAGAGTTCGCAATTTCTTCTAAATTTGGTTACGTTAGTGCCATTCATATTCGCCTATAGAATACAAAAATTATAATAAATTTTGATGATGTATGATCAATATTGTCCTACCGAAAGACATGAACTTCGTCCAATTTTGCAAAGTTCTGCCGAACCCAACCTTTAAAAAAAAATTGTTTTTAAGACATGTATGCCATGCAGATGCATAGCATATATGAAGGTGTGTGACATGTACCCATCCACACATAGTTGCATATATTTACATATATGGAATATTACATTACTTGTGTATGTTTATATATGCTCCCATATGACATTTATTTCCATATATTGTTCATATACTATCATACATGTAATCATGTATGAGCATTAGAATGTCCCTTATTTTGGAAATGTTGAAAATGTTGAGACGGTACCCCCTCATTTTTTTCCTTTTGACTAAAAAATAACTCAGGAAAAATTTTACGCCCGTACGACCACGCCTTCCCTACGCGACGGGGCCGTAAAGAGCGAGGCCTTAAAAATCATTTTTCCATAAAAAGCAACAAAAATTTTTTTTGATTTTAAATTTTTTTGTTATTAATTATAATATTACTTGGTTAGCTTATTCACGACAAAAAATTTGATTTTGGTGGGATGAGGCTTTCAGTTCTAAAAAATTTTTCGAAAAAAAAAATTTTGAGCTTTTAGGGTCCTACAATAAAAATTTTTTAAAAAAATTTTTTTTTTTTTTGACAAGCAACCGTTTTAGTTGAATTGTTGCTTTTAATGATATATTTTCATAAAAAAATATTATTCCTATTCCTATTTTAAAAAATTTTTACTGTAGGACCCCAAAAGCTCTAAATTTTTTTTTTCGAAAAATTTTTTAGAACTGAAAGCCTCATCCCACCAAAATCAAATTTTTTGTCGTAAATAAGCTAACCAAGTAATATTATAATTAATAACAAAAAAATTAAAAATAAAAAAAAAAAATTTTGGTTTGTATGGAAAAATGATTTTTAAGGCCCCGTTCATTAAGGCCCAGTCGCGTAGGGAAGGCGTGGTCGTAGGGGCGTAAAATTTTTCCTGAGTTATTTTTTAGTCAAAAGGAAAAAAAATGAGGGGGTACCGTCTCAACATTTCCAACATTTCCAAAATAAGGGACACTCTAATGAGCATGTATGATCATGTATGAACATACATGGTCATTTTCACCCGGGTAAAGTAAATTTTCTAACGTGGAAAAAAGTTTAACAATTTTGATTAAAAATGTTAAAAATGTGAATAGAAAACTTTACTAATTTTTTTTTTTTTTAGTGTAAATTAAAAAAAGTCCAATTACAAAAAAAAAAATTGTTAAATACTATTTTTGTGGCTTATGAAATTCACGGTTTTGCTCATATCTTCTAATCGACTTGCTTGATTTTGCTGAAATTCAATACCGACCAGTTTAGGTAAACGACAAATATAATTGTTAAGATACAGAAGCCCCAGAGTTGCATTTCGAAAGAAAGCATGTTTTTTAACATCCCGAGTAAAATGTTTATATATATTGTTATATATCACATCTGATCCGAGATTTAAAAGATCAGTATTTATATAAATAGATAACCCATTTTTTGGATGAAATTGTATCCATCCGATTAAAACTGATCTAATCTTAGCTATACATTTTTCGGATCAGTACTGATCCTTCAAATTTGTACACGGGATGTAAATTCGTAAAAATTACTTAAAATCGATCAACACGAGAAAAACAATATTTTTTGACCATGGGTCCTTAGATATTTTTTTTATATTTCGTTTATAGATACTCTATGGAGTCATTTAAACAATCTCATTAACAGTTTAAGTTCCAAAAACTCGCGATTTTCATTTTTAAAAAATCGCACAAAGTTTAAAAAGTGGTCAAGTTTAAAGATCTATATCTTCTTAAGTAAATATCGGATTTTAATAATCGAAATTGAAATTGAAAGCCTTCGTACACAGAAAAAAATATTGAGAAAAACAATTTGAGTAATCACTTGTTTAAATTTTTAAATAAGATTTGAGTAATTTTTTAATTGACGCAATTAAAAATTTACTCAAAAACTAAACAAAATTTTGAGTAAATAATTTAATACAAAATTTAATATTTTTTTTATTCTCTTCGTGTTTTGAATTCTCGTTTAGTTTATAGTTTTTTGTGTATGTATATGAAAGTTTGAAATCATCTTTATGAAATTTTCCAATGTCTTCAAGACATAAATATATTTGGTAAAGTTTGAAAAAACACTTTTTTGGAAAAAAAATGTGAAACTTTTTTAAACTTTTAAAAAATAAATTGATAAATTTTGAATAAATTTTTACTTGACACAATTAAAAAGTTACTTAAAAAATTTAAAAATTTTTAATTAAATTTTTAATAGTATCCATTAAAAATTTTTTAGTAAGCATTTAATAATTTTTTATTAAAAATTTACTCAATACTATTAAATCGTTTCCTGGTGCAAAATTGAGTAATTTTTTACTCAATAGTATTAAAAATTTACTCAATTTTTTTTTTTTTTATTTTTTTCTGTGTAAAATTTCCAAAAAAAAACTGTATAATTAAGAAATGCATTTTAAATGCATTTTAGGAGTGAATTTTCGTCAACTTTTACATCTTTTGATTTTTTTTTAATTAATATATTATTAAAGTACGGAATTTTAACAAAAAAAATCAGTCATAATTTTTATGGGACACATAGGAGGCATTCCACACCAAATGTCCCGCTACTGAAAAACATGTGCCCCGTAAATTTCTGAATAGGTTGTTTGGATAGCCCTATATGGAACTAAGAAAATGGGGTTTTTGGTTTTTCAAATTTTCAAAAACGGGGCTTAGAAGGCGTGGACAAATATTGGAAAAATTGTCAAATTTGTGGCAAGTTGCCTTGATTAAATATTTATCACATTAAAACGGAATGCACCACAATCTCAAAAATTTACATTCTTATATAGTTTTGTATGGGCTATCGATTAAATTTTTTTTTTTGGAAAATTTTCAGAACCCGTTCTGAAATTTTCCATTTTTTAAAAAAGTCAATTTATCAAAAATCCGGCCACTTTTTTTTTTTTAAGTTTAGATGTATGTCCATCTACACAAAAAAAAATCAGAAACAAGTTCTTCGTTTTTTTCGAGAAAATCGCATTTGAATTTTAAATTTCATAACAATTTTGTAATTTGATTGTGTTTTCTTGATTTAACGTTGCGAATGAGTAATACTAATTGCATAAATATTTCTCATACGCTCTGTTGAACCAAGAAAATACAAGTAAATTACAAAATTGTTATGAAATTTAAAATTCAAATGCGATTTTCTCGAAAAAAACGAAGAACGTGTTTCTGATTTTTTTTTGTGTGGATGGACAAAGATCTAAGCTTTTTAAAAAAAATAAAAAAAGTGGCCGGAATTTTGATAAATTGACTTTTTTAAAAATCGGAAAATTTCAGAACGGGTTCTGAAAATTTTCCAAAAAAAAAAAAAATTAGTCGATAGCCCATACAAAACTATATAAGAATGTAAATTTTTGAGGTTGTGGTGCATTCCGTTTTAATGTGATAAATATTTAATCAAGGCAACTTGCCACAAATTTGACAATTTTTCCAATATTTGACCACGCCTCCTAAGCCCAGTTTTTGAAAAATTTAAAAACCAAAAACGAAATTTTCTAAGTTCCATATAGGGCTATCCATACAACCTATTCAGAAGTTTACGGTGTGGAATGCCTCATATATGAAGGTATGTTTGAATTAAATAGTAATAGTTTGGTCGGACGTTTCGTTTGAAATTTAGAGCTGTATTATGTTGTGTATTTAGTACATAAATTCTCATTATATCTACTTACATACGAATATAAGACTTTATGTTTTGAATTTGAATTTGACAATGGAATTTGGCGAATTCCGAAACACGTGTCGAGTAAGTCTTGCAAAATGACCAACCCAATAACTTTACAACAAACATCTTAATAAATAGTTTCTTGAAAATTGTTGCTTTGACAATATCATCGTAATGATTAGTAAAAGAAATATGACCTTGAGCTAGAATAATCTTTCTCAAAATCAGCGTTTAAATTACTACGAAGAAAGTAGCTAAAACAACCAAAATTGACGATATGTGTAGTTTTAAAAACAAACAATATGTAAATCATTCAATTGCTATAACTACTAATACTTGTACATTTCTGTTTTTGTAGCGAGAGCTTACGATTGTTTTTAAAAATGAATAAGTAGCAAAAAAAACAAAAACATTTGAATTGTGTAGCCTACAAGTAGCCTACAAATTGTTTTTGGTAGCCTACCTGTAGCCTACAAATTATTTTTGGTAGCCTACCTGTAGCCTACAAATTATTTTTGGTAGCCTACAAATATTGTTTTTGTAGCCTACAAAGAGAAAACTTAATAAAACTATAACACACACACACACTTATCTTATTTAACATAACTGTTTTATTTTAATGTGTATAAAGAATAGGGTTGGATTGTTTTAATGTAAAATTATAATTCAACTTCTCAAAAAAAAAACTTTGGCAAACATTGTTGTGGTGTTCCCTTGTCATTAAAAGTAGAGATGGGCACATGAGCAGATTAGAACGTGATTCACGCGTGACCACGCTTGAGTGTGACTAAATTCAATTTTACTCACGCGCGTGTGAGTGGAGTGTGCGTGAGTAAGATTTTTGCGTGAGTGTGCATGAGTCGATTTTTTAAGTTACCCGAGTAAAAAAGAAATGATATAATCATATACAATATTGTATAGGAATATAGACTTGTATATGTTTATATCCGACACTATATGTTTCTAGATAAAATTATGTATTGGAAAAAATATTTAAATAATTTTTAATATAGTCTCAGATAAAGTTATATATTATTATATGTGGTCACATATATTATTTTATATGCTGTATATAAATATACAAGATTGGCCAAATTAAATACAACTCCGCATATAAATATATATGGTACCATGTCAAATAATATATTACATCAAAAAAGCAAAAATTTTCTAAGTTAATTTTGATATTATTTTATGTAATTTTATACAAAAAAAAATCAAAATTGTTAAAGAAAAACAAATAATATAAATTATAACAAAAATTAATTTATATTTTTACTAAATTAAAATGATTAAAAAAACAAAACTTGGAAGATTGTTGCTAATTCTAATTTTAATATAACCCAAAAAGAAAAAACCCTAAATGAATTCAATAACTACATAAAAATATTTGTTTTAAGTTTTAAAATTTATGGTCACAATTGACCTCAGAGTCTACGTTTGTTGACGTATAACGTCAGCAGCCACTTACAACCTAATGGTCCAAATTTTATTTAAACAATTTTTATGAAATATCAGATTATATAATTTTTAATATAATTTGATAAAATTTTACAAATCCACATTAGACCAAAATTCGGATCTAATTAAATCTAACAATATCATATATGATATTATTAGACAATTTTAGATAATTTCTGATACAGCCAATTTTGAGATCAGATTAGATCAATTAAGAGCTGCTACCAGATTAATTAAGATATAAATTCATAAAGGACCAGATTAATTTTTTTACTCGGGTACGCTAAACTTTAAATTTTGTTGAAAATTTTAAAAGATTTTTCAAATTTTAGTTTTTAATTTTTTTTTTGTATGAATAAGAGTTTCGTGAGTGTGAGTCAACGAGAGTACGAGTGAAGCTTGAGTGAGTGCACGTGAGTGTGAGTTGTATTAAATTTACTCACGTGATTGTGAGTGTGAGTAGAAAAAATTTGCTCGTGAGTGAGTGTGCGTGATTCAAAAATTCCTGTCGTGAGCCTGAGTGAGTGTGAGTCAAAAATCACTCACGCGCCCATCTCTAATTAAAACCGTGTTTTGTGTATTTTTCAACACGTGAATTTTCAAAATACCCAATGTAGAGATGGGTGCGTGTGTGGATTTTGACTCACAGTTACTCAAGCTCACGCAAAAATAATCGAATCACTCACGCAATTTTTTTTTACTCACGCTCACTCACTATTCACGTGAGTAATAAAAATCTTACTCACGCCAGATTCAATCACGCTCACGCGTAAGTCACGCAAAATCTACTCACGCAATAAAATTTTCTTACCAAAAAAAAAAACTACAAAAAATACAAAAATTGGGCTAATCTAAAAATCTTATCACGCAAACTCACGCAAAAAATAAATGACTCACTCACTCAGATTTTTTTTCAGCTCACACTCACTCACAATCACGTGATTTAAATGAAAATCACTCACGCGTGATTCACGTGAATCACGCAAATCACGTGACCAGCGCCCATCTTTAACCCAATGTTAATGTCACGGTTTTTCTCATAACTTCTGAGCGTCTAGACCGATAATATTAAAATCGCGTACATATTCGAAAATATCGAAAAATTCGACAAAATTCAAAATTTTTCTATATTTTTTTGACCAAAATTAAAAGAATTTTATTAAAAATTATTATTTTTATTTTTTCGATGTTGTATTCACTTTACACCATCTTAACGAAATTTTTAATATGATCACGTTTTAATATTGCAACATTTGTTTACAATGTGATACTGTAGTAATACTGTAGTAATACTACTGTAGTAATACTGTAGTAATACTGTAGTAATACTGTAGCCTACAAATATACTACTGTAGTATATTTGTAGGCTACAACAATAAAATTTGTTTTCCGCTACTGCTCTGTTTGGAGTTTTTATTTTTTTCATGTTGTTGTAGTTTAAGCAAACACAAAAAAGAAAAGTAAACAAAAGCTATAACTTATAATATTGAAATTGTTTGAAGTGATATGAAAAGCAAAAGCAAAAAAACGGGTAGCTAACGTAGCCTTTCAAACGCTGCTCAAAATAGCTAATTTTTTTCGTAGAATATATGGGACATTCCAGGCCAAATCACTCACTTTTAGACCCGACCCCTTTCGATTTATTTTATTTTTTTGGATATGTTCTATTACTTATTAAATGCAACTTGGACACCAATTTTCAGCCTTTTATTCCAATATGGTGTTGAGTAATCAATTTTTCAAAATGGCGATTTTTTCAAAAAAATTTAAAAAATTTAAATTTTCAATTAATTTTGAAAAGCTAAAAATATAGATATCTTAAAAAAGTTGGAAAACGTTTTGTTGGTATTTAAATGTAGTTTTAGAAAAAAAAAATAAAACAAATTATTCAAAGTAGTAATTATCACTTATTTTTTAACGTTTAAAAATTAAAATCGACTTTTTGAAAAAGTCCGAAACCTTAGATTTTTTTTTTTAAATGTCTAAACGTTCTACTCTAAATTACGCAACTTTTAGGCCATAATTCGATATGTGATCGCAATTTGATCTATTTTTTTTTTACATTTTGAAAACTGCACCTTTTATTTTTTGACTCTGATTTATTTTATATGGTGCTCCAAAAAAATTAAATTGGTAGATACTGACCCTAACTTACCCTAGATATGTTAATTTAGAGGTAAAAATGCCTCACAACAATTGAAATTTAGAAACGGATTACAAGGAGAAATATAAACTTTTTTCTGTTTTCTCAATTTTTTTTGGTATTTTAAGTTAAGTTTAAATTTAAGTGTTAACAGAATTATAATACGGAGCCAGCAAAACACAATATTTAAAATACTTGTCATCTAATTACATTTAAAAAATTTCAATGAATTTCAAAAATCGGATTGTATTGCTTAATCAAGTGGTCTGCCCCTCGTTAGATGCCTGGGGAAGTTGTAAAAACTTGGCTGATTTTCAACCGATTTTAGTTTTTGGTACCTTATTAGAGAGGCATTTTACTCCGTATTATAATTCTGTTAACACTTAAATTTAAACTTAACTTAAAATACAAAAAAAAAATTGAGAAAACAGAAAAAAGTTTATGGCGCCATGAAATAACTCCCAATGAAATAAGTCCCAAGAAAAATAATGCAATAAGTCCCAAAAATTTCCATACGATTTGGGAGTTATTTAATAATGAAATAACTCCCAAATCTGCGGGGATTATTTAATTTTTTTTTGGAAGTTATTTAATTTTTAAGTTTGGGAGTTATTTCATTATGCAATAACTCCCAAATTATTTTAATGAAATAACACCCAACAGTTTGAGAGAAAATTATGAACATAAAAATTTAACTTGAATTCTCAAGTTTCTTTAATTAAAAAATAATTAAAACTAATAAATATTAGTTATTTTCATGAAAGTTAATTTATTACGGGCAAAGTAAATGACCTTGAACTGGAACAAACTCTTTTTCAGTGCTTTTTGAATTATCTTGTAAATAATTTCAGGAAACCATTCATTCAGAAGTACATAAATGTCAATCAAAACCCAAAAAAAAATTAAATGTTTACTTCAACGCGAAGTGCACGCTGCGACTAATTGTGAAAAATTTCGAGTTCTTCTAAAAATGATTTTAATTTATAAAAATTAAGAGGTATTGCATGACAAAGTGAAGATCATCAACCGGTGACATAAAAAGTTTTAGGATCCTGTTGGTTTGGCGGGTACATTGGATTTTTTAAAGTGTAGGCGAAATGGACTTTCGGCCTTTATTCACCCTTATCTTTATTTTGAAATATTTGTTGTTGGAATACGATAATATGTTTGAAAAGATTTGAATGCATATGGGTGTGAAGAAAGCGCCACAGGCGCATCCCAAAAAAGTTGTTGGCTCTTAAGAGATTTGTTTTTTAAAGAGATACAATTAAGGTGTTTTTGTGATTTAAAGAGTTAAAAAATTAATATTAAAAAAAAAAAATTGGGATTTATTTCATTTCCATTGGGAGTTATTTCGTTGGGACTTTTTCATTTTTTGTTAGGGACTTATTTCATTTTTCTTGGGACTTATTTCATTTTTTTGGTTTGGGATATATTTCATTTTATTTGGGATTTATTTCATTGGGAGTTATTTCATTGGGACTTATTTCATTGGGAGCTATTTCATGGCGCCTGTTTTGCTAACATGTTTTAAATTAATGCTAAAAATCCCTGCATTTTCTACACCCTTTTGAAATCTATATTTAAAAAAATTTTTTTTTGTTTTAAAATTTGGAAAAACCAAAAAAATATTACACTGAAACATGAATAATGAAAAAATGTTATTACAGTAGAAAATTTTGCCTGGGGAAGTTGTAATAAATTGGCTGATTTTCAACCGATTTTAGTTTTTAATACCTTCTTAGAAAGGCATTTTACTCCACATAATTTTTCTGTAATCACTTGAATAAGAACGAACCTAACTCAAAATACCAAAAAAATTGCGAAAACAAAAAAAAAAAACATTTTTCCTTGTAATCCTTTTTTTGAACTTCAAGGACCATGCTAAACGTCTTACCCATGTCCGATCGTCCTAAATTTTTGTGAGACGTATTTTTACCTCCAAGTGAATATATCTAGGGTAAGTTAGGGTCAGTATCTGCCAATTTATTTTTTTTGGAGCACCATATAAAATAAATCAAAGCCAAAAAATAAAAGGTGCACTTAAAAAAAAAAAAAAAATAGAAAGAATTGTGATCACATCTCGAATTATGGCTTAAAAGTTGCGTAATTAAGAGTATAATTTTTATAGTTTTTTAATTTCGATTTTAATTTTTAAACGTCAAAAAATAAGTGATAATTTTTTTCATATTTTTTTTCTAAAACTACATTTAAATACCAACAAAACGTTGTACAAGTTTTTTTAAAATATCTATATTTTTCAATGGTCAAAATTAATTAAAAATTTAAATTTTATATTTTTTTGAGAAAATCGTCTTTTTGGAATAAAAGGCTGAAAATTGATGTCCAAGTTGCATTTAATAAGTGCTTAAACATATCCAAAAATAAAATAAATCGAAATGGGTCGGGTCTAAAAGTGAGTGATTTGGCTTGGAATGCCCCATATGTTTTTCAAAATTCTGTTAGTAAATAATATTTAAATTGTTTTTTAATGTTTTTCCTCAATGTCATTAAAAAAAATGAATTTTAAATGCATTTTTATGTTGAGACATTTATTTGTGAACTTTAAGGTTTTAACTAGAGGATTCTAGCTTTCAATTTCAATTTTGATTCTAGAAATCCGATATTTACTTAAGGAGTTATTGCTCTTAAAAAATACATTGGAAAACAATTCAGAAAACATTTATTTACAAAATTTTGAAAAACAACAAAAATCAATATTTTTTTTTCATTTTTAAGGGGAAAAAATTAACAAAATTTCTTAAAAAAAATATTAAAAATAGAAGACCTTTGTGTCCCATGAAAATGATAGCTGATTTTTTTTTTGATAAAATGCCACTCTTTAAAAATATGTTAATTAAAAAAAAAAAAATAAAAGGGGTAAAGGTTGACGAAATTGCACTCAAAAAATGCGATTGCACTTAAAATGCATTTTTTAATGACACAATTTTTTTTTTTTTTTGAAATTTTACGTTTATAAAAGAAGAGTTAAGCTTTTAATTTCAATTTTGGGTATACAAATCCCATAAAGTTCCTTACAAATCCTTAAGAAGTTATAGTTCTTTAAACTCACCACTTTTTAAATGTTTTGTAATTTTTAAAACATTAAAATCGCGAATAAAATCGCGAGTTTTTGAAATTTAATTAAACTGTAAATGGGAATGTCTAAATGGCTCCATAGAGCATCTGTGTTCATAATATAAAAAAATCTGAAGACCCACGTCCAGATTTGTAGTTTTGTATCGCAATTTTGACCGATGTACTTTATGGGGTCCTAGACCAATATCACCGCTCAAAAAATCGAAGGTTTTTGACTCCGGTTTGCAGTTTTATATAAAATTTTAAAAGATTTTGACTCGCTGATTCAAAATCTGTACTCCCGAGTAAAAAAGATCATATATAATTGTGGTATAATGCCCTCTATGTGTGAGGTGCATAATAACACCCTCATCCTCTTTATAGTTATATCCCAGCAAAACTTTGGTAATGGGTAGTGATTATATAACACATTACCAGGTAATGTATATGCCTTATTTGTAGCATTATTTTAGGATGTCTTACCAAACATTTGTTCCACAACGTATTATTTTAAAATGAAAAATAATGCATTACTAATAATTTGCTACGTAATGCATGATTATTGGAAAAAATGTATTTCATATTTATTATTTCTAAACATTAAATCATGGCTGACTTATATTTGGTTACATTATGTATTATTTGAAAGTTTGAAATAATGCATTATTTATAATTGGATGCATAATGCATTACAATAACATAAAAAATAATTATTTTTAAAAAAATTCATAAGTTTAAACTAGAGATGGGCTCACGACAGGAAATTTCTAACAACACACACTCACGAGCATATTTTATCGACTTACACTCATTCACAATCACGTGAGTAAATTTAATACAAAATTACTTTTTCACTACTCGTAACACCTTATATATTACGTTCTGGTATGCTATATTATATACCTTACTCGTAACCTATAAAATATCATATATTTTACACCTTACTGGTATTCTTCGATATAAATTTATGACTTATTTTATACCTTACTGGTATTCTATGTGATAATGTGGATGCATTACTTTGAGTCTCATCGCCTGTTAAAATCATCAATGCTGCAATGTATAAAATAAGAGATCATATACCTTATTTTATACCTTACTTGGTAATCTAAGTTTTGCTGGGATCTTAATTATAAACTGTCAAACTAGTGGTTAAGCAAATGTAAATATAAAAAGAAACAAGAATAAAACACTTCTTAATAAACTACCAAACACGATACATCGTAGTGGCGACGAGAAGAAAAAAAAAAAAAAAACATCGACAGCGTGCTTAAATAAAAAACAGTTATATATTTTTTTTGTAAGCAACACATTTTGTGTTAAAAGTTGATTTTATATAATAAATATTATATAGTACAAGCAGATTTTCTGCAAAGTTTTTCGTGTGAATTTTGGTAGATTGAATTAGTAATAATATTACAATGGCCCCAGGTGATACATCAACAACTACAGCTCACAATGAGAGTATTTTTGCAACGTCCATGGCAACGGGCATAAGGGAATTCCGGCCTAATATAGATAAGTGGCGTGATTGGCAAGAAGTGTTAGATTCCCATTTTGTGGAGGCTGCAGTGGAGGAAGATCGTTTAAAAACCTCAACACTATTAAAAGCTGTTGGTCTGGAAGCGTATGGACTGTTGCGTGAGTTGTGTTTCCCTGATTTACCAGCTAAAAAAAAGTATAAGGAATTGTGTGACATGCTAAATCAACACTATTCAACGCCAGTCATAATTTTTCGGGAACGAAGAAATTTTTTAGACGCAAAGAAAAAAGATGAGGAGTCTGTGTCAACGTGGTATGCGCGCCTTAAAAAGCTGGCTATGGAGTGTAAATTTGGACAACAATTGGAAAAATTTGTGCTGAATAAGTTTGTTACGGGCTTTGAAGGCAAAATTTTTGAAAGATTTTGTGAAGAAGATGAAACTTTAACATTAGAAGCCGCATTAAAAAAGGCATTAGCCATGGAGGCGGAGTTGTATGTACAACAAGGAACGAATGGTAATGTGAATTTGGTATCAAAGAAATATGCACGTGGCTGTAAGAAGTACATCAAAAGCAACAAAGAGGATGTAGCAAATAACGGCAGAACCCAACAACAATTTAATGCAAATGGAAATAGCAGCAGTAAAAAGAGAAAAAACAAATGTGCTCATTGTGGTTGGAAAAATCATGGAAGTGACAAGTGTAAATACAAAAACAGTGTTTGTCATAAATGTCATAAAGTGGGGCATTTAGCTAGCGTATGCAACAAAAACAATGATCAAGTAAACGTGGTGCAGGTGTCAAATAGGAATGTATCTAATAATATTTATTCTGAAACATTAAATGATTGTTATGAGGATACTAATTTTTCTGTTTATAGTGTAACCGGGGAACGGTCTGCTGCCCCATTCACATTAAAAGTTGAGGTAAATAAAAAGGTAATTGATTTTGTGTTGGATACGGGTGCTGCTTGTTCGTTGATGTCGAGGGAAACGTTGGATGATTATTTTAAAGACGCGGGTTTAAAACCTTGCAGTGCGAAGTTGTGTGCATATGGGGGCGATGGTATAGAGGTTATGGGTGAGTTTACAGCAATGGTAAGATTTCGAGACCTAGTTAAAAATATACGATTTGTAATTACAAATACTTGCAGCCCTCCTATTTTAGGTAGGGATTTTATGGTAATGTTCGGTATTGGCCTTTCCAATGTTAATTCGATAATAAACATAAGTGAGTGTGTGGTAGGTATTAAAAAACGTTTCGCCAACGTTTTTAAAGAGGAGTTAGGTTTATATACCGGGAGTACGGTGACACTATCCTTGATGGAAAATGTAAAGCCAGTTTTTTGTAAACCAAGGCCGGTGCCATTGGCATGGAGATCAAAAATTGAGACACAGTTAAAGGATTTAGTGGATAAGGGTGTGTTAGTACACGTAGATAACTCGGAATGGGGGACGCCCTTGGTCCCCATTGTAAAACCAAATGGTCAGATCCGCATTTGCGGAGATTATAAATCTACCATTAACAAGTATTTGGAAGACGTTAAATACCCTCTGCCCTTAATTGATGAATTATTTGCATCACTTAGAGGGGATCTGTTTACAAAATTAGATCTGTCCAATGCTTATAACCAGTTATTACTGGATGAAAATTCACAACTATTATGCGCGTGGAGTACACACATGGGGATTTTTAAGATGACCCGGTTACCTTTCGGGGTTAAACCCGCGGCAGCAATATTTCAAAAAACAATTGAAAATATACTGCGTGGTATTCCTAACGTAGTAAATTATTTGGATGATATTATCATCACAGGGCGTAATCTTAGCGATCATGTCAAAACCATTGAGTTGGTATTATCGAAGTTAGAAACAGTCGGATTGCGACTTAATAGCAATAAGTGTGAATTTTTCAAGAATAAAGTATCGTATTTAGGATTCAACATTGATCGAAATGGGTTGAGTATGAATAAGGATCGTATTTCTTCGGTTTTAGAAGCACCGGAACCGCAAAATGTCTCAGAGGTTAGAGCATTTGTAGGGATGCTAAATTATTATTCTAAATTTATTCATAACTTCGCTCATAAGATGGCGCCTCTTTACGAACTCTTAAGAAAGGATATAAAATTTAAATGGTCCAAGTTGTGTCAAGACGCTTTTGATACATTAAAGGGGGAAGTAACCTCGGACAAAATTTTGGTTCATTTTAACCCTAAGCTGCCCATACTACTTTCTACAGATGCGTCAAATAACGCCGTAGCGGGCATATTGTCCCATATGTGTGCCGATGGTTCGAAGAAGCCCATAGCTTTTGTTTCACGTGCGCTTACGCAAACTGAAAGGAACTATAGTACTTTACAAAAGGAAGCGTTAGCCATCGTCTTTAGCGTAACGAAACTTAAGCAGTACTTGCTGGGTATTCATTTTACTCTGGAATCAGACCACAAACCACTTTTAGCCATTTTTGGTGAAAGTAAAGGGTTGCCAGTCATGGCAGCAGCTCGGATCCAAAGATGGGCTTTTATTTTATCTGGTTTCAATTATACGATGCGTTATGTTAAGGGTACTGAGAACTCGGCGGACCATTTGTCTCGTTTTCCTCATCGTAAAATAGTCGAAGATAATGAAGATTTCGGTTTTATTAATTATATGAGTAAAGACAATAAGCTGAATTTAAATTTCAAAGATATTTCTAAGGAAACTAGGCGCGATCCCATATTAGCAAAAGTGAAAGAAGCAATTCAAACGGGGAGAATAGAATCGTTGAAAGGTGACGAATTCGTTCCTTTCATTAATCGTAAAGGCGAGCTTTCTGTTGAATACGAATGTATCTTATGGGGCTATAGAGTGGTGATTCCACAAAAATTACGGTCAAGAGTTTTGACACAGTTGCACTATTCACATTTTGGAATAGTCAAAACCAAGGCGTTAGCGCGATCGTATATGTGGTGGCCTAAAATAGACCACGACGTAGAAAAATTAGTTTCTAATTGTATTTCTTGCAAAATGAGCCAACCAAGCCCGGAAAAAGGTGCGTTAATTCCGTGGGCACCCACTGATTTACCTTGGTCCAGGCTGCATATTGATTTTGCGGGCCCTATAAAAGATTTTCATTTTTTGTTGATTATTGATTCGTACTCTAAGTGGGTGGAAGTTTTCAAAACAAAGAGTATAACGTCCAGTTTTACTATAAGTAAACTGAGAGAAATTTTTGGAAGATTTGGCTTAATAGACATTCTAGTAAGCGATAATGGGCGGCAGTTTACAGCCGATGAATTTCAAATTTTTTTAAAAGCAAACAATATCAAACAAATTTTAACGGCTCCGGGACATCCGGCAACCAACGGTCAAGTTGAGAATTTTGTCAAAACATTTAAAAAGACTCTTCTAGCTAATCTTCGTGAGGGCGAAAATCTCGACGAGATTATAAATACATTTTTGTTTGATTATAGAACAACGAAGCATTGTTCTACAGGAGAAACTCCTGCCAAATTGTTATTGGGTAAAGAAATTAAAACTCGATTCAGTATACTTACTCCACCTTTAGTAAAAAATAAAATTTTAGAGGGTCAGCTATCGAACATTAAAAATCATAAGGGGGCACGAAATATTAGCTTTGAGGAAGGTAAAAATGTGTACGTTCGGGATTATTCGAATCCGAATAAAGTATCTTGGCAAGAAGCTACAGTTAAAGAGCGTTTAGGTCCGCAATCTTATAGTTGTATATTAACCAGGAATAACAAATTTATAAAACGGCACGCTAACCAAATGATTCGCGGGGTGCAAAACGAAGACGTTAAAACTGATTTCAACGAACAACCAGTTCCAAGAGTTGTAAGTAATAAATATCTTTTAGAGCCTGATAACTCAGCTTCGGTGGGGAGTGAGGGGCAGCAGAAAGCTACGGTTAACGAAGAAGAGACTAGATCTCGTAATTTAAGGCGTTTAAAACGTCCAAATTATAAAGAGTAATCTTTGAGATTGAAATAAAAGAAAATGTTCAATATATCATTATTTTTTTTGTTTATAATTCGTAATAATCCCTTTAGTAAAAAAAAAAAACATATAACTTTTATACTTAAAAGTGACTCTTGTATATAAAAATCTCTATTAATTACCACAGGTATTATCTTTTTGGAATATAAAAGTAGTTACATTTTGTAGATACTGTATACATAAAACTAGATTAATGTAATGAATTTTCTTATTAATTTTAATTTTATTGGAGTATTTTAAAACTTGAGATGGGAGTTGTGGTATAATGCCCTCTATGTGTGAGGTGCATAATAACACCCTCATCCTCTTTATAGTTATATCTTAATTATAAACTGTCAAACTAGTGGTTAAGCAAATGTAAATATAAAAAGAAACAAGAATAAAACACTTCTTAATAAACTACCAAACACGATACATCGTAATAATTATATATAGTTTTATATATACATATATTATTTTGTAAAACTATATGTATTTTTTGTTGCATCATATGTGATTTTATATATTTGCACTTCTAATTTGTTTCTTATATAGAATTATATAACAGAAAATATTGACTTTTATATAATACTTAACATATGATTTAAAGTTCGTTTATATAATTACATATGAACTTTAAAATTCTGTCTTCTTTTTTATATAATTTGATAAGACAAAATATTTGAAGAAATTTTATATAAAACTTTATGCAACTGTTTTTCAATTATATGTTATCTTATATGAGTAAAATTTAAAAAAAAAATCTAAGTCCTTTACATATAATTTAATATAACTTTTGATAATTTTTCTAACAATAAGTCCAAAAAAATTAAAATTTTCTAAGTCCAGATGTTTTTTTTTTTTTTGAAAATTTTCAAAGTCCTAAAAATATTTTTGAAAATTTTTAAGTCCTGGAAACAAATTTTTTTGTCAATTTTTTGCGTTTTTGGGGAAAACATTTTTTTCTTATATATAAATATTAGAGTTAATTTTGAAAAATAGATTTTTGGATATCATCACTTTTTAGAAGGTTTTTGTATCAATAAAAATAATGGCGTACTTTTTTTTTAAAAATTCCAACTCCTTCC
This sequence comes from Pegoplata infirma, assembly GCA_963921195.1. Classification (NCBI taxonomy): domain Eukaryota; kingdom Metazoa; phylum Arthropoda; class Insecta; order Diptera; family Anthomyiidae; genus Pegoplata; species Pegoplata infirma. Next base: position 109,511,711 of record OY992538.1, read on the forward strand.
CGTGCCTATAGGCGACTCAAATCGCGGATTTTGGGTCCCTTTTCACATACAAAAAAACGGCTGAATATATGTCAAATCTGACTTCACTATTCGATTCTACAGGAAAACTTAGGCCCATAAGCTTTTTTTTAGTTTTTGGAATGCACTAGAATGCATGATTAGAGTGGTCCAAAAAACTAATTTTTTAAAAAAAAAAAAAAATATTTTTTTTGTTAATATACAATGAAAAAATACTTACATACTGAGAAAAATGGTCCAAAAATTTTAATTTTGTTGTTACCCGTTCAAAAGTTATTAAAGTTTAAAAATTTAATTTTTTAGTTAATACAAAATAATTTATTAGTTTGTTATTTCTATTTAACAACAATAATTCTAATCAATTATATTCCTTTCAATAACAGATAAAGCTAAACAATTTAAATTATCTTTATTTTTAACTAAACACGTGTTGTTCAGGCGCGAAATTTTACCACCGAACAACTTGTTGGTAAAATTTCGCGCCTGAACAAGTCGTGTTTAGTTAAAAATAAAGATAATTTAAATTGTTTAGCTTTATATGCTGTCGAAAGGAATAGAATTAATTAGAATTGCTGTTAAATAGAAATTACAAAACCAACACAGAAAAAAATATGGGGAAAAACAATTTGAGTAATCACTTGTTTAAATTTAAAAAAAGTTTTGAGTAATTTTTTAATTGACGCAATTAAAAATTTACTCAAAAATTTAAAAACAAATTGAGTAAATAATTTAATAAGAATTTAATAGCTTTTTTAATTTTTTTTTTAGTTTTCTTAGTTTTTTTAATTCTCGTTTAGTTTATAGTTTTTTGTATATAAGTAAACATGAAAGTTTGTAATCATATTTATAAAATTTTTTTATGTCTTTAAGACAAAAATATATTTGGTAAAGTTTGAAAAAACATGTTTTTTTTCTTTGTAAAAAAATATGAAATTTTTTTAAACTTTGTTTTTTTTAGAGTAGAAACAGAATAAGCCCGGCACGACTTTTTCCATACGGTTTGGCAGATTAAACCGGTGGCCGACGCCGATGTGAAATAAAACTTGTTCTGTTTTTAAAAGGTGGTGCTTCTTGTTCTGTTCCTGCACTTAATAGTGTCAATTAAAAATTTACTCAAATTTTTTTGGCAAACATTTAATAAATTTTTATTAAAAATTTACTCAATACTATTAAATCGTTTACTGGTGGAAAATTGAGTAATTTTTTACTCAATAGTATTAAAAATTTACTCAAATTTTTTTTTTATTTCTTTCTGTGAATAAATTATTTTGTATTCACTAAAAAAATAAATTTTTAAACTTTAATAACTTTTGAACGGGTAACAACAAAATTAAAATTTTTGGACCATTTTTCTCAGATGTAAGTATTTTTTCATTGTATATTAACAAAAAAAATATTTTAATTTTTTTTTAAAAAAATTAGTTTTTTGGACCACTCTAATCATGCATTCTGGTGCATTCCAAAAATTAAAAAAAAGCTTATGGGCCTAAGTTTTCCTGTAGAATCGAATAGTGAAGTCAGATTTGACATATATTCAGCCGTTTTTGTTGTATGTGAAAAGGGACCCAAAATCCGCGATTTGAGTCGCCTATAGGCACGGGAAGGAGTTGGAATTTTTTAAAAAAAAGTACGCCATTATTTTTATTGATACAAAAACCTTCTAAAAAGTGATAATATCCAGAAATCAAAATCAAAAAAAAATTTGAAAACGAACTCTAATAAATATATTTAATTATATATAATTGCATCAATTTTATACAAAAAAGGGTCCAATTTTCGCATATCTATATAAATAAAAATCAATTGTCGTTCGTTGGTAACGGCATCAGTTAAGAACGGCTGGACCGATTTGGACAATTTTTTTTTTGAAATGTTTGTCATAGTCCAACTTAGGTTTTTACGTAAAGAAAAATTGACCACGCCCACTTTTACGCCCACTTTTTTCGATTTATCTAAAATCGGAAAACGGCTGCACTATTTGGGTAATTTTTTATTTAAATGTTCGTAGAAATCCAATTTAAGTTTTAACTTAAAGAAAAATCGACCACGCCCACTTTTACGCCCACTTTTTCAATTAATCTAAAATCTGAGACCGATTTAATACATTTTTATTTAATGAATTTTCATCATATTCCAACTTTGGTTTTTAAGAAAAAATAAATTGACCATGCCCACTTTGGCTAATTTTTGTTTAAAATGTTCGTCATAATTCAACTAAGGTTTTTACGGATAGTAAAATTTCCCATGCCCACTTTTTCTATGTAGCAAAAGAACTATAACGGCTACACCGATTTGGTTATAGTCCGCAAAAGATTTTTAAGGAAATAAAAATTGTCCACGTCTACTATAACGCTCACTTTTCCCGCTATATATATATTTTAAATCATCGAATGGCTGGTTTTTCGGAAAGAAAAATTTTCCATTTTTACGCTCAATTTTGAATTCATGGACAGAGTTGGTTAAGTTCAAATACGATTTTTACGGTAAGAAAAGTTGTCCACCCACTCTTTTTTCGATATAAATACAATTTTCTCTATAAAAAAATAAAATCTTTGTAAATAAAAATCAATTGTCGTTCGTTGGTACCGCATCAGTTGAGAACGGATGGACCGATTTGGACATTTTTTTTTTTGAAATGTTCGTCACAGTCCAACTTAGGTTTTTACGTAAAGAAAAATTGGCCCCACCCACTTTTTCGATTTATCTAAAATCGGGAAACGGCTGCACCGATTAGGGTAATTTTTTATTTAAATGTTCTAATAATCCAATTTAAGTTTTTACTGAAAGGAAAATCGACCATGCCCAGAAGATTTTTAAGGAAAGAAAAATTGTCCAAGCCTACTTTCACGCTCACTTTTCCCGATATATATCATGGAATGGGTGGATCAATTTGTCTAATTTTTTTTAATGTTCGTCATAGTCCAGCAAAGGTTTTTCGGAAAGAACAATTTTCCACTTCTATTTCCACTTTTTAACACAGAAAAAAATTTTCAATGGAAAAAAACAATTAAATATTTGCTCAGCTTAAAATTTGACATTTAATTAAATTTTACTTGAATCAATTAACCATTTGCTCAAATCTGAAAAATTCACAAAAAAATTCATAAAAACAAAAAAACTCATCATAGTAGGCTTTGAGTAACAATGCGATGAACGCTGTTGCGTTTTTTGTTTTAGTTTTAGTTAGTCGTTAAATAGAAAAGTACTTTCACGCACACAAGACAAAAATAAACAAAATAATATAAAGCACAAAAAAAAAACAATTTAAACAAAAGACTTGAAAAGACTGACAAAAAACACTACAACTGTAAAATAATGATTAACCATTCACTCAGATCAAGCATTGGATTACTCAAAAATAACACAAAATTATTGATTAACCGCTCACTCAAATCAAGCATTGGTTTAATCAAAAATTACAGAAAAATAACAATTAACAAATTACTCAAATCAAGCATTGGTTTAATCAAGGAACAGTCAATGACTGACCTACAATTTTCGTGCTTGATCCAACAATTTTCCTCATTATATGACTTTTAATTAAAATAATGCTCAACCTGGTGTATTTCGTGCTTGATCTAACAACTCATTTTTATCTGTGTAATGGATGGACCGAGTTGGTTAAATTCAAGTAAGGTTTTTACGGTAAGAAAAGTTGTCCACGCACTCCTTTTTTCGATATATATAAAATTTACTCCATACAAAAATAAAATATAGAATAAAATATAAATAAAAATCAAATGTAGTTCGTTGGTAATCGCATCACTTGAGAACTGACCGATTTGGATAATATTTTTCTTTAAATGTTCGTCTTATTTTTTTTAATGTTTTTCTTTGGTTTTTTTCGGAAAACAAATTAATCACGCCCACTTTTACGCCTCCTTTTTTGATATATCTGAAATCGGAGAACGGCTGGATCGATTTGACTAAACTTTCTTTTAAATGTAGCCCAACTTAGGTTAAAACGGAAATAAATTTTTTTGACGCCCACTTTTATTTCGATATATCGAAAATACCAGAACGGCAGGGACGATTTGTCTATTAGTAGTAGTTGTTGACTTTCGTGATAGTACAACTAAGATTTTAACGGAAAGATAAATTGTCCACTCCCACATCAAAGAAAGACTGGCCTGATTTGATAATTTTTTTCTTTAATGATCATTATATTCCAAGTAAGGATTATGAAATAATTATTGGCCTTCCCCACTTCAAAGCCCACATTTTTCAATATCCTTAAAATTTGCAACACTTGAAAACGCCAGGACCGATGTGGTTAATTGTTTTAAATGTTTGTAATGTTCCATATAATTGTTTGGAATGAAAAATTGTCCTCTGCCACTTTTTTCGATATATGTATCTAAAATTCGTTTTTACTTTAATTCGATCTATTAAAAAAAATATTTCTTAATAGATTCTGCTTAAACTTGGTACAAATGATTTTAAATCATTGGGGATTTTTACCATATGTACAATTAAAACTAACCACTAAAATTTTAACTCCCACTTTTGTCTAAATATGTTGACTGCTAATTACCGGGCCGGATTTTGTTAATTATAATTTTAATTTAAGGAAATTTAAATGAGAAAAGTGTCCCGGAAAAATGGATAATTCGGGAAAACTATAATTGTTTGTTTGAACTCAAGCGTAATTTATTTTTGTGTTGTTCGTAATGATACGAAATAAGTTTCGAATTTTTACAGTATGCAAAGTCGAAGACAGGGTAATTTTTTTTAGTTCCTAAAATATAATTTGAAGATGATTATCTGCCTAATCGGGTCTTTAAAACCACTCCTACAATTTTTTCCAAGCCAAGAAATTCATTACCTTTTTTGCAGGGCTATATATTAGAAGCGAGACGAAATATAACACTGATCTTATATTTGGGCCAGCAACGCGGACCGGGCCAGCTAGTAACTATATAAAATTATATCAAATTTGATCAGATTTGATCAAATTTGATAAGTTTTTATATCGTTTTATCGACTCATTTTTCGCATTAAACTATATATGATTATATATGATGGCTTTATATAATTTTATATGAATATATATAATCTTTTTTACTCGGGCTCCAAATTTTTCCATCACGTCTGGAATTTTAATTATTCGCGGTTGAAAATGCGAAAAAAAAACGCGATTTTTGCATTTTTTTAAAAACTGCACAGCAGCCACTGGGAGTAATAAATATCTGGTATAAGGCGTTAGACTATTATCTCAAATATATGATCAAACAAATTTTAAGTTGTTGCACTATTATTGGCCAAACATGTATTTAAAAAAACACTGTAAAAAAAATTAGAAAAAGCACCATTTTTAAAAGGCTCTAAAATAAAAACCAGATTATCAATCTTTACTGTGATGAGCTCAAAATTTAGGCAAAAGTTTATTCTTTCTTATAGACTTTTAAACCCATTAAAGATATCTTGCGGTTTGTACGAAAAATAACACAGAAAACTTAAATTTGTAAAACATTTATTTTTTCAGTTTTTCTTTGAAAAATATAAAAAAAAAATGCCTGCGAATTTTGTACTCTTGTCCAAAACACTTAATCATGATAATGTTTTGCTTAATGTTATATTACTTTGCTATTCCATGCACAACAAATTGAAATATCAGTCGAGGACCCATTAAAAAACCAGAAGCTGTACATTTCGTAAGTGAGTGCAAAAATAAGTGCAAAAAGGTGTTTTTACATTTTGGAGAGTAAGAATAATAATTTTATAAGAACATAACACTCTCACTTATTTTATATACTTATATTTGAATGGAAAATTTTTATGCGAAAAGCTTAGACTTGGTGAAAAAGTAGTTTTGGTAAAAAAAATTATGAAAAACAAAATTATGTTAAAAATAAATTTAATGAACCCAAAACTTTTGGTGAAAAAAAAATGTTGATGAAAAAAAGTTTTTGATTAATTTTTTTGATGAAAAGAAAAAATTTTTGATGAAAAAAAAATTGATGAAAAAAAATTTTTTTGGTGAGAAAAAAAATTGATAATAAAAAATTTGGTAAAAAAATTTGACGAAAAAAAAATTATGAAAAAATATGATAAAAAAAATTTTTGATGAAAAAAATTTGATGAAAAAAAAAAATGAATGAAAAAAAATTGATGAAAAAAAAAATTTGATGAAAAAAAAAAAATTTGATGAAACAAAAATTTGATGAAAAAAAAAAAATTTATGAGAAAAAAAATTGATAATAATAAGTTTGGTGAAAAAAACAAATTGTGAAAAAAATTGATGAAAAAAAAAAATTGATGAAAAAAAAAATTGATGAAAAAAAAAAAAAATTTTATGAAAAAAAAAATTTTTTGATAAAAAAAAAAAATTTGATGAAAAAAAAAAAATTGATGAAAAAACTTAATAAAAAAAAAATTATGAAAAAAAAATTTTAGGAAAAATAAAGTTTGATGAAAAAAAATTGGTGAAAAAAAAATTGAAGGAAAAAAAAATTTGATGAAAAAAAAAAATTGATGAAAAAAAAATTTTAGGAAAAAATTTTTTTTTTGAAAAATAACTATGTTACTTTTTATTCACCAGCTGGTGAAAACGATTTTATTCACCACGAGGTGAATTATTATCCAAGTTACAAGCCCAAGTTTTTAAAATTTTTGGTTTTAAGAAAATGAAAATAGTAATTCTTGTTTTCTTTTTCGTTAATTGTTAGCTTATATAGTCAAATTGAGGTGGCGTCCTGCAACTTTTTTAAAATTAGACACCAGCCTAAAAACATTACCATGTTAAAACTAACAAGGGAAGTCTCCCTGGTGTCACCCTCCGATCTTTATGAAATTTGGATATGTTGTTCAGAACGAAAATTAATTCGACACGTATTTTTTTTTAGCGGCCCAAACTCATTTTTAGGGGGGGTCGATTTGTATGGGGGGAAATTGACCCTTTTTAGTTTTTTACGATTTACGCCTATTTAAACAGAATTAATATAGGCATGTGTGGTATCAAATTAAAGGTATTAAAAATACCTATCTCGTGGTGCTAACAAGGGCCAAAGAAGTTAATATTTTTCGACTTATTAACAAAAATGTCCTAAAAATTTGGTATTTTACTCAATATCACGAAAAGTTGTGCATGTTTAGACACGTTCTTAGCACACGTAGATAGGTTTTCCAAAGACCTTTCATTTGGTATGTAACATTACTAGGTTTCTTTGCATAATATAGGAGATAAACGAAAAAAACTGAAAAATGGCCTTGTCTTCCCCCCTCCTTTTTACCCCCTAAATATGAATTTGGGCCGCTAAAAAAAAAATACGTGTCCCTTTATTTTTTCTGCTCTACAAAATAAAACCAATTCCATAAAGATCCGCGGGTGACACTAGGGAGACTTCCCTTGTAAGGTATCAATCTACCTTATCTTTTTTACAAAAATGATAATTTTAACAGAGTCATTTTAAAACGCAATTGTAACCCAACCAAACGCAATAATTAGAAAAAAATTGTTTTCTATATTGGAGACCAAAGACAAATTATACATTTGCGCTTTACACCAGATTTGTATTCCACTCAATGGCTGCTGTGCAGGCTTTCAAATAATGCAAAAATTGTCATTTTTCGCATTTTCAACCATGAATAACTAAAAATCTGGACGTGATGGAAAAATTTGGAGAACAGATTTGGAATCAGGAGATCAAAGTCTACTAAATTGATCATCAGAATTCAAACCGGAAAATAAGTGTTGTGCGGTGTATTTCAAGGTGTTACAAAGGGAATGACAAACTTAAATATACCCTTTATCAGTAGATAGGATAGGTATAAAAATATCAAGTATTTACAATTTCTGTATGCCTAAAGTGGCCTTCTAGTGACCCCTAGTGTTGCACCTATTGGACATGTGTGGTCCAGCATCCAAACTTAAGATCAAAAATTACGTTAGTTATAACTGGAATCAGACTAGTATTTATTAAATTTATTGAATTACAGAATTATTTCCGAACATTTTCTAAAATAAACCATTGTGCATTATGGAGGACAATTACACTCAAAAAAAAAAACTTGGAAAATAAAAAAAAAAAAAAACTTGTAACTTTTATTTTTTGCTACCTCCTATTTGACAAGAATTCCTTGTAATATTACAAGATTTTTACCAATAAAATTGTAAATTTACAATTTTTTTGACGCGATATAACTAATAAGGAGGTTTCGTAACTTTAATAGATTTTTTGCTACCTCATATTTTACGAGAATTCCTTGTAAACATTGCGAGATTTTTTGTAATTTTACAAGTTTCTAACAATAAAATTGTAAATTTACAACTTTTTAGGCCCATTAAAAATTTACAAGAAATTTTCGTAAATTTACTAGATTTTTTTTGAAAAAAAAACATTGAAATTTGTAACATTACAAAAAAGTTTGTAAAATTACAAAAAAAAGTGTAAATTTCGATTAAAAAATGTTTGTTCAAAAACAAGGAAAACTGTCAAATATTGGTAAAATAGGATTATGAAATTTTTTTCTAGTAATTTGACAAGGTCTTTTTTTTTTGTGCGTATAAATTCGTCTAAAACTAATTTTAATTTTTACTTCCATTTTCTGATAAAAGCTTCCCTTTAACAAATATAACTTATTAAAATCTTAAAAAATTTCAAAACTAATTTTTAGTCGTTATTTTTGCATTCTTCACACAACAAAGAAATATAAAATAAAAACTTTTAGTCATAATTGAAAATATAAGAAAATATGTCAGGCGCATTTAAGATATTAAATCCATGTAAAGTGATTTGTATATATTTCCACACATGTTAAAAAATTTGACATTTCCCGTTAAATGTTTATTTAATTTTTTTTAAATTTATTTTTGACACGAAAATCACCTGTGGATTTATACAAATGTTCACGCATACATATATTCGTACATACTAAATGTATACAATTTTAAATATGAACAAATTTAAAATTAAAATGTACCACGCATTAGGGTGCTTCAAGTTTAATGAATTAGAATGACTTTTTAGTAAATTCCCAGCAAATGCAAAAATATGAGAAATTGCCTAATTCCAAATTTTAATGTTTATTGCTATAACAAGGCGATGTCATTGTCTTTTTGGGTGTAAAGTAATACATATAATAACACTGTGCTACAGTGAAAAAATACTTCTAATGTGACATAGTATAGGTTGTTGGTTTTGTCGAGTACACTAAAAAAATAAAACTGGTAAAACGACTAGTAAAATGCCCTGTAATCCCGTTCTACCAATATTTAACAATTTTCCTTGTTTTTTAACAAAAAATCTTGTACTTTGCTCAAACGCGAACTACAATTTTATTGGTAATTTTACAAATTTATTTTCGTAATTGTGTTCTACCATTTTGAAAGGTTATTTTACAAAAAAAACTGTAATTTTACAACGAAGTTTTTATTACGAGGATTCTAGTTGATTTACAAAAAAAATGTTGTTTTACAAAAATTATGTTATACGAGAATTTATGTTGTTTAACAAAAAAAAAAAAACTTTTTTTTTTTGTAAATTTTCTATTTTTTTTTTTAAAAATTTCCAAGTCCCGAACAAATTTTTTTTTTTTATTAAAAAATATTTTAAAAAAAGTTGACAAAATTTTGAAAAATTTGTAACGAGAATTCTAGTTAATTTTCCAAAAAAAAACAGTAATTTTACAAAAATGATTTTATTCCGAGAATTTATGTTTGTCGTTTAACAAAAAAAAAACATTTTTTTGTAAATTTACCATTTTGGTTTGTAAATTTACCATTTTTTTAAACATATTTACCATTTTTTCTTGTAAGTTTACCTTTTTTTTATTTTTCCGGTTTTAAAACAATATTTTTACCAATAAAATTAGTTATTTTACCAATTTTTGGCGCATTCAAAATTACGAGGAAATCCTCGTAATGTTACGAGAATTTTACCTACATTCTATTTTACTAGAACAGCCTGGTAAAATCACGAGATTTTTTGGTAACTTTACAAGATTTTTTTTTGAGTGTAGATCACAAAAATGTCCATTAAACTTGCCAGAAACCCTCAAATTTTAGAGTTATTGTCAAAAAACTTTTTTTTGGGACTTTTCTCACTAAACCTTATGTAATTCAGAAAATTTTCAACTGATTTTAAAAAGTTTTAACTGTTGTGGATTAGGGGTGGGATAGTGCACGAGTTTTCCATTTCGACACGCTAGAACCGCTTATTTTGTGAGGTTCGTAAAAAAAATGCATGGGCCAAAAAATGGGGCAGATCGGATAGGATCTAGGGGTCGCTCATATGGGTCAAAGTTGGGCGTAGAGGGGAAAAAATCCACAAAAAGGCCCAAAATTCCTCTGGTTTTGCTCCTAGAGGGGTCAATTGTGAGACCGGCCCCCATTATTTTTCCCCCTGAACACTTTTGCAAACATACCTAAGCCCTATCTCCAATCCCTAAGGGGGGTCCCATACATAGGTTCAATTTTTAAAAAATCTTGCTCCTACCGCTCTAGCTGTCCTAGAAGTCACCCTAGAGGAATCAAATGTATGACCGACCCCCAATATTTTTTCAACCCCAACATTTTCTTGGAACATACATACCCCCTATCTTAAATCCTTAGGGTGGTCCCTATACATTTTTTTTTTATTTTTTCTTAAATTGTCATATTAAATCAGCTCCTACCGGTCCAATGGTGCCTCCTAGAGGGGTCATTATCCAGACCAACCCCCATTAATTTTTAGCCCCCAACACTTCTTCTGAACATACCAATTCCATATCTCTAATTCCTAAGGGGTCTCCCACACAAAATGACATTTTTGTAAAACTTGCTCTCACCTCTCTAACTATCGCAGGGGTGACCCTAGAGAAGTTAAATGTGTGACCCACCCCCAATATTTTTTCAGCCCCAACATTTTCCCCAAACAAACCTACCCTCTATTTTAAAGCCTCAAGGGTGTCCCACACATTTTTTTTATTTTTTAATTTTATTTATAAAATCTGCGCCTACCGCTCCCATTCTGCCTTTTAGGAACGGTATATGCAGACTGACCCCCATTAATTTTTGCCCCCTACATTTTTTTTGAACATACCTACGCCGTATTTCCACTTTGTAGGGGTGCTCCCCTGGGGAAAACTAAATTAGTAATGTATGTAGAGAAGTCAAATGTATGACCTGCCCATATATTTTTTTAGCCAAAACATTTTCTTCAAACATACCTACCCTCTATCTTCAAGGTGTTACCCCACAAATTTTTTATTTATTTTATCGAGAAATCCGAGGTCTTTAATTTGTAATTTAATAGTAACTTTTGTTAAGCGTAAAAAATATTTTTTTTAACTTGAAAATAATAAAAAATGATAAATAATATAACTATAAATCAAACTAATTTATTTTTATCGTGTGATGGATATAGTTCCCGATTTTCGGCCACGACCTGAAGCAAAACTATTTTTTCCTCCTCGTTACGGCACAACACGTTGTTATAGTTTTTCGGCAGCTTCGTTGACAACATGTAATTTACGTAATATTTGCAGCGCTCGCTGGTAGTCCTGACGATTTTCCCAAGTATTTGGATCGGAAGCAATGAAATTTGTTGTTATTCCGAAGCGTGAAAAAAATTTTGGAGTCTCAGGTGTGACGTAGTGGCTTAAATCAGTTTTCATGAGTTCTTGATTCACTTGTTTCGATGGCATGTTAATTCTTTTCACACCTTCGAATCCAACAACATGTACTGGAGGATTACAATCCTTGTTGCCACTGTCGCCGCTACCCTCTGAGGCATCTTCTTCCCCGATATCATCGTCTTCTTCTTCCTCGCTGTCTTCGTTAGACGATTCGTCCATCTCATCGTCAGATAACTCTTCCTCCAATTCCTCTTTCTTTTCTTCAAATATACGAATTGCATTCGACATTTTTCGTTTTATTTTACAAGAGATATTCGGATCAAATAGTGCGAGAGCAACAGCATCGCCACTGAGATACCAGAGATGTCCACAGAATCTCTTGACCAATCGTTGCGACAGATTATCAATTGAAGCATAATTGGCAATCGCTTTTACAAAATTCAAACCAGTATTTGGAGCTTCTATTGCTTTGGTAGCGCTAAACCAAGCTTTTACGTAAATTGTTATGATGAAAACGGTCACATCAAGAAGTGCATTTAATTCTTTTTTGGCCAAACCGATATATTTTCGGAACAAAAACATTTTTAGGCAATATATGCCTTTTGCCATCCATCGAGCATGACTGATGGGTCCTGGTGGGCTAAAATGCTTATTAGGAATATTTTCGCCAACACTCAAAGAATTATGTAGGTAAATTCCAGTGAATATTCACTTAAAACAAATGAAATCTTATTTAAAAACCATTCCACTGTTTTTTCATTTAAAATAAAAACACATTACAGTCAATTTTAAATGTTAATTTAATGACTAACCAAAACATTAAAAAACTAGTGAATATTCAGTTATTTTGTATTGAAAAACAGTAAAACTATAGAAGAAATTTTTTACTGCCGAAATTAAATGTAACAGAAAATTCGTTTTTAATACAGTAAATTATTTTTTTTAAACTACAGAAACAGTAAAAATATTAAATCCTTTATAAAATAAGTGATTTTTCTTTTAAAATGACTTTACTGATTACTTTTTAAAATAACCTACAAACAGTTAATGACATAATTTTCTTAGTGAAGGTATAATAAAACAATTTCAAGAAACTCCTTGTAGTCGTCTCTGGGTTGCTTTTCTTTTATTTGGGCCCAACAAAGCAACTTGATGTCAGTTTGGACTTGAGCTGGTATGTTGCCTGCTACTTCCTCATCTTATATGCCAAGACTGTACACTAAAAAAATTATGTAGGTAATTCCAGTGAATATTCATTTAAAACAAATGAACTTTTATTTAAAAACCATTCCAGTGTTTTTTCTTTTAAAATAAAAACACAATACAGTCAATTTTAAATGTTAATTTAATGACTAAACAAAACATTAAAAAACTAGTGAATATTCAGTTATTTTGTATTGGAAAACAGTAAAACTATAGAAGAAATTTTTTACTGTCGAAATTAAATGTAACAGAAAATTCGTTTTTAATACAGTAAATTATTTTTTTAAAACTACAGAAACAGTAGAAAATAAGAAGTCCATAATAAAATTAATGATTTTTCTTTTAAAATAACTTTACTGATTACTTTTTAAAATAACCTACAAACAGTTAATGACATAATTTTCTTAGTGTACGGTTTGTCTTTTATATTTTCCCACTGCTCTTTAAAACGCGCAAACATTAGCACTCCTGGTCCAGACGTTTTGCCGAATTTGGTTTCAAACACTTAGTTTTCCCCAGGGGAGCACCCCTACAAAGTGGAAATATGGCGTAGGTATGTTTAGAAAAAATGTATGGGGAAAAAATTAATGGGGATCAGTCTGCATTTCCCGTCCCTAAAAGGCACAGTGGGAGCGGTAGGCGCAAATTTTATAAAAAAAAAATTGTGTGGGGACACCCTTAAGGCTTAAAAATAGAGGGTAGGTTTGTTTGGGGAAAATGTTGGGGCTGAAAAAATATTGGGGGTTGGTAACACATTTAACTTCTCTAGGGTCAACCCTGCGATAGTTAGAGCGGTGGGAGCAAGATTTACAAAAATGTCGTTTTGTGTGGGAGACCCCTTAGGAATTGGAGATATGGAATTGGTATGTTCAGAAGAAGTGTTGGGGGCTAAAAATTAATGGGGGTTGGTCTTGATAATGACCCCTCTAGGAGGCACCATTGGACCGGTAGGAGCTGATTTAATATGACAATTTAAGAAAAAATAAAAAAAATGTATGGGGACCACCTTAAGGATTGAAGATAGGGGGTAGGTATGTTCTAAGAAAATGTTGGGGTTGAAAAAATATTGGGGGTCGGTCATACAATTGATTCCTCTAGGGTGACTTTTAGGACAGCTAGAGCGGTAGAAGAAAGATTTTTTAAAAATTGAACCTTTGTATGGGACCCCCCTTAGGGGCTTAGGTATGTTTGGCAAAAGTGTTCAGGGGGAAAAAATAATGGGGGCCGGTCTCACATTTGACCCCTCTAGGAGCAAAACCAGGGGAGTTTTGGGGCTTTTGTGGATTTTTTCCCCTCTACGCCCAACTTTGACCCCGATAAGCGACCCCTAGATCCTATCCGACCTCCCCCATTTTTTGGCTCATACAATTTTTTTACCAACCTCACAAAATGAGCGGTTCTAGCGCTTCCAAATATTGCTGCTTAAAATCTCACACAACACTATCCCACCCTTATTGTGGATAGAAGAAGAATATGGCTTTTCATGTGTGCGAATTGGTCTATACTAGGGCTTCCAATCGGGATATCCCGATCCCGGAAATCCCGGGATTTTCGGGATTAGGCAAATCCCGAATCTCGGGATTTTTGATTTTCAATCCCGGGATTTTCGGGATCCCGATTTTTTTATTTATTTCAATATTTTTTATTATTTTTAGATTTTTTTTTTTAAATAACACTGTGTGACAAATTTTCAACAAAGTCGTGACCAAATGAATCTGACACCTTATCTTTATGTAAATCCGAACGCTGAATCCGAATATGAAGTCAGAATGGTCAAAAGTAGAACAGTTTTCGAGATATTTACGATAAAATCGAGAAAATTACCGTTATTTGCTCTTTTTAACTTATTTTTTTAAGACCAAACAATCAAATTTTTTAAAATTTTATCACTTAGAACGTTAGTTTATTTCAATACGAACATTTTGTGCCCAATAGGATCCAGATCGGTGCAAAAATGACAAAGTTACAGTAGATTAATTGAGTTATCCCACTTTTCGATTTTTTTTTTAAACACAAGTAAATATACAAAGCTAAATGTTAGTAATGAAAAGTGGGTTAATTCACTAAATCTTCTGTAGCTTTGTCATTTTTGCACCAATCTGGGTCTTGTTGGGCGCAAAATGTTCGTATTGAAATAAAATAATGTCCTATGTAATAAAACATTATAATTTTTAATTTTTTGGTTTAAAAAAAATAACTTGAAAGGAGCAAAATTGCAAAAAATCATCAAATTTTTCATGAAGTTTGAACTTTTGTCCACTGTAACTCTGTCATTTCTTGACTAATCTTCACAAGCGACCCATGGTTATTTTAGTAATTTTATTTTCTTTCATTAAAAAAAAAGAAATACATAAATTGACGAATAGTTTTGAAGATATTTGCATTTAAGTGACATCATCTTTTTTAAAAACACAAATAACGCTTATTTTTGAATATCTCGAAAACTGTTCTACTTTCGACCATTCTGACTTCATATTCGGATTCAGCGGACAATTGTACATAAAGATTAGGTGTCAGATACATTTGGTCAAAAAACTGTCACGTAGTGTAATTTGAATAAAATATGAATTTTGTGGAACAAAATAAAAAAAATCTACAAAAGTTCCGTAAGGTACCATGTTTTTGTTATAGAAAAAGGTGAAACGTTTGCGAAATGTAAAGAAATTCTAAAAACTAGTGGTGGTTCGACATAAACTCTTTTATATTTATTCCTTTTACTCTTACAAGACACATCTTAACTCCTTAGGTTGTAATTTTTTTTTAATTTTATGTTTTACTAAAACATTTTTTTAAAGGCGTAAGTGGGTTTGCTCACGCAAACAATAATGGAAATACTCACTTATTATTTACGCTCACGCGTGAGTCATGCAAACTCTACTCTCGCACTCTCGCTCACACATTTTTTACCAAAAAAAAAATGCTAAAAAATATTTTTTTTTTCAAGAAAAAAAAAACAAATAAATTTAAAAAAAATCAAATAAATTTAAAAAAAAAAATAATTTTTTTTTTTTTTTTTTTTTTTATTAAGAATTAACATATAATTACAAATCATATACTAATTTTACCTAACCGAGAACTGGTAACAATGACCTTCGTCTCGTTGTAGCGAAACAGACCAAGGCCTCTGGTGGGAATCGAACCCACGACCCCCAGACTCATAGGCTAGCACGCTACCAACTAGCCTACTGGCTAGCTCACGCTCACTAAAAGTTTACAACGATGAGCCACGACGAAAGATAGGAAAGATAACCGAATACGGTTATTCTTCACAGGAGGAATCCCAACCTTTTTTTGAAGTTCACATCATCAACAAAACTTTGCTAATTTTTAGGAACGCGTAAATTTGTTAAAGTGACTAAAAACACAAAAAATTTTTGAAAATCCCGAAAAATCCCGAAAATTTTCAAAAAATCCCGTGAATCCCGGGATTTAAAATATCCCGAAAATCCCGGGATCCCGAAATCGGGATCCCGAAAATTTTTCTTCAATCCCGAATCCCGGGATTCAGAAAAACCAATCCCGATTGGAAGCCCTAGTCTATACTTATAAGAAATATGTGTATTGATTTTTTCAACAATAACCAATTTTTTTGAAAATTGTTTGAGTTTATCGATTTTTTCTGCTATAGTTCGTTCAATAACATTTATATTTATAAACGTATTTTTAATTAAAATTTAATTCTGAATTCACTGATTTTTAACCTGAAAAAATCGGATAACAATTGACAGAGTTGTGATAATTTTTCTAAAAAAGAAAATTAAGATTTTGATGGAAATTGCCGTTCAGATAACCAAGGTTAAAAAATAAATTTATCATAAGAAATTATGCAAAATTTTTTAAAGATTTTTGTCGCGCTGAATCTGAATTCGGCATTAAAATTGCTCTATCGCGTCAGATTTTTGAGATATTTAACATAAATTGATAAATCTAAAACCTAATGAAATAGAGAAATTTCAAGGTCAAATTCAAATTCAGGGGTCCAAAAACCCTTATATGGAGTTCACACTAGCTGTTTTGAAGTGTTTAAGAGTGAGATGTTTAAAAAAGTCTTTGTTCCGTGTCCATTACGTTTTTATTCTGCTACTGGTGTTTTGTTGAACAACATGTTTAAGGCCGCTAGTGTGAACTCCATATTAAATCAATTTCACTGTGCAACAAGAAAAATGAGCTTCAATGGCTTCGTCGCTATTTGAAAGTAGACTATCAAATGGACAAAATCGCCAAAGGGTTTTGCAAAGTCAGTTCGGATTTCTTGTTTATAGCCCACTGAAATTTTTATTTTTTTATCAAAGGCGTTTGGAAAACGTCAAAAATACTGTAATAAAAACTCATCTGAGCTTCAAAATATGATTTGAGGTCTTCAGTGAAATTGTATGGCGGTTCTTTTCTTATAACATTTTAACCCTATAACTGCCATTTTAAGGGGTCATTTTAGTCCTTTTCCAAAAACTAATCACAGAAGTCTAATAAAACGTCCATTTAGAGGGTTAAAATGTTCTACAAATATTTTCCTCATAAAATTTCACTAGGGGTTGTCGAATGTTCAAAGTTTGTGCCACATGCGCAAAATGCTTAAAAAGGGTTAAGTATAAATAATCAATGTTTGTAATTTTTTTTACCAAAGCAGTGTTAAAATATATCGACAAAAGACAGTGCAAATATACTTCTGAGCTAAAAGTTATATTCTGATTTGTTTTATAAAATTTTATGATGATTATTTTCTTTGACCAAATTAACCCTCTAGCTCTCGTTTTACGGGGTCATTTTTGTTCTTTTTTAAAAGAAATACAAAAAAGTCTATAAAAAAAGACTGTTAGAGGGTAAAATGTTCTACAAATATTTTCTGCATCAAATTTTACTAGGGGTCGTCAAAGCTAAAAAAGACATTTGGACTATGTAAAATGCTAAAAAAAGTATGTGCAAAAATTGTATGTGCAAATTTTACAACTTCAATTTTTTTTAGCATTTTACATAGTCCAAATGTATTTTTTGGCTTTGACGATCCCTAGTAAAATTTGATGCAGAAAATATTTGTAGAACATTTTAACCCTCTAATTGTAAGAGTCTTTTTTTATAGACTTTTTTGTATTTCTTTTAAAAAAGGACAAAAATGACCCCTTAAAACGGGAGCTAGAGGGTTAATTTCGTCAAAGAAAAGAATCATCATAAAATTTTATAAAACACGTCAGAATATAATTTTTAGCTCAGAAGTATATTTCCACCGTTTTTTGTCGATATTTTTTAGCACTGCTTTAGTAAAAAAAATAACAAACATTGATTACACAGCGTGACAAAACTGACCACTATTTTAGAAAACAAGAGGTGTGACCAACGTTTCTATATATTTGAGACATGCTGATTCGAATGGCGTACTCCGTTTTTCGATGTATGGTACAGTTTTATTGCAAAATGTCGTTAAAGATTTGCTGATTTCGAGCCAGTTTTTCAACAAAAAAATTTGCAAAGTTAATGATTTTTAAATTGTATGGCATGGAAAACAAAGATATGACTTGTAGCAATATTTCTTATGCATATTTGGTTTAAAGCTTTTCATCTTAAGCCCTTAAATTCGCGAATTTCTTCATTTTTTGAGGTTTTCGCGAAATTAACCGCCAAGTTGTTCTTTGATTAAAAACTTGCTTTTAGTGAATCAAAAAGGTATCCCTAACAATACAAATAGTGGACAAAAAACAGCTATGGTATATGGACCATCATGATGAAAATCGCGAAAAACCGTTTTTTGGAAAATGGCAGCATCACTTTACGAGATGATTTAAGGTCCCATCTTTTAGTATATAATGTGGGAACCTTAAATAATTAACTGACCAAAAATTTGGTCAAAAAAGTTTTCATTTGCAAAAGTTATCTTAACAAAAACTATAATTATTGTAGGGTTAACACTGAAATAATAGTTTTTGTTAAGATAACTTTTGCAAATGAAAACTTTTTTGGCCAAATTTTTGGTCAGTTAATTGTTTAAGGTTCCCACATTATATACTAATAGATGGAGTCTTAAATCATCTTGTAAAGTCATGCTGGCATATACAAAAAAACGGTTTTTCGCGATTTTCATCATGATGGTCCATATAACATAGCTGTTTTTTGTCCACTATTCGTATTGTTAGGAATGCCTTTTTGATTCACTAAAAGCAAGTTTTTTATCAAAGACCAACTTGGCGGTTAATTTCGCGAAAAACTTAAAAAATGAAGAAATTCGCGAATTTAAGGGCTTAAGATGAAAAGCTTTAAACCAAATTTTTATAAGAAATATTGCTACAAGTCATATCTTTGTTTTTCATGCCATACAATTTAAAAATCATTAACTTTGCTAATTTTTTTGTTGAAAAACTGGCTCAAAATCAGCAAATCTTTAACGACATTTTGCAAGAAAACTGTACCATACATCGAAAAACGGAGTACGCCATTCGAATCAGCATGTCCGAAATATATAGAAATGATGGTCGTAACTCTTGTTTATTTTTTAGTGTTCCGCAGTGTTATTTATACTTAACCCTTTTTAAGCATTTTGCGCATGTGGCACAAACTTTGAACATTCGATAACCCCTAGTGAAATTTTATGAGGAAAATATTTGTAGAACATTTTAACCCTCTAAATGGACGTTTTATTAGACTTCTGTGTTTAGATTTTGAAAAATGACTAAAATTACCCCTTAAAATGGCAGTTATGGGGCTAAAATGTTTTAAGAAAAGAACCGCCATACAATTTCACTGCAGACATCAAATCACATTTTGAAGCTCAGAAGAGTTTTTATTATAGTATTTTTAACGTTTTCCAAACGCTTTTGATAAAAAAATTAAAACTTCAGTGGGCTATAAAAAAGAAATCCGAACTGACTTAGCAAAACCCTTTTGTGAATTTTTCCATTTGATAGTCTACTTTCATATGGCGTTGAAGGCATTGAGGCTCAAAGCGATGACCCAAAATTTGTTGCACATTGTTATACACGACCTCTCATTATATTCGTTTATTATACCCTACACCACACTGTGGTACAGGGTATAATGAGTTTGTGCTGATGTTTGTAACTACCCGAAATATTGGTCCTAGACCCACCTTTAAGTATACCGATCGACTCAGAATAACTTTTTGAGTCGATTTAGCGATGTCCGTCCGTCCGTCCGTCTGTCCGTCCGTCCGTCCGTCCGTCTGTCTGTCTGTCTGTCTGTCCATGTAAACGGTGTAAACACGATACAGGTCGCAATTTTTAATCAATTGACTTGAAATTTGAAACTTAAGTCTCTCTTGGCCCAAGGACGAAGCCTATTGAAATTGGAAAAAATCGGTCCATATTTAGACCTAGCCCCCATACAAAGGTCCTCTTTAGTTTTGGCTCAAATGACTCTAATAACCGTATTATAGAAGGTATCGCTTTGAAATTTGGATGGTAAACATGTTTTGTCTTCACATATCATCATTCCGAATTTCAAAGAAATCGGACCAGTTCTTCTTGTAGCCCCCATACAAACCACCTTCCCGATTTTCACATAAATGTCTCAAATTTCATGAAAATAGAAAATATTTAGTTAAAATTTTGTTTGTGTATGTTAAACGCGTACTTAAATAACCTTATCAAACCTGATAATCATCGGACCAGTTTTGGACTCAGGCCCCTTGTGAAAATTTCGCCCGATATTCAGTTAAAGCGGTTTATTGTCAACAAATAGAAGCCTATTTCACTCAAATTTGATTTGTGAGTGTTTTCTTCACTTATTAAAGGTTTTACAACATATAAATCTAATCGATCCATGGGACCCATTTTCCGGGAAACCTTGGTGTAGGGTATTATATGGTCGGTCTTGACCGACTATAATTTTCTTACTTGTTTTTTATTTTTTTTGCCTGGGTTGTCCGAACGGCGATTTCATGCAAAATCTTAATTTTCTTTCTTATCCGATTTTTTTTAGGATAAAGCACATCGTATTCAGAATTAAATTTCCTTTAATACCACCGTCCGACAACCAATATTAAACATGAACCGGATGATATCTGTCTGAAAGTAGAGATAAAATGGAGTGAAACTGCATTCTCAGTTTTTCATTTTGTGATCCTGTTTCCTATTAAAAGGACTTCAAAGTCTTAAAGGATACATTTTGTAAAATATTTTTGAAATATTTGTACTTGTCCTAGGATGACATTGGTGACGGAAAATGAAAGAGGAGAATCTCCCCTAATTTACCCATTTTTATATTTTGCAATATTAGGATAAAAGGATGTGAATAAAGTCATTTGAAAACTTATCAAAATATTTTGTTAAAAATTTTGAATGATATTAAAGAATACATTTTTGAAAGGACGTAACTTACCTTTATTTTCCTGATATGTAAAAATAATAAAATAGGAAAATTAGAGGAGATCCTTGTCTTTCATTTGTTGTCAATAGTAGCATCCTAGGACCTGTACAAATATTAAAAAAAATATTTTATAAAATTTAATTCTCTAAAACTTTGAAGTCCTTTTAAAAGGTAACAGGATCACGAAATGAAAAACTGTAAATGCTCTTTTAATACATTTAGTCTTTAGTTTCAAGTTCGTGTAATCACCAAATTAAAAATATTTTTGGAACTCTCAGAAGTCAGTTTATTGGGAAACACTATACATTTGTATGCGGCCTGAGGCACCTTACTACATATAAATGCCTCCTTAGCTAATATAATTGAGTCCACATAAACTGTTTTATTAGGAAAACATAATATATTAACTTAAGCTGATTTTCTTGTAAAATATATTATAGAAGTGTTTTTAATATACCACGAATTCCATCAAAGAACACAGAAAAAATTAAATTTTCAACCTTAGGTCTTTTAATTTTCTTTGTATTAACAGAATGCATTCTCTTTATGATATTGTCATAATAGAGTATTTTTAATTTATTGCTTTAAAAAAGTTACTATCTCATAGTATGTCTGTACTGATCAGTTTCATCCCCACTAAAGGAATCTTCAGCAGACTTTAGAGAATCATCGTTGGTCAATCAAACATCAAAACAGACATAATATTTGATATATTTCCCAAGTTATATGAGAAGTACTATTATGAAGGTCCGAAATCTGTTTTCCAACAAAAATAACTCTTTTAAAGCAAAAATTGTATATATTAAATCACCGTCGGTAACTATTAATATATGTGTTGCTGTTATTTTACAATAACAACAGTGCCTAACCAAACAATAGTGTTGGTAGGATAAGTCGTACTAAACTTTGTGTTAAATGTTGTTTTTTTATTTTTAGTACCAAAAGGTACATAAAAATAAAATGTATTTATTCGGCCTTTATATATGTATATATATTCGATTAGAGTTTTATTCTAGTTCGAGGCCCAAAAATATTTCTATTTATGATATTGTCATAATAGAGTATTTTTAATTTATTGCTTTAAAAAAGTTACTATCTCATAGTATGTCTGTACTGATCAGTTTCATCCCCACTAAAGGAATCTTCAGCAGACTTTAGAGAATCATCGTTGGTCAATCAAACATCAAACCAGACATAATATTTGATATATTTCCCAAGTTATATGAGAAGTACTATTATGAAGGTCCGAAATCTGTTTTCCAACAAAAATAACTCTTTTAAAGCAAAAATTGTATATATTAAATCACCGTCGGTAACTATTAATATATGTGTTGCTGTTATTTTACAATAGTTCATAATAGTACTTCTCATATAACTTGGGAAATATATCAAATATTATGTCTGGTTTGATGTTTGATTGACCAACGATGATTCTCTAAAGTCTGCTGAAGATTCCTTTAGTGGGGATGAAACTGATCAGATATAACCAGCATAACACACATACAAGTTTCAATAATAAAGCAAAAAAATATAAAATTATTTTATTTTATTAGAAAAAAGTTAACACACATGTAAAAATTACAATTAGATTTAACACGCGTGTTGTAATAAAGCGTCGTGTGTTTTTGTTCTGTTTTCTTTCTCTTATTCGCAACGCAGAGTTGTATTTGGTTCTAAAAAATCTTATGATATTTTTTAATGAAATTATGAAATCTAATGAAACAAGTTTCATAAAATTTGTTCATAACATGCATAAAATTTCAAATTTTTGGGAAAAATCCCAAAAAAATCGAAAAAAATACCGTTACCCCTCCCTTTTGGGCTGCTATAAAAAAACAGGTAACTCCTATTTTGCTCCCCTCTTTCCTATATCCTAGTTTCAAGACAATTCTTTCGATTTATACAGGTTTCAGAAAAATCGAAGGGGGATAAAGTTTTAAAAAATGCATCTAAAAATTACATTTGCATCAAAAAGGGACTGTTTTAAAAAAATGTTTTTTTTTTAGTGCATTGTTATAAAAAAGGTCGATTGTTAGAAATTTTTGAAAGGCTCTTCAAAATATTATACTTTTCGAAGACATGGCTCTTTAAAATATCATGTTTTTTTTTTAATTTTTACAATTTTTGATGAAAATAAAATTCGCGATTTTAGGGAGGGAAGATTAATTCCATCTGTGTAAAAATTTACGGTGGCTCCACTACCCGGAATGTCCCCCATCCAAGACTCCCTGGATGGTATCATCGTGGTAAAGTGGCGCTCAAAGTGGCTCAAAGAGGGAGCACAGTCCACATTTTGTGGTATTGTTATGCTCTTCAAGACCGCGCTATGGCCACAATCGTTGCTCCTACATTGCAGTCGAACTGCCGACGCAGCCGCATACTGCCTACCCAATATGTCCAATGGTATCAGGTGAAGGAGGATTTCTAATGCAGCCGTAGGTGTAGTACGAAGAGCACCAGTGATGCACATCGACGCCATTCTCTGTACCTACGTGATAAAGACACAGTTCGCTTTTGTTTCTAAAGCAGGCCAACAGACAATGATTCCATACAGCAAAATTGGACGCACCACTACTCTATAGATCCAGTGAACGACTTGAGGGCTAAAACCCCATAGTTTTCCAATGGCCCTTTTACAGGACTATAAAGCAATCGTTGCTTTTCTCACCCGTTCCTCAATATTACGCCTGAAATTCAGCTTCCTATCTAGAAATACTCCAAGATACTTGGCTCCATCTGAGAAGGTGATTTCAGTGCCGTCCAGAGAAATAGGATCAAAAGTAGGAATCTTATTTTTCCTTGTAAACAAAACAAGCTCTGCTTTACTTGGATTTACTCCTAGACAACAGTCTCTTGCCCATTTAGACAGATCTTTCAGAGAACCCTGAAGAATGTCCCTCAATGTTGGCAGATGCTTCCCCTTTACCACTATCGCGACATCGTCGGCATATGCGACAACATGACAACCTCGTGCTTTTAGAGATAGCAGCATTGAATTCAGTGCCAGGTTCCAAAGAAGCGGCGAAAGAACACCTCCTTGTGGTGTGTCCCTTTTGACAATTCGAGATATGTCTGACGCTCCCAATTCAGACGTTATACTTCTATTGGCAAGTAGGTTTTCCACCATTAAAACGATCCCACGCTTTACTCCCAGACCAGACAATGCCAAAATTATCGAGTCTGGGATGGCATTATTAAAAGCCTTTTCTATATCAAGAAAGGCCACCATAGTGTACTCCTTTACCGAAAGCGATCTCTCGATGGTACCAACGAGCTCATGCAGAGCTGTTTCTACCCTTGCTGTATGCATGTTGCTTTGTCGAAAGCAACCTCGGGTCAATCACTCTACGCAAATATGAGTCTATCATTCGTTCCATTGTCCTTAACAAAAAAGAAGACATACAAATTGGTCTGAAATCCTTCGGAGCTGTGTAGGAACTTTTCCCAGCCTTCGGGATAAAGACGACACTGGTATCCCTCCATATTAAAGGAATATACGACCAGTTGATGCATGCTGTGTATAGATTATACAGCAACGGGGCTATATAGACCGAAGCAATTTCAGATGCTTGGGCGTCAGAACGTTCCAAAGCTTGAAACGGCGTCATGGACTTGCCCGGAAAATGCGTGTTTAAAAGGAGATCCAGCGACTCTTCACTGGATGAAGACCACACCCCATTAGGATCTTTCAGGTATCCTAGGGTGCTAGGTGAAGAAGCCAGAACCTTGCGAAGCCTGGATGCATCAGAAACGTCTTCTATGTTTCCACAGAAGTTTTTCCAAGAATCACATTTTGCATTTCTGATCATCTTCTTATAACTCTTAAGTTGCAGCCTGTATGCAAGTCCTCGTCCGCTCTTGAAAATTTTGCCTTATTAAAGAGCTTTCTGCACCTATTACAAACATTTGTTATATGGTCAACCAGACAGTCAATTTCCGCCAAACTATGCGGTTCAGATAAGGGTACTTCACCCAAAAGCAAAGAAAAAGTTTCCCTTTATTTAACCCAGTTTGTTCTCCTCAGATTTCTAGAGACTCTCTCTACCGGGGCACGCTCCCTGAGTAAAAACTCAATGTAGCGATGAGAAAGAATGGTTTTCCAAAACTTTCCTGTCATCCATTCTATCAGACAATGTATCTAATACAAGTGTTACGTTAAGAACCTCTTACCGCGTACTTGTAACGAAAGTTGGTTCACTACCCTTGTTACAAATATACAGGTTAGTGCTTAACAAAAACTTCAAAAGTGATTCGCCTCTGTCATTTGTGTCTGTACTTCCCCATATCGAATGATGTGCATTAGCATCACAGCACACTACTAACTGGTGTCAACTAGATTCAGACTCTTGGTGAGCCCTCACCTTTGGCAACCATCAACTTTAACCCAGGAGTCTTCAATCCGCAAACCCTGCCACCCCGCACCCAGGGCTCTTGGATAAAAACAAAGTCAACTGCTCCTGTCGTCAGGCGCAGCAAGAGTGCAACTGAGGCTGCCTTACAGTGATGGAGGTTTATTTGTAGGAACCGCAACATCTTGCTTTTTTTTCCACCATCCTTTCAACCACCGTGTTGTTGGCTTCATCCTCCGTGTTATCATAGAGGTCGCATTCGTCCCCAGATTCAGTTTCGAATAAGCCTGATGTGTGTCCCATCTGGTCTGAATCGGAGGCAACAGAACTCTCCAAATTCCTCACTGCATGGGCCTCGTCCTGAATTTCACCCATCGTGGCATAAGCTTTATCCTCCGTGCCATCACAGAGGTCGCATTCGTTACCAGATTCGGTTTCGAAAATGCCAGTCGCATCTCCCATCAGCCTAGAATCGGTCAGCTGAATATCAACCTTTTCCAGATTATCCTCCCCAGCCGACTCTGGTCGCCCTTGTAGACATTGACTCTTATATGAAAAAAGACAAATCTAATAATGCCGTCAGTCCTGGCTTAAAGCAGAAGCGATTCCTCATTAACCAAGACCACTGCTTGACGACGAGCGCCCTCCATCTCACCCAATCTGGCAATTTGCCAATTCTGAGTTGGAAGGTCAGGATTGCAGACTTTTATCATCTTTAGAATCACCTCAGTGTCACTTGTAGCCATTGGAATCCATGCATGAACTCTGGGTTGCGAGGGGATATCATGTTTTTCCACAACGTCCAGTCTGGCTGCAGGCCATAACTCTCCCACTTGGCTAATGGCAACCTTAAACACGGCTGCGGATCTTTCGTTCCCAATAGCAACGAGTTTTACTCGTCCCTGATACCAACCTGCGTTGACAGTAGTAGGGAGAAAATCAGGCATACTCTCAAGGAGCCTAAAGTAGATTTCATTTAATTTAGTTTCAACTAAACTCCACTCGTCCCTTGGAATACTACAATCCCCATTTTGCCTGTTTATCACAGCCCTAACGAAGTTACCTTTCACCACTTCACTAAAATACTGATTGTGAGTCCAGACGTTGCCGGTCACCTTAGATCTCTTAGACAAAGGTTTCTCGTCGGGCGAGCGCAACCTTTTACCAGACTTCGATGACGAGGCCGAAACAGTGCTCTGTTTTGGCAGATGCGCGCATTGCCAAAAGTTTGTCCTGTTCTTCAATGACTCCTTTCGCCCATGATAGAGACGCCCTCTCACGTTCGGAGAGCTTCGTTCCATCGAGTTGGCTTACAAGGAAAGTCTCCCTGGTGTCACCCGCAGATCTTTCTGTAATTGGTTTTATTTTGTAGATCAGAAAAAATAAAGGGACACGTAATTTTTTTAGCGGCCTAAATTTATATTTAGGGGGTAAAAAGGAGGGGGGAAGACAAGGTCATTTTTCAGTTTTTTTCGTTTATCTCCTATATTATGCAAAGAAACCTAGTCATGTTAGATACCAAATGAAAGGTCAAAACCCTAAGAACGTGTCCAAACATGCACAACTTTTCGTCATATTAAGTATTTTAGGACATTTTTGTTAATAAGTCGAAAAATATTAACTTCTTTGGCCCGTTGTTAGCAGCACGAGATAGGTATTTTTAATATCTTTAATCTGATACCAAACATGCCTATATTAATTTTGTTTAAATGGGCGTAGATCGTAAAAAACTGAAAACGGTCAATTTCCCCCCATACAAATCGACCCCCCCTAAAAATGAGTTTGGGCCGCTAAAAAAAATACGTGTCGAATTAATTTTCATTCTTAACAACATATCCAAATTTCATGAAGATCGGAGGGTGACACCAGGGAGACTTCCCTTGTTAGTCTGTTAATTATTTTCAAACAAAGCCTTGGTTGTGCCTGACCTTTGATGGCTTAAGTTTCTTTTTCTTTTACCACCAATATTAGGCTGAGCACTAGGGTGGGTCGACGAAATGCATATTTGCGAATCTCGTTAACTAATAGCAAAAACTCGACGCGCATTTTCGAGCTGAAAACGGGAAAAATTATGAAAAAAATTTAGGAGGGTACTTTTAGGCCTCTACAAGCGGTTTTAGTTCGCGGTTTTTGAAAAAAAAATATTTATTTTAATTTTTTAAAAATATTTTAAAAATTAAGTTAAATAATGCTTATTACGAAACAAGTTCCAAAAAAAATTATTTAGCCCGTGGATGCATTTTTATATCCAGGAAAGTTCGATTTATTTTATAAAAAAAAAAATATTTTTTTATTTCATAATAGCACTCAAATGGTGCATAAGGCCGATTTAAGAACATGAATGATAAAAATAAAAAATTGCGGGTATTTAGAGTGCAAAATATTCGCAAATTACAAAAAAATTAAAAATGGGTATCAAAATTTTCGTAAAATAAAGTTTTTTAAGAAAATGATAAAAAAACAAAACAAATTGGCGGCTATTTATAACAATCCGCAAGTGCAAAAAATTCGAAAGTACCAAAAAAAAAATAAAAAATGGAAAAATGGGTATCAAATTTTTGGTATAAAAATGCATCCACGGGCTAAAATTGGCGAGATAAAGTTTTTTTGGAACTTGTTTCGTAATAAGCATTATTTTACTTAATTTTTAAAATATTTTTAAAAAATTAAAAAAAATATTTTTTTTACAAAAACCGCGAACTAAAACCGCTTGTAGAGGCCTAAAAGTACCCTCCTAAAATTTTTTCATGATTTTTCCCGTTATCAGCTCGAAAATGCGCGTCGAGTTTTTGCTATTAGTTAACGAGATTCGCAAATATGCATTTCATCGACCCACCCTACTGAGCACCCCTACCAGAATCAAAGCCGGACTTCAAGGTCGCAACCCAAAGCCCAGTGCTAGGACCAGCAGTCTGTGAGGCAGAGCCTCGAATTAAATCGGTATCATTTGTGTCCATATTTTCGTTTTCCTTGATGTGGTCATGAAAATATCACAAAAATACCTATTACGAACAAACCTATTACGAACAATTTCAGTAATTCAATTAATAGCACGGAGTTAAATTAAAACACGTCCATACTTGTCAACAGGTGAACGATTGAAGATACGGCTAAGGTATGTTTGGAAAAAAATGTTAAGGCGAAAAAATATTAAATTTTTCCGCGTTTTTGGTGACTCCAAAAAAGAGGTGAATTTTTACACACAAAAAGTCCCTCACCTGTCCCGGAGTCCCCCATTAATTTTTCCCTTTCTAACATTTTATCCAAACATTACTATGCCCTATCTTCACTCCCTAAGGGGGCTTCCACACAAAGATTACAATAATAAAATTGCTCCTACCTTTAACTACTATCTCAAGGGTATCTCTGGAGAAGTCAAATGTATGACTGACCCTCAATATTTTTTCACCCCCACCATTTCCCACCATTAAGGTGGTGCTCGTTTACTTTTGATTTTTTTTATTAAATCCGCTCCTACCGCTCCAAGTGGGTTAAAAGAAAATGTGTCTTAAAACTAAAGACAGATTTCCTAGCTTTAGGGAAAATTTCTTTTACAGTAAGAATTTTTGTACATACTATATTAAACAACTTTTAAAAAAAAAAAAACAACAATGAACTATTTAAAAGTAAATGAACTATATTTGATTCCCATATTTAGGAAAATGTCTCATTTTTTATGGAATGTTTTATATTTGACATTTAAATTGGTTTCCATAAGAGCAAACAACAAAAACGAAAAAAGAAACTGAACGTTTTTTAAAAAGAAATAAATGTTGTTTTCAGTTTTGAATTATTATTTGTCTTTGACAATAGCAATTTTCTTCACATTTCATCAACATAAAAATAAGTAAAAAATTGTTGCTGAGGTAAAAATATAATTTGTTTACATGTTCTGGTTTGCTATTGCTAAACTGTATAAAATATTAATTTTTGCAAAAAAAAAAAAAAAATAAACACAATAAACAAATTAATGATTCTAAGAAATTTGTATTTAACTTAAATAATTCTTATGAATTGTTTACAATTAGTTATAAAAATTTAATCTGTTAAGTATCTATTTACTTTAGTTTTTAATGACAAATATATAAATGTCAAAGATGTTGACAATTTGTAAAGGTCAGTTTATTTAATCTTGAGAACGGTGTCATTTTAATTATAATAACACTTTTAATTAAAAGTACTGTTTTATTTAAGCTGACCAATCGTACTGATTTGATCAGTACATTTATTGATTTTTGAACATGTGTAGAGCGGAGTGAACTGTTCGGAGCAAAATTTTGACAAAATCGTCTAGGATATTTGTATTCTGCATAAAATTCTAAGAAAAAATGCCTAGCAAACAATGTCTCAAAAATCAGTTTTGACCCCCCCAATTTTCAAAAATAGTTTTGTACGATATACGCCTTTTCCATTAATCAGCACGAGAAAAAGGGTATTTTTTGACGTGGGATCTTTAGATTGTGTACATAGATACACTATGCAGCCATTCAGACATTCCCATTTACAGTTTTATTAAATTCCAAAATCTCGCGATTTTATTCGCGATTTTCATTTTTTAAAAATCACAAAATATGAAAAAGTAGTGTAATTTGATGAGCGATAACTTCTTAAGTAAACATCCGATTTTTAAAATCAAAATTGAAATTAAAAGCTTAAGTCCTCTAGATTAAACTTGAAAGTTAACAAAAATTGCGTTATTAAAAAAATGCATTTGCATTTTCGTCAACTTTCACCTCTTTTGATTTCTTTTTAATTAACATATTATGAAAGTATGACATTTTTACAAAAAAAAATCAGTCATCTTTTTAAAAGGACACAAAAGTCTTCTATTTTTAATATTTTTTTTTTAAATTATGCCCATATAAAAAGATTTTTTTTTTTTTTTAATTATGCCCATAAAAAAGATGTTTTTTTTGTTTTTTTTAATTTTGTTAATAAATGGCCCTTACCACAAGAAAACAAAAAGTCTATTTTAACAAAAGTTTTATTTTAAATTTCAAATTTTCTATACATTTTTTGAAAGTCGATTTTAAAAACAAAAACAATTTGTATGGAAATAAAATTAAAAGCTCATTTTAAATTTATTTTATTTTCTTGTGGTAAGGCTGAATGATTTTAGGATTTTCAAATCGTTTATCTATGTACTTTGAAGATCTATAACTCCTTAAGTTAACATCGGATTTTGATAATCAAAATTGAAATTGAAAGCTAAAATCCTCTACTTTAAACGAAAAAGTTTTAAAAAATTGTGGCAATAAAAGAATGGTGTAGTTTACCACTTTTTAATTTTTTGTGGATTTTTAAAAAATTAAAATCGTGAATAAAATCGTGAGTTTTTGGAATTTGTAAATGGGAATGTCTAAATGGCTAATCAGAGTATCTGGCTTCATAATAAAAAAAATCTGAAGATTCAAGTCCAGATTGTTGTTTTTAAGTGCTCTCTAGCGGCGGTTTGGAGCAAAACTGATTTTTGAGACATGGTTTGTTCGTCATTTTTTCTT
This sequence comes from Pegoplata infirma, assembly GCA_963921195.1. Lineage (NCBI taxonomy): Eukaryota > Metazoa > Arthropoda > Insecta > Diptera > Anthomyiidae > Pegoplata > Pegoplata infirma. The sequence goes on from OY992538.1 coordinate 109,542,651, forward strand.
AGAATTTTATGCAGAATCCGAATATGCTAGACAATTTTGTCGAAAAAAAAATTACTCCGCCCTAATGTGTACACACAAAAAAAAACCTTGTCAAATTACTAGAAAAAGTTGTGTAATCCCATTTTACCAATATTTGACAGTTTTCCTTGTTTGTTAACAAAAAATTTTTTTATCGGAATTAAACATTTTTTTTGTAATTTTACAATTTTTTTTTTGTAACTTTACAAATTTCAATGGGTTTTTACCAGGGTTGGCAACCGATACCCACCTAAAATAACGGTATTTGGCTGTTGTACCGCAACCAATAAAGATATGGACATTTTCAAAAGCTATTATGAAAGCTTATGAAATTTCTAGTATTTTAAATGTGTCATTTTTGTTAACAAAAAAACGACATTTTCTAATTCTCTGGGTCCAAGTTCAGGACTTTGAACTTCTTGTAGCATAAAAATGTTGCATTTGATAAACAAAAAGACAAAAAATCACGTTAAAAACTGATATTTTTCAGTGGTTGGTTTAGTTCTTCAAGTGGGAACTTTTTCCCCCTGGTATAAAAACAACTAGAAAATTTAGAAAAATCTAAATACATAAACTAAAAAAAATAGTTTACAGATTACGATTCTGTTTTCCAGTCCGGCTCACTTCAGCTAGGCCACCGTAGCTTATTTAAATAATGATTTACATTTTGTTATGTTTCTCTTGTTTGTAGATTTTCGATTTTCAAATATACTGGTTAATGTTGCCATGTGGTAATATTTTATTGAAAAAAATTTGCGATGATGGTAACTAATATAATTGGAAATGCGATATTCGGTATGGCGATACTGCGTTAATCGAGTGACACCTAGTGCCGATAGGTGTCACTTCCAAAACTATGTGGTTTTTTTATTTTATTTATTAATTTTAAGTTACTTTCGAAGTTTAAGGTTGTAATAAAATGAAAACTGTAATTCTTATTTTCTTTTAACATGATAATGTTTTTAGGCTGGGGTCTAATTTTAAAAAAGTTGCAGGACGCCACCTCAGTTTGACTATATAAGCTAACTATTAAACAAAAAAGAAAATACGAATTACAGTTTTCATTTTTTTACAACCATAATAAATAAAATAAAAAAGATATAGTTCTGGTAGTAACACCTAGCGGCGATAGGTGTCACTCGTAACGCAGTATTGCCATACCGAATATCGTATTTCCAATTAGATTAGTTACCATCAGACACCTAGAGCTTGTATGCGCATTGTAAATATAGAGGGCGCATGCTTATTTTTTCCAGTAAATTCCGGAAACGGAAGAGAATAAAAAAATAATTATTATTAGAAAAATAAGCAAATAAACCCAAATAAGTGCAAAAACGATTTGTTTTTATATGCTTTATTGATTTTTTTGTAGTAATCAAGATTTCAGTAATTAACAAGTGAAATTAGGAACTTTTAATAAACTGCCGGAAACAGTTAAAATAACGCCATCTAGTGAGCAGTATAGAAAAGAAGCATTTGGTGCATCTTTATTATATATGTCTTTGTTTACCATCATCGCAAATTTTACCAATAAAATATTACCACATGGCAGCACTAACCAGTATATTTGAAAATCGAATATCTACTTGTAAGAGAAACATAACAAAATTTAAATAAATATTTAAACAAGCTATGGTGGCCTAGCTGAGGTGAGCCAGACTGGAAAACGGAAGGTCCGGCGATCGAATCCCGTGATCAGCCAACTTTTTTTTTTTATTTAGTTTTTTAACATGATAATGTTTTTAGGCTGGTGTCTAATTTTAAAAAAGTTGCAGGACGCCACCTCAATTTGACTATATAAGCTAAAAATTAACGAAAAAGAAAACAAGAATTACTATTTTAATTTTCTTAAAACCAAAAATTTTAATAACTTGGATTTGTAACTTGGATAATAATTCACCTCGTGGTGAATAAAACTGTTTATCACCATCTGGTGAATAAAAAGTAACAAAATTATTTTTCAACAAAAAAAAAATTTTTTTTCATCAAATTTTTTTTTTCATCAATTTTTTTTTCATCAATTTTTTTTTTCATCAAATTTTTTTTTCATCAAAACTTTTTTCATCAAATTTTTTTTTCATCAAATTTTTTTTTTTCATAAATTTTTTTTTTTTTTTCATCAATTTTTTTTTTTTCATCAAACTTTTTTTCCATCAAAATTTTTTTCCATCAAAAATTTTTTTTTTTTCATAAATTTTTTTTTCATCAAATTTTTTTGTTTCATCAATTTTTTTTTTTTTCATCAAATTTTTTTTTTTTTCATTAAGTTTTTTTTTTCTTAAAACCAAAAATTTAAATAACTTGGATTTGTAACTTGGATAATAATTCACCTCGTGGTGAATAAAACTGTTTTTCAGCAGCTGGTGAATAAAAAGTAACAAAATTATTTTTCAAAAAAAAAAAATTTTTTTCATTAATTTTTTTTTTTATCAATTTTTTTTTTCATCAAATTTTTTTTTTTCATCAATTTTTTTTTTTATCAATTTTCTTTTTTCATCAAACTTTTTTGTTTTCATCAAATTTTTTTTTTTCATCAATTTTTTTTTTTCATAAATTTTTTTTTTTATAAATTTTTTTTCTTTCATAAATTTTTTTTTTTGTTTCATCAATTTTTTTTTTCATAAATTTTTTTTTTTTTCATTAATTTTTTTTTCATCAAATTTTTCTTTTTTCATCAAAATTTTTTTTTTCATAAATTTTTTGATTTTCATCAAATTTTTTTTTCATCAATTTTTTTTCATTAATTTTTTTTTCATCAAATTTTTTTTTTCATCAAATTTTTTTTTTCATAATTTTTTTTTTTATTATATTTTTTTTCATCAAATTTTTTATTATCATTTTTTTTGTCACCAAAAAATTTTTTTTGTTCATATTTTTTTTCATCAATTTTTTTTTACATCCAAAAATTTTTCTTTTCATCAAAAACTTTTTTTCATTAAAATTTTTTTTTAACATAATTTTGTTTTTCGTGAAAAAAAAATATTTTTTTTTACCAAAACTGCTTTAAGCTTTCCGCATAAAAATTTTCCGTTTGTTTATCAAATATACATAAAACAAGCGAGAGTGTTATATTCTTTGGTGCCGAATCTTTTATACTCTCCAAAATGTTAAAACACTTTTTTGCACTTTTTTTGCACTCACTTACGGTCTTTTGGTTTTTTAATGGGGTCCTAGACTGATATTTCAATTCTTTTTGCATGGAATAGCAAAGTAACACAACATTATTTTTTCTAAAAAAAACTTTGCTTTGGCAAGTACAATCAAATCTTCCGCAAAACATTATCATGATTTAATGTTTTGGGCAAGAGTACAAAATTCGCAGGCATTTTTTGTTTAATCATTAGCTTATATAGTCAAACTGAGGTGGCGTCCTGCAGCTTTTTTAAAATTAGACACCAGCCTAAAAACATTATCATGTTAAAAAAAAAAAAAAAAATCGTAAAAAACTGAAAAGGTCAACAACATATCCAAATTTAATAAAGTTTGGAAGGTGACACCAGGGAGGCTATCCTTGTAAGTTTTATCTGTTATATTATTTTTATCTTGGTAATCTGTATTTTACAGATTTTTCTGATAAAATATAGATTTAAGCAAAATATATATATTCGATTAGAGTTTTATTCTAGTTCGAGGCCCAAATATATTTCTATATATGATATTGTCATAATAGAGTATTTTTAATTTATTGCTTTAAAAAAGTTACTCATCTCATAGTATATCTGTACTGATCAGTTTCATCCCCACTAAGGAATCTTCAGCAGACTTTAGAGAATCATCGTTGGTCAATCAAATATCAAACCAGACATAATATTTGATATATTTCACAAGTTATTTGAGAAATACTATTATGAAGGTCCGAAATCTGTTTTCCAACAAAAATAACTCTTTTAAAGCAAAAATTGTATATACTAAACCACCATCGGTAATTATTAATATATGTGTTGCTGTTATTTTACAATAACAACAGTGCCTAACCAAACAATAGTGTTGGTAGGATAAGTCTGCTGAAGATTCCTTAGTGGGGATGAAACTGACCAGTACAGACATACTATGAGATGAGTAACTTTTTTAAAGCAATAAATTAAAAATACTCTATTATGACAATATCATATATAGAAATATATTTAGGCCTCGAACTAGAATAAAACTCTAATCGAATATATATACATATATAAAGGCCGAATAAATACATTTTATTTTTATGTACCTTTTTGGTACTAAAAATAAAAAAACAACATTTAACACAAAGTTTAGTACGACTTATCCTACCAACACTATTGTTTGGTTAGGCACTGTTGTTATTGTAAAATAACAGCAACACATATATTAATAATTACCGATGGTGATTTAGTAAATACAATTTTTGCTTTAAAAGAGTTATTTTTGTTGGAAAACAGATTTCTTACCTTCATAATAGTATTTCTCAAATAACTTGTGAAATATATCAAATATTATGTCTGGTTTGATATTTGATTGACCAACGATGATTCTCTAAAGTCTGCTGAAGATTCCTTAGTGGGGATGAAACTGATCAGTACAGACATACTATGAAATGAGTAACTTTTTTAAAGCAATAAATTAAAAATACTCTATTATGACAATATCATATATAGAAGTATATTTGGGCCTCGAACTAGAATAAAACTCTAATCGAATATATATACATATATAAAGGCCGAATAAATACATTTTATTTTTATGTACCTTTTTGGTACTAAAAATAAAAAAACAACATTTAAGCAAAATACTTAGTTTTTTTTTTTTGTAACCAAAAAACTAAGTTTTATCTCTATTTTTGATTATTTCTATTTTTTCTTAATGTCATAGCAAAAAACAGATTTTTCTGAAAAAATATTGTTTAGAGTATTTTTTTTGTAACCAAACACCAAAATTTTATCAGTATTTTAACATAATAATGTTTTGGCTGGTGTCTAATTTTAAAAAAGTTGCAGGACGCCACCTCAGTTTGACTATATAAGCTAACGATTAACAAAAAAGAAAATTTGGAATTACTGTTTTCATTTTCTTAAAACCAAAAATTTTTGTAACTTGGATAATAATTCACCTCGTGGGGAATAAAACAAATATTCACCAGCTGCTGAATAAAACGTTACATAATTATTTTGCATCAATATTTTTTTTTTTTCATCAATATTTTTTTTTTCTTCAATATTTTTTTTCCTTAATATTTTTTCAATATTTTTTTTTTCATCAACATTTTTTTTTTTTTTCATTAATATTTTTTTTTGATCAATACTTTTTTTTAATCACTAATTTTTTTTTTATCAAATTATTTTTCATCATACTTTTTTTTATCAATATTTATTTTTTCATCAATATTTTTATATTCATTAATATTTTTTTCATCAACATTTTTTTTTTCATCAATATTTTTTTTCATCATATGTCTTTTTCATCAATATAATTTTTTTCATCAATATTTTTTTTTCATCAATATTTTTTTTTAATCAATTTATTTTTTTTTTTCTTTATATTTTTTTTTTTTCATCAATATTTTTTTTTTTTTTCATCAATATTTTTTTTTCATCAATATTTTTTTTTATCAATAATTTTTTTTTCATCACTATTTTTTTTTTTCATCACTATATTTTTTTTATCAATATTTTTTTTTCTCAATTTTTTTTCATCAATATTTTTTTGCATCAATATTTTTTTTATTAAAATTTTTATATATTGTTGGACTATATATTTTAGAACTGAATTTTTATTTAGTTAGGTTTGAGTCCATAATAATTATTTCTGAGAAATAATAATTGTTGTACAATGAGAAAATCTGAAAAAAATCAAGTGACAACACAGGCTAAGTGGAGATGTCGACAGCTTTCGAAAGATGCCACCCTTCCATCATCAGCACTCCTTCGATTGCCACACACTTAATGTGTGTCATATTAAAATTAGCCATTTAAATGAAACTCTTAAACACTTTAAGAATCGGAATTACTCCTCTTTGTGTTGAATAACCCGTATACACCATCATTCGTGTTGTTTTCATTTAGCAGAAACTTAATCTATCTTAACTTTTAACAGAGTTGTATTTTTCCCATTGTTAACCTTTAGTAGAACTTTTCAAGTCTTGAAAAAGGTCCGTTAGGTTTGAATGAATACAACACGAATGATGGTGAATGCGGGTTATTCAACACAAAGAGGAGTAATTCCGATTCTTAATTTGTTTAAAAGTTTCATTTAAATGGCTAATTTTAATCTGACACACATTAAGTGTGTGGCAATCGATGGAGTGCTGATGATGGAAGGGTGGCATCTTCCGAAAGCTGTCGACATCTCCACTTAGCCTGTGTTGACACTTGATTTTTTTTAGATTTTCTCATTGTACAACAATTATTATTTCTCAGAAATAATTAATATGGACTCAATCCGAACTAAATAAAAATTCAGTTATTAAATTTTTTTTATCGAATTGTTTTGTTTATCAATATTTTTTTATCATAATTTTTTTTTTCATCAATATTTTTTTCATAAATTTTTTGGCAAAAGTGCGCTTTAAGGAGCACAAAAATTTTTCGGGGGAAACACGAAATTAAAATTTAAGGGGCTGGGCCCCGGACCCACCTGGTGCCAAAAGAGCCTTCAGGTTTGTGTGGATACTTAAATTTAAGGCAATTAAAAAAGAAAATTAAATAAAAAGAGGGCTAGGTCCCAGGGGCCTTCTAGGTCCATAAAACCGTTCTGATGGTATTTTTTCAAAAAAAATATAATATTTTTCTTAATTATTAAAAAGAACGTCCAGCCGGTCTTTCGGCCGGGCTCAGGGCCTACAAAACCCATAAATTAATTTAGTAGCATCGCAAAATAAAGTTTGTTTTGTGTCTTTTACCCGGTTAATTACTAAATGGCTAATTTATTGAACAGAAAGATAATAAAATGGATCTAGGGGGTACAATATTGTTAAAATACATACAAAAAATACATGTTTGTAATCGTTAGCAAATTACCTATCATTTAAATACACATACATATATGTTGGTGGGTGTGGCTGTTGTTTTGCTCCAGGGGGTCTTCCGGGGCCCAGTCCCCTTAAATTTTAATCGTGGCATATTTTTGTTTGCCAAAATATTCGTGTCCCGTAAAGTGCACCTTAGCAAAATTTTTTTCATCAAATAATTTTTTATCAATAATCTTTTTTCATTAAAAACTTTTTTTCATAAAAAAGTTTTTTATCGACAAACACAGACAAACAGATTGATGGATATCACTAAAAGGTCTTAAAAACCATTATGGATCAATAATATATAAACAAAATGGGGTCCTCGAACGATATTTTGATGTGTTTTGCATGGAATGACATTTCATTAATTTATATCTCGTTATTTTTTCTAGAAAAATTTTGCTTTAGAAAGATCACCTATTTATACAGCAGAACATTATCAAGATTCAATGGTTTGGGCAAGAGTACAAACTTGGCAAAATTTTTTTTATTTTTTTCTGGGTTAACCAATAAAAAACACTAAAAAAGTGTTTTGGGTATTGTGGAGGGTACTGGTGGACTCAGAAAATTTAAAATCACCTTTTTCACTTGCCTTTTATTATTTTTTAAGAATTAAAAACTAGTAGAAAAGTTAAATTCGACTTAGCCGAATCTATGAATACCCTCCACAATGCCCTTTTAAAGTGATAGTAAATTTTCTAACGTGAAAAAATTAACATTTTTATTAGAAATATTTTATTTTGTGTAAAAAAACTTTTTTTTAGTAATTAAAAAAAAAAAATAATTTACAATTTTTATTTTTGAGTGTAAAATTTTTTTCGAGTGTATTTTTTTTTTTTAGCGTCAAAACATTTTTGAGTGACAAAAATACGCTGTAAAAATTTTTTGTAACTTACCAATGTTTTTAAAACTGTTTAACGGCTTTTCAACTCGTGAAACTAATCTCAAATTCAAGGTTTCGCTTATAACTTTTAAACCACTAAACCGATATCGCTGAAAATCAACACAAACCAAGCTAGCGGAACGACAAATATATACGCCAGCATCCTCAGATGCCTTTCGAAAGTTAGCGTGTTTATTATCTCGTAAATTCAACGAAAAACCCTTGCTGAAATTCAGTTTTTTACTCATAACTTTTGAACCACTAACACCGATTTCGCTGGATTGCAATACCAACCTGACCAGATAAATGCCCAATATATATGCCAAACTTCAGAAGTCTCTGTAAAGTCTTTCAAAAGTTAGTGTGTTTTCTACAGACGAACAGACAGACTGACGTACGGACGGACATCATAAGATCGACTTAAAATCGATCGAGGATCATGAATATGGCACCATGAAAAATGACCCCAATGCAAAATGGCCCCAAAACGAAAACGAAAAATGGCCCAAAATTTTTATATGGAGTACAACAACACGAAAATTTGGTGTTATTTTTCATTGTTATTTGAGGTAATTTTTCCTATTAATTTTGGGGCCATTTTTTATTTTAATATGACCCCAAAATTATTAGGGCCATTTTTCATTTCTTGTCGTATTTAAATTAAGACTTTTAACAATTGGCATGCATTTATTAATATGTGTACAAAATCTCTGTGAAATTTTTTTTTTTGCTTTAAAGTTTTTCTGCGTAGCCGGCCTTAGGTCGGACTTAGGCAAAACAAACATTTAACCCACCCTCTCCGCAAAATAAAGTTTTTTTGGGTATTATATTTTTAATATTTTTTTATGTTTTAATATTTTTTTATGTGATTTCTTATACAACAAAACAAAAATCTGAAGTGACAAAACAAAAAGTACACGGTGCCCTGGAGAGGATTTAAATAAAATGTTGGTGTTACTCCAATTTTTAAGCGGATTATGTTTTTGGACTATAAAAGAAAGAAAATGAGCCAAAAAAGAAAAAAAAGTACTAGGCGCTTTTTTTTTGGCGGGCAAAAAGATGAATTTCAAAAAAACAAAAAAGAATTTATTCTTTCAAATGCATCAAACTTTTTTTATACAGATGTAAATTCATCACATATTCATTTGTCAGTGAGATTTAAATACATATGTGACATATTTTTTCAGATATGAGACTTAAAAGAATAATTTCACTATTTAGTGAGACTAAATCAAATTTCTTCTTTAATTTAATGAAAATTTTAACTCTAGCAGCTACTTCACATTTAATATTGATCCTGTTTCTAGATTTTGAAGGGGGGAAGTTACCCCAACAATACAAACAAAATTTTCAAAGGATTTTTGGCGAAATAAACAAAATTAAAAAAGGATATTAAGTCCATCCATAAGTTTCGCAATAAACAAATAGTCCAAACCACTTTCTGTATCTCTTTTTAAACTATTTACTTTATTTTACTCTTCCTTAGGCATTGCAAACGCATTTTTAATGATTTTTACTATCGTTTTCTGATTTTTCTTAGTTTTGAAAAAAAAATTTAAAAAAAAAGTATTAATTCTTTTAAAATTATATGACTCACTAAGGTCTTAACTGAGGCAGCTTTGTGTTCTGCTGTCCGTCTGAGTAGTACACTGAAAACTTTTAAGAACTAACATTTTTAAATACAATTTACAAGGACATATTTCATTTTGTTTCAATTAATAGTGAAATTATTCTTTTAAGTCTCATATCTGGAAAAATATGTTACATATATATCTAAATCTCACTGATAAGTAAATATGTGATGAATTTACATCCGTATATACAAATTTTAATGCATTTGAAAGAATAAATTCTTTTTTGTTTTTTTGAAATTCATCTTTTTGCCCGCCAAAAAAAAAGCGCCTAGTACTTTTTTTTCTTTTTTGGCTCATTTTCTTTCTTTTATCTTCTAAAAACATAATCCACTTAAAAATTGGAGTAACACCAAAATTTTATTTAAATTCTATCCAGGGCACCGTGAGTAGGAAGGAACCTTAATAGATTATTTGAAATGTTTATTTCATTTTGGTATAGGTTTTAAGTGGCTGCTTACGCTTTACCCCAGCAAAACTTAGATTACCAAATAAGGTATAAAATATGGTATAGGATCTCTTATTTTATACATTGCAGCATTGATGATTTTAACTGGCGATGAGACTCAAAGTAATGCATCCACATTATCACAAAGAATACCAGTAAGGTATAAAATAAGTCATAAATTTATAACGGAGAATACGAGTAAGGTGTAAAATATATGATATTTTATAGGTTACGAGAAATGAAATAATAAAGCATACCAGAAGATAATATATAAGGTGTTACGAGTAGTGAAAAGGTAATTTTGTATTAAATTTACTCACGTGATTGTAAGTGAGTGTAAGTAGATAAAATATGCTCGTGAGTGTGTGTCGTTAGAAATTTCCTGTCGTGTGCCCATCTCTATTTTAAACTTATGCATTTTTTATAAAATAATTATTTTTTATGTTATTGTAATGCATTATGCATCCAATTACAAATAATACATTATTTCAAACTCTCAAATAATACATAATGTAACCAAATATAAGTCTTCCATGATTTAATGTTTAGAAATAACAAATATCAAATACATTTTTTTCCAATAATCATGCATTACGTAGCAAATTATTAGTAATGCATTATTTTTCACTTGAAAATAATACGTTGTGGAACAAATGTTTGGTAAGACATCAAAAAATAATGCTACAAATAAGTTATATGCATTACCTGGTAATGTGTTATATAATCACTACCCATTACCAAAGTTTCGCTGGGACGTCAGCACACATGGACTCTGAGGTCCGTTGGTCTCAGGGTGTAATAAAATCCTACTTAAATTTTATTTCCGCGTTATTTACGTTAATTATTTTATTTTTTTTAACTTTCAAATCATATAGGTGTGAAGAAAGCGCCGCCTGCGAAATATTTTTACAAAAGATTTTAACAAAAAATTAAAAAAAAATCGCGCGATTTTTGTTTAAATCCCTTGTTAAAATTTTTCGTCTGCGGCGCTTTCTTCACACCTATATGATTTTAAAGTTTTTTAAAGCAAATATGTACTTATTATTGCTACTGCCATTATACAAAATCTTAGAAACGATAAGTCATCAAAGAATATAATTGATTCCAACTTCTTCGAGTGGGTTGATAAAATACCCAGCAAAAAAAGAGCTTACCATTCACTACAAAATTCACCACAACTTATGAGCCAGATGTACTTCTTCTTCAACTGAAACATTGATGAATTTAATATGGGCGTGACACACAAAGTATGTTCTTTTTTTCGCCAATCTTCAGTGGCGAAAGTTTGACACTTAAGTATAACATATACCACTAGTGTTTATTATGTACATATATATTAACATTTTTATCACAACTTCTGAAGTAGTGATCCGGATGTTAATATAACTTGACTTTTTGAAAGCGCTTTTTTCATCACTTCTTTAGAAGTACATATTTCTTGGCATTTTGGGTGTGATTATGTCATTTTTATTTGGTGATTTAGAACTTCTAAATTAGAAGTTCTTTTTATACCCTCCAACCACAGTATGGGGGTATACTCACTTTGTCATTCCGTGTGTAACATATCGAAATATCGGTTGGGGACCCCATAAAGTATATATATTATTGATCCATGATCGATTCTAAGACATTCTAGCGATGTCCGTCCGTCCGTCCGTCTGTAGAAATAACGATGCAGTCCAAACCAAAAGAGCTAGACACCTGAAATTGGGCAAGAATATATATTATGTTACTGGTAAGGTTAAGTTCGAAGATGGGCAAAATCGGACCAGGGGGAAAAAAGTTCCCCCTTGAAGAACTAAAACGACCCCTGAAAAACACGATATTTTTACGAGTTTTTTTTAATTTTTGCTCAACAAATGTAACATTTGTATTGCATATTATGTTCATAGACCTGCGCTTGGACCAAGGGGGCTAGGAAATTCGATTTTTTTCAGGACGCCCCCCTTTGGGGGCGTGGTTAAAGAAATTAATTAAAAATAACGATAAAAATGTATTATTTAAGCGTAAATATCATAAACAAATAATTTGTAAACATATAAAGCGGCGATACAGGTGTCCCCCACCAACTCCACCGACACCCCCCCCCCCCTGCAAAAAAAAAGACGCCCCTGCGATTTTTTTAAATTTTAAACGTGTTGGAGGGTATAAAAGATTCGGCACAGCCGAATTTAACACCCTTACTTGTTTCACTTATTTTTGTTAGATTGATTGAAAAAGTATTTTTTTGTAATATTTACACTAAAAACACTGTTCGACAGCAAAGACCTCCCAGTGAAATTTTTAACTGGTCCTTGTAGATTTTGGTCTCCTGCTTCCAAATCTACCGTCCAAATTTTTCTAGTAAGTACAGTTTTTGAGATATTTGCTGTTAAAAAGTAAAAAAAAAAATAAACAATATTTTAGCACTTTTAGGGGTCCACTGTTACGTATTCTTAAGTTGCTCCCACCAAATAGGATTTGATTTCATATAAAATGGACTTCCTGATTCCAAAACTGCAATCCAAATTTTTTAAGCATGTTCTGTTTTTGAGATATTCGCGTTTGAAAATTTTAGTGTGATTTATAAAGAATATAAAAGTGCGCAACAGTGGAGTTTGAGTTTTTCAAACGCCAATATTTTAAAAACAGTACGCGATAGAAAAATTTGGATACCAGATTTGGAATAAAGATGTCTTATTTTAACTAAATCGAGTACTATTGTGTTTGAGCAACTTAAGAATACGTTACAGAGGAGACCCAAATATTTCAATATTCAAACGCGAATATCTTAAAAACCTTACGTAATAGAAAAATTAATTTCATTGATAACACAGGTTCACAATATTTGAACTTTTTCAATTTGCTTGACCTTTGACAGCTGATTTATATGGATTTTAGTGTGCTGATTCCGAATCTGTTATCCAATTGTTTCCATCAGCTCGCGTTCGCGAGCAAATCGCAAAAATTAAAAAAGGAGTGTTTAATAATTAGTATATATATCGACCTTTTTTGAATTTAAGTTTTTGTGTTTTAGAATACTCTAATTAGGCTTTCAAGGTCACGTAATTTTCAATTTTAAATAAAAGACATTTATTTAATTTTCTTCCTCCAACGTTTCGCTGGGATTTTTCCAGCCTCCTCAGGGATTATATTTTATTAAATCTGGCAACCATACATATAAACAAAAAAAGGAAAATAACATAAGAGAACTGATATTTAAAGAACAACAACATAATACACAGCATTATAAAATTTGAACTTACAAATAATCTTCCGTCAAATTTTACACTTAATTTTCAAATATAATAATTGTTTTACACAGCACATAAAATACAACATAAAACACATAATTAATTTAAAAAATAATTGCAAATAAAATTAAAAATATCACAGTAAAAATTTTTCTAACACTACGTATCACAGTTTTTGTCTTAATACTAAGTTATTGCAAGTGTGTAGTTTGCGTTAGTGTTGTCTTTATCTTCTTTTATGTTAATCGCTACTTTCATTTTCTGTTGGATCCTCAAGCTTTCTAGTGTTAGACGTTTATTTTGGTTTCGTTCTTTGTTAAGTATCTTGAATTCGTCCAAATTGGGCTTATGTCCCATCTCTATGCAGTGTTGAGATAAACCTGTTGTGATTTTGTTATTTCTAATGTCAGCTGCATGTTCAGTAGAGTGTCCCTTATTTTGGAAATGTTGGAAATCTTGAGACGGTACCCGCTCATTTTTTTCCTTTTGACTTAAAAATAACTCAGGAAAAATTTTACGCCCCTAGGACCACGCCTTCCCTACGCGACGGGGCCTTAAAGAGCGGGGCCTAAAAAATCATTTTTCCATACAAACCAAAAAAATTTTTTTTTTATTTTTAATTTTTTTGTTATTAATTATTATATTACTTGGTTTGCTTATTCACGACAAAAAATTTGATTTTGGAGGGATAAGTCTTTCAGCGCTAAAAAATTTTTCGCAAAAAAAAAATTTGGGCGGCCGGGGTCCTACAGTAAAAAATTTTTAAAAAATATTTTTTTTTAGTTTTGACCAGCAACGGTTTTAGTTGCTATGTTGCTTTAAATGATATATATTCCAAAAAAAAAATTATTCATATCTGTGACATCTTTATCTTTTTCGAAAAAAAAAATTTTGAACCGTAGGAATCCTACGGTAAAAAATTTTTAAAAAATATTTTTTTTTAGTTTTGAAAAGCAATGTTTTTAGTTTTTATGTTGTTTTTAATGATATATATTCCAAAAAAAATATTATTCATATTTGTGACATTTTTATCGTGTATCGAAAAAAATCATCAATGCATTTTTTACCCTTTTTTAGAACACGATTAAGATGTCACAGATACAAAAAATATTTTTTTATGAATATATATCATTTAAAGCAACATAGCAGCTAAAACCGTTGCTGGTCAAAACTAAAAAAAAATATTTTTTAAAAATTTTTTACTGTAGGACCCCGGCGGCTCAAAATTTTTTTTTGCGAAAAATTTTTTAGCGCTGAAAGACTTATCCCACCAAAATCAAATTTTTTGTTGTGAATAAGCAAACCAAGTAATATAATAAATAATAACAAAAAAATTAAAAATCAAAAAAAAAATTTTTTGGTTTGTATGGAAAAATGATTTTTTAGGCCCCGCTCTTTAAGGGCCCGTCGCGTAGGGAAGGCGTGGTCCTAGGGGCGTAAAATTTTTCCTGAGTTATTTTTAAGTCAAAAGGAAAAAAATGAGCGGGTACCGTCTCAAGATTTCCAACATTTCCAAAATAAGGGACACTCTAATGTTCAGTCATTCTCGTACCAGCACTTCTCTTCGTCGTTCCTATGTAAACTTTTCCGCACTCTTCGTTCGTTTTACCATCGCATGTAATTTCATAAACTACATTGCTTAGTTGCGTTTTTTCTATTTTCGTTTTTGTTTTTGTAAATAATGAGTTTATTGTTTTGTTTGATCTGTGTGCTATTGTTACATCTTCGTTTTTAATTATTTCTGCAAGTTGTGTGTTTTCTGTTAGCTTCGGTATAAATGACAGGCTATAGTATTTTTTAGTGTTACCAGATCTATTATCTGTGGTTTCCCCGGATGTGTAATTTGTTGCCTTGTTTATTAAATTATTTATAATATATGATGGATAACCATTTTTATTTAATATATCCTTTGTTATATTTATGTTTTTTGTTCTGAATTTTGTATCACAGAGTTCAATTGCCTTTTTAATGAGATTTGTTGCAGTATTAATTTTCTGTCTCATGGGTTGAGTGGAATTAAAATTTATTAAGCGCCCTGAGGCGATGGGTTTCGTGTACCAATCTGTTATAATCGTGTTGTTTTCTCTATATATTTTCATATCTAAGTATGGAATTGAATTATTAGTCTCCTTTTCTATCGTGAATTTTAATTTGGTGTGGTAGCTGTTAAAAGTCTTCAATATTATTTCTTCGTCTTCTTTTTTTATTATAGCGAATAAATCGTCAACGTACTTAGTCAAAAGTTTTATCTGTACGTTGCGTTTATTAAGTTCTTCCATTGTCTCTTCTAGTAGAGTATCTAAAACAATGTCCGCGATCGTTGGTGACAACGGATTACCCATTGGCATGCCATAGGTCTGATTGTAATATGTGCTACCATAAACAAAGTAATTGTTGTCATTTAAACAAAACTTTAATAACGTTAAAAATTGCGACCTGGGAATTTTGGTGTGTTGTTGTAATATGTTCCACTGTGCCATGATATTAGTTATAGCCAGATGAATTGGTATATTTGTGAACAGTGATACTACGTCTAAAGATATAAGTATCTCATTTTCATTTAAATTTACTTTTTCCAATTTACTTTTAAGTTCAAATGAGTTTTTTATATTATATTTTTCCAATATAATATTTTTTAAAATGTTGCCAATGTATTTTGAAAGGTTATAACACGGGACTTCAACTGATGATGAAATTGGACGTAGGGGCATATTGGGTTTATGTATTTTAGGTAGTCCATATAGTCTGGGAGCTGTGGCTGCATTTGATATAAGTCGTATTTTCTCGTATGGTGAAATATATTCTTGTTTGAAAAGATCCATTATTAATTTATTGTTAAGTCTTTGTAGTTTTTGTGTTGGGTCCGCTTTTATCACTTGGTAAGTTTTCTTATCCTCCAGTAATTTCTTCATTTCCTTTTCATAATCTTCTTTATACATTATGACTGTCTTATTGCCCTTATCAGATTTTGTAATAACTATTTCATGTTTGTATCTTCTCAAAAAACGTTTGGTTTCTTCGTAAATATTAAGTATGAATTTTTCCTTTAAATTATTTTTGTATGTTCTCTTGTATGTTAAAATTCTGTTGGCTATTTTTGTTCTAGTTATTTCCTTTTCTTTTTCGTCTGTTAAAGATTGAACCCATTGTTCTAAATCAGCTATTAAATTTATAGCTGAAAAATTGTCAATATTAACAGGGAGAGCAAATTTTTGTCCTAAAGAAAGAAGCCATTTGCTTTCCTCTGTAAACTCTACCTTTGTTTTATTAACAAACCAAGATTCGTCAAACTTAAGATTGTATTCAGCTAATTGCAACCTTTTCAAATTCTGTATTTTATCTGCATGAGTCTTTTTGTCGTATATTTTAATGTTTTTATATCTACCATCTTGACTTTTGATGAAATTATTAAATTCTTCTCCATTAAGGATTGACTTCAGTGACCATTTAGCATTACTTATTTCCTTCATTATAAATATCACAAAACTATAAAAATTCACGGCGAATCGATTTACCAGTTTGTTCTGACTACAAGCCTAGACCTCAATTTTCTAAAAAGGTTAAACAATCTTTAATAATAGTTTGTAAATGTATTTATTTAATTTATTACCAACTTTTTTCGATATAAGATATAGAATGGTAGTTCAACGTCAAATTGCTTGTATGAAATGTGAAAAATTTATCAATAACACAGCTCAACAAGAAAATGCGTATTGGATTCGGGTTAGTGATTTTGATAGTGTCTGTTGCGCTGATTCCAAATCCGGAGCCCAAATTTGTCTATCACGTCAGGATTTTGAGTAATTCGCGGTTAAAGTGCTGAAAAAGGGCATTTTTGACCATTTTTAAAAGCTTATAAAATAAGATCCTGACATGCAAATGACTTGGTATCAAGCTCATTCGAAAGCCTGTAATTTTCTCTTAAGGATAAGATAAAATGTTCTAAAAATTAAATTTTCTAAAATGATAAAAAAATCATTAGCAAAAAACCTTCCTTTTTTTCAATATTTAGTTTATTTACACAGTGTTTTTTAACAAATTTCCATACAAATTCATACGTAAATTTTAGATTTAAAGCACTTGTGGATATTGATTTTTTTACCATTTTAGAAAATTAAGTTCCAAGAAGATTTGATCTTGTCTGAAAGAGAAAATTACACACTTTCGAATGAGCTTGATACCAAGTCATTTGCATGTCAGCATCTTATTTTATAGGCGTTCAAAAATGGTCAAAATTGGCATTTTTTGACACTTTAACCGCGATTTTCTCAAAATTGTGACGTGATAGAAAATTTTGAGTGACCGTTTTGAAATTGGGACACTTAACCCTATCAACTTTTTTTGGTTTCATCCAAAACGCAGCGACAAACCTCAGATTTGTAGAGCGGTGTAATCGATTTTCGTCTTTTCGATTTTTTAAGCTCTAAATAAAGAGAAATGAAACGCCATTACAAAATTTGTTCACCATTTTTGCAAAACATAAATCTATTCGAAGCTGGACGTAGAAAAAATTACATACTTCGTGTGTCACCCCCATTCTAAGTGTTTCATTTGAAAAAGAATTTCATATGTTATGGTGATTTGATTTAATTTGATTTGATTTAATTCCTAAGAACATATGAAAGAGGTACTTCAAAATCATTAAGCAAAGAACTGCTAAAAGATGTTTTTATTGTTATTTTGTAGCATTTTTGGAAGTGATTTTAAAAGTACTTCCTACGGAATATGAAGTTCGGCACCTATCGCTACTTTGTATGTAGTAGGGTGTTCAGTCGATTAATTCTTGTTCGATTAATCGAACAATTTTAGACGAATAATTGTTCGATTAATTTAAAATTGCTAATTTCGATTAAAGGATTAATCGAAGAATTTATGCCGATTAATCGAATAATAATAATATATATTTTTTCTGGAAATATGTATAATTTTTTAAAAGTTTTAAGTCCAATAAACAAACCAAATGTATGTTACCGTTGGAATTAGAAAAACACAGTCATGTTTACTTAAGTGGTCCTTATTTTAAATTTGTTTTCGGATTTTTGCTGCTCCTGAAGCTTGGATTTGTTAAACGACCTAAATAAGTACCTGATAAAATTTTAGGCAAAATAGGTTAACTGTATGACAGCGCTTAAATCGGTCAAAGTTTCAAGTTTTGGGCAAAAACGCACTAATTTATAAAAAAAAAAATCAAATTTAAGATTTTCCCAAATGTAGTCAGATAATAAATATATATTTTTTTGTAATATTGGTAATCCAAAAAATTTGTCAAAAGAAATGTTTTTGAATTCTACACATTTTACAAATCTACAATATGATTTTTTTAAAAATTTTCTCAAACAAATTAGCAGAAAACTTAAATTTTGATACATTTTGAAATGATTTTAATTTTGTTTTTTGTTGTTTATAAAATGTGAAAATACTTGTAATTAATATTGTTTATTTACTCAAGCACCAATTTTTTCTAAAATTGTCGAAAAAAATCTTGTAATTTAGAAAATTTCTTAATCTGTAATTATTCGATTAATCGAACAATTTTAAAATTTTATTCTTTTAATCGAATAATTAAAAAATGGCATATATCGATTAATCGTTTAATCGAACAATTAAAAAACCCGATTAATTGAACACCCTAGTATGTAGTGAAACTACTAATTCTTTTTTAACCACTTCGTTTATTTTTTGCTGGGTACCTTTGTTTAAGTTCACTTAATTATATGGAAGTACTTACACGAGTGCTTTTAAGATATGAATATTCATGAGAACTATAATGGGTGCCAAAAGAAAATCATACCGAAAATCCAATGATGTAAACCCACCATAAAGCTGTGTTTACTTCATAGGATTTTCGGTATGATTTCACGAACTATCGTCGATGTTTTGCGTGTACGGAGAGAAAATCATAACGAAAATCCTATGATGTAAACAAAGCTTAAGCAGCAGCCCGAAAGCGTTAATAAATCTTTCAGGTCGTTAATACACCTCAAAAGTTTTAAATAAAAATAAATAATTTCATTGGGAATTATTTTAAATTTATAATTATTAATTACAATTTATAATTATTGACTGAAATGAAATGAAATTGACTGAATGAAAATTTTATTTATAATGGTTTGGGAAAAATACATATTATTTTGTGGGGTCATTTTTCATATTGCAATTTGGGGCCTTTTTTCATTTCCAGAAAAATGGTTCTAATTTTTTGGGGTATTTTTTCACACAGAATTGGGGCAAAGTGGGGTGACCCCGAAACTGGGGCCATTTTTTATTTTTGGCGTTGGGGCCATTTTGCATTGGGACATTTTTCAGGGTGCCCATGAATATATATACAGGGTGGTCCAATAACAAATATCTTTTTAAAACATGCAATGAAATGAACAATACTCAATAGTTTTGGACCCTTTTGGCTTTATTTGAAAGAGCAAATATTCCCATTATTTATGGCAAACGACTTCATTTATGCGGCTGCCTGGGTTAGCTCCGCAGTAGCTCATCCTTGGCACCCATTTTTCTAATGTTTCTGGTTCTATCTCACGAATGCACTGTGGGCCAGGATTTCCATTTTTTGGCCAATAAGGTCTGTAAGGCAACACATATTTAAAAATATTTTTTCGGAATGTCGACATCTTGAATTTTGTCCATCTTTAATATCTTTTTATTATAGCTTAAAGTTTTTTTTTTTTGTATGAGGTTAAAGTCAAACTTTGAGATTTTTTTTATATTTTTTATTTATGAAACAAATAGTTTTTTTTGTACTTCGACACATTATTTTTTCAAATTTTCGGTGAAGTTCTCTAAAAGACATACCTGTTTGTCCAACACATGAGGTATACTGCCAAAAAGTAAGCTATAAAGCTTATTTTTTTTTAATAAATTATGGAAATTCATACTTTTGTTGAAATCCGCCTTTTTTCAACACCAAAGTCCAAAAAAGTCCAAACGATATTGACAAACCTCGAATTACGATCTGTCTCTGACAATGTATTCTATTCACATTTTTGCGACCCTGTGCGACCGTTCATAAACTTTTGATCTAGAGGCAATAAACCAAAATATGACGTTTAGACATGCCCTAAAATGGAACTTCAACTTTTTTTTGATATTTTTGTTTCTATTGATTTCTAATAAAAAATGTCCCACTTTGACAACATTGGCGTGATAACTGGTGATGGACACGTGAGTGAATTTTGACTCACGTTGACTCACGCTCACTCAAAAAAACATAATTTACTCAATCGTTTTTTTTCTCACACTTACTCACTATTTACGTGAGTAAACAAAACACCACTCACGTGTGACTCACGCTCACTCGTAACTCACACAAAACATTTAAAACACGAAAAAAAATTTTAAAAACTGAATCAATACAATTAAATAATTTTGACTCACGCAAAAAATTGCACTCAATACGAATCACTCACGCAAAAAATTGTCTCACTCACTTATCGCTCACGAACAAAAATTTTAATCACGCTCACTTTCGATCACGCGTAATTCACGTGACCAGCGTCCATCTCTAGTGCTAAACATTAACGCATTTAAGCGGGCATATTTTGGCAATAGCATTTTTTTTATTTTTTACGAAATTGTAAGCTAGTAGCATTATTTGTAAATTTAGGATGGCAAATGCTAATTGGAAATAAAAAAGTTCTCTCTTAAATGAGCCATTGAATAGATGAAAGTTTTGACGCATTTAAAAGAGAAATATTTTATTAAAATCTTCTGATAAAAGCAAAAAGAGGAATTTATAAAAACTTAGAAATGTAAACATTGTACATTTTATTAAAAAGCTATGTCCTAAATTTTGGATCCGCCATTTTGATTTCAAAAAATCAGAGTTCGTATTCGTGTTGCGCAGTCATTTCCTAGTGATATTTTGAAACATTAATCATAAATATCTTGTCCGCCATATTGGATCCGCTATTTTGAATGTGTGATTCTAAAATCAGATTTGGCATTCAAAATCAGACAACATAAAAAAATTAATATTTTATTTGGATCCGCCATTTTGAATTTAAAAAATCGGAGCTCATATTCGTAATTACCGACCCTAAATCAATGGTGCCCAAACACTTGTTAAAGATCGACAAAAATACACGTACACAATCCGAACAACAACAAAACTAACAACAGAGAGCGTCAAAAACAAAAAAAAAATATTATCGTTTCTCTTTTTGGGCACCGCTGCCCTAAATACATCAAAAATGACTAATTTAAATAAAATTAGCTAAGATTTACAAAAGCATATTCGCCATATTGGATCCGCCATTTTGAATTTTAAAAGTCTGAGCTCATATTCGTTATTAACGACCCCAAATACATTGATAATAATTATATGAAACACAATAAACAAAGAATTAAAAAATTATGCCCGCCATTTTGTATCCGCCATTTTGAATTTTGAAATTTTTTTCCAGAATCCTGATCAGCGATCCTTTAACACCCATATGAAACACTTTTTTGACATATAGGTTAAGCGGTCTATTTATGGCCAAAATTCAGGGATGCTGGCCCACAGTGGAATGGCTTGAACGATATTCGTCGAAAGGGCCTAGAACATTTCTGGATTTCCCATGTTGCATGAATCTTTAACGAGACCCCTCAAAAAAATTTCTAAAGGATTTAATCGGCAGCTCTGAAGTGATCAATTGTCACCACGAATATGGCTAAAAACACGATTTCCGAACTAAGTGCGCAAAATATTGATTGTTTGATGAAGTGTGGGACATATTGCGACATCCTTCTGAAAAAAAAATGTCATCCAAGTTGATATATTCTATTACGGCCAACAAA
This sequence comes from Pegoplata infirma, assembly GCA_963921195.1. Lineage (NCBI taxonomy): Eukaryota > Metazoa > Arthropoda > Insecta > Diptera > Anthomyiidae > Pegoplata > Pegoplata infirma. The sequence continues at coordinate 109,564,618 of OY992538.1, forward strand.
AAGTCGGCTCTGTGCGCTCATCTTTGACAAAAATGGGATTTTCAGCTGTATTTTTGAAAATATTGTGTAATGATGCTGATACTCAAATCTGTTGCTTCCTATAGATGAATTGGATTCTTTACAATACCGTGCGAGTTTTACGATCCCAAGATGTAGCAATTTGTTTGTTAACATAACCTCATTTGAGTACCTTATTTCGGTTAAAAACTTTTTCTCGAAAAACGTGCAGTTTGGCAGCGCAATACTGCGCTACAACGCGATACAGCGGAGCAAGCCGAGCTTTATACACCCAAACTTACTTTATACACCCAAAAAAAAAACGTGGGTACTCAATACTAAAATTTTTACTAATGAACTAATTTTTTAGTCCAAAATGATCTAGTGCAGGCGTTGGTAATCAATACTAAAATTTGTTACTAATATTATTCAAAACCAGTAAAAATTACTAATTTTAGTACTTTGAAGATACTAAAAAACTACCGTACTCCTGGTAATTAGTAACTTATTAGTAGATGTTGGTACCAAATCACTTACTAATATTTTTACTGCAGAATTATTTTGAGTGTAGATCAATATTTCGAGGTGTTACATACGGAATGATAAACTTATATATACCCTCTACCACTAGAGTGGAGGGTATACAAGTATTTAAACATTTTCTTAATTTCAATAAAGAAACACTAATTTTAAAAATTTTCTAAATTTAAACTAAAAACATCCATAACGAAAATTAACTTTAAATCTTCCCCAGAGTGTGTTTGTTGTTGTCAGTCAAGAAATAAAAGAAAAAGTGAAACGACAAAATTTGTTTTTTTATTATTAACAAAGGACTTCTGGTATCAACGACCCGCATAAGTATGTTTGAGTGAACGTATTAGTATGTGTGTGTGTTTGTTATTTGTATTATATCAAAGTAATAAAATATTATACAATTTTCATAAAACTTTATTACAATCATCATCAGTTACATCTATTATGTACATACACCAATACTTCTACTACTACAACTTTTACTACAATTGATAGCACTAGCAATGAAGGATCCTCATTTGAAATGGTTAATTTTCACTCTATATTTAGAGTTACTGTCAAATAACATTTTTTGGGACTTTTGTTTACTAAACCTCGTGTAATTCGGGAAATTTTTAACCGATTATCACAATTTTTTAGCTCAATTGGATAGAAGAAAGGCAAGGCTTTCCTCGTGTGTAAATTAGTCCACACATGTAAGAAAGAAATGTATTGATTTTTTCAATAAAATCTACCTTTTTTGTTTATTTTTGAAACTTTTTCGAGCTTATCGTTTTTTTTTTCTGCTATAGTTCGTCCAACAACCTTCATATTTTTTAACGTATTTTTAAAGAAAATTTAATTCCGAATACGATGAGTTTTTTCCTAAACAAATCGGATAAAAATTTAAAGAGTTGTGATAGTTTTTCTAAAAAAGAAAATTAAGATTTAGCTGGAAATCGAAGTTCGGATTAGAGATGCGCGCGTTACCCGTGATCGTGAGTGAAATTCATTTTAACTCACGTGATCGCGAGTGCGGATGATTAGAAAAATATTTACGTTCGTGAGCGTGTGTTAGTAAATTTTTTCTCGTGAGCTTGCGTGATTGTTTTATGCTGTTCGAAACAGAAAAAAAATACTTAATACCAAATTTTTATTTAAATAAATATTTATGATTTTTTTTTAGATATTTGAAAACTTTTTGTCGAACAAGAAAGGTCTTTCACAGGGCACTTACGGATTGTCTTGAAACTTGAATATGGGAATGAGGGGGGAAAATAAGAGTTACCTGTTTTTTTTTAGCTGCCCAATCTCAAATTTAAAAAAGTGTTTCCACCTAATAAAAAAATAAGGGCTTTCGGGAAAATCCGCATAAACGCTGAACTAGCAGGAATTTCGCCAAACGAAAAAAAAGGGTCTGCTTAATTTTAATAGAGATTATTATATATGATTTTGGCAATAACGAACTTAACGAAGTCGAGTTTGGTCACGATCGGTACACTATTGGATAGGCCTTCAAAAAACCATTCGACCTGTATAAAATGTTCATATAGTTTCTTTTGAAGAAATGGGAAAAATCCTAAAAAAACGAAAAAAAATCCAGTTTTCCCCACTTTCCTTTGACCCGCTAAATGTGAGATTGGGCAGCTATAAAAAACAGGTGACTCTTATTTTGTTCCCCTCTTTCCTTTGTGCAAGCTTCAGGAAATCGGTGAGTGCCACGTGAAAGACCTTCCTTGTAAGAAATCAAAAAAAGTAAATTACAAATTTTTCAATTTTAATTGCGTGAGTTTTCGTGAGCTTGATTATTGCGTGAGTATGAAAAAAAAATTGGGTTGCTCATGTGAGTGTGCGTGAACGTGAGTGGGCAATATTTTTATTTCGTGAGCGTGAGCATGCGTGAGTCAAATTTTACTCAAGCGCCCATTTCTAGTTAAGATTACCCAGGCAAAAAAAAAAATAAATCATCATAAAAGGTCATTCATAATATTTTTAAAGGTTTTTGGAGCGTTTCCCGAGTCTGGCCTTTAAATTTCTCTAGCGCGACAGGTTTCTGAGATACTTAACATATTATGTTATCGCAAAAACGTAATGCGATAGAGTATTTTTAAGGTCGAATTCGGATTCAAATTATAGTATGAGACATCTCATGATGTCCTTTTTTTCTTCTGTGTTATCCGAATGACGTTTTCATGCAAAATCTTATTTTTGTAACCTCCACTTACAATTAGTGATAGAGGGTATATATAAGTTTGTCATTTCGTTTGTAACTCATCGAAATATCGGTCTGGGACCCCATAAAGTAAATGGGGCATTCCAAGCCAAATCACTCACTTTTAGACGCGACCCCTTTCGATTTATTTTATTTTAGTACTTATTAAATGCAACTTGGACACCAATTTTCAGCCTTTTATTTCAAGATCGTGTTGAGTAATCAATTTTTCAAAATGGCGACTTTCTTAAAAAAATTAAAAAATTGAAATTTTTAATTAATGTTGACCATTAAAAAATATAGATATTTTATAAAAAGTTGGACAGCGTTGATTAACATATTTTATATGGTGCTCCAAAATAAAAAATTGGTAGATACTGACCCTAACTTACCCTAAATATATTCATTTGGAGGTAAATATACGTCTCACAAAAATTTAGGACGATCGGACATGGGTAAGGCGTTTAGCATGGTCCTTGAAGTTTAAAAAACGGATTACAAGGAAAAATATGAATTTTTTTCTGTTTTCGCAATTTTTTTGGTATTTTATGTTAAGTTTTAATTCAAGTGATTACAGAATTATGATGTAGAGCAATGGTTCCCAACCTTTGATTCTCGCCCCACTGGGGGGCAATTTGAATGCTTCAGGGGGGCAACGAGCAAATTTTTTAGATTTTTTTTTTGTTAAAAAACTAAAAAAATAATTATTTTAGTGACATTATTTAGTTGGTTGTTGAAAACTTTTGCTAAAAACTTTGTTTTAAAGATGATTTTAACAAAAAGTTTGCTTAACTACAAGTAAATTTTGAATTTTTAAACAAATTTGAAAAATTTACACATTTTTCTTGAGTGTAGGGGGGACATTTAGGTTTTTTTAAATCAAAAGTGGGGCATGGTCGAAAAAAGGTTGGGAACCATTGATGTAGAGTAAAATGCCATTCTAATAAGGTACTAAGAACTAAAATTGGTTGAAAATCAGCCAAGTTATTACAACTTCCCCAGGCATCTAGCGCGTGTCATACCACTTGATTAATGAATACGAGTCCCTTTTCTTAAATATATTGAAATTTTCTACTGTAATAACATTTTTTCATTATTCATGTTTCAGTGTAATATTTTTTTGGTTTTTCCAAATTTTAAAACAAAAAAAAAATTTTTTTTTTAAAATAGAGATTTCAAAAGGGTGTTGAAAATGCAGGCATTTTTAGCACTAATTTAAAAAATGTTAGCAAAACACAATATGAAAAATACTTGTCATCTAATTACATTTGAACTTGAAGAATAAAAAAATGTTATAACAGTAGAAAATTTCAATGAATTTCAAAAATCGGATTGTATTGCTTGATCAAGTGGTCTGCCATACGTTAGATGCCTGGGGAAGTTGTAATAACTTGACTCATTTTCAACCGATTTTAGTTTTTAGTACCTTATTAAAAAGGTATTTTACTCAGTATTATAATTCTGTAACCACTTGAATTTAAACTTAACTTAAAATACCAAAAAATTGAGAAAACAGGAAAAAGTTCATATTTTTTCTTGCAATCCGTTTTTAAAACTTCAACGTCGTTCTTAATTTTTGTGAGGCGTATTTTTACCTCGAAATGAATATATCTAGGGTAAGTTAGGGTCAGTATCTACCAATTTAATTTTTTTGGAGCACCATATAAAATAAATCAGAGTCAAAAAATAAAAATAGATCAAATTGCGATCACAATTCCAATTATGGCTTAAAAGTTGCAGAACTTTTAGGCGTTTACAAAAAATCGAAGGTTTCAGACTTTTTCAAAACGTCGATTTTAATTTTTAAGCGTTAAAAAATAAGTGATAATTACTTCGAATAATTTTTTTAATATTTTTTTCTAAAACTACATTTAAATACCAACAAAACGTTGTCCAACTTTTTTTAAGATATCTATATTTTTAACTGGTCAAAATTAATTGAAAATTTTAATTTTTTAATTTTTTTGAAAAAACCGCCATTTTGAAAAATTGATTACTCAACACCATCTTGAAATAAAATTTGTTGTCCAAGTTGCATTTAATAAGTACTAAAACATATCCAAAAATAAAATAAATCGAAAGGGGTCTGGTCTAAAAGTGAGTGATTTGGCCTGGAATGCCCCATATATATTATTGAACAGTGATCGACTTTAAGACATTATAGCGATGTTCGTCTGTCCGTCTGTGGAAATGGTGATCACAGCCAAAGTATTAAACATATATGACTTGTTGATGTCCTAAGTTGTATGGTATTGCATTTGAGCGAAATCGGTTCAGCGGTTCAAAAGTTATGAACTAAAATGTAAGGACACCTGAAAAACTTTTTAACATTCAACATAACCTAAATATATAAAATGCTTTAATTCGGCTGCTGGTTGACATATGTGAACATAATTGAACACCGAATGGTATTTAAACAAGTACGAACATATTTTTTTTTTTTTGAAAAAAAATAAAAAATCGCGATTTTTTTTTTAACAAAAATTTTCTTTTTTCGCGGAATTTTTTTGGATTTTTTTTGGAATTTTTTTTGAGTATGTAATTTCCTTTTAATAAAGTTTTTTGCAATAATCTTTTTCAAATTATGGAGGGTATCAATACATGGCCGATTTTAACTTTTTTACTTGTTTTATATCGTTTATTAAATACATTAAAAATATTCAAAAAAGTTGGGGTATCCCCTGAATAAATTTGTTTTTGGAGCTATTGGAGTTAAGCGAATTTCAAGGATACGGCGGATAAAGAACTTGTTTTTCTGTAGCGCAACATTAAGTGTCGTCTGCCAAATATCCCTCTATTGCTAAGTGGAGGATATATAAAAAAATCTTACAAAAAAAACTCTTACAAGGAGAGTATTCCAACCCTTACGAACCGATTTGCCTGAAACTAAAAATATATGGGCATTCCATGTCAAATCGGACACTTTGAAAATTTTTTTTTTAGATTTTTCCAAATTTGTTTACAGTTTTAAGTACCCTTTGAAAACTCCTTCGTGGTAAATTTTCAGATTTTTTTGATGACCCGTTCAAAAGATATCGAACTTTTAAAAATTGGTAGTTTGTTCCTTTACTCAAACTTCCAAATATCAATTTTTTTTTTTTTTTGAAAATTTTTGTTTTTTAACGTACTTTAAAAAAAAGATCCCAAAAAATTCTTTAAAGCGCTCTGATATGCGATTTTCAAGTTTTCAAATTTATATCTCATTTTTGAAAATGTTTGTACTCTTCGATTTTTTTTAAATTTTTTTGTGTAAAACTTCTATCGATTCTACAAATTTTTTGCCCAGGAGGATTGTGGGATAACAATTAATACTATTTTTTTAAATTTTTTGAAAAAAATTTATTGTAGTTTTCCAATCTTAAAATCATTTCTACTGCTCCAATGGTGCGTCTTAAAGGGGTCATTTATAAGATCAACACCCATTAATTTTGACGTCTTAACATTTCTTTGGAACAAACTAATACCCTATCTCCAATTTCTAAGCGGGCTCCCACACAAAATGATTTTTTTTTAATTTGCTCCAACCACTCTAACTGCCCTAATAGTGCCCTTAGAGCAACAAAATGTATGACCGACCCACAATATTTTTTTAGTCCAAATAGTTTCGCTGAACACACCTACCCTCTATCTCTAATTGTTAAGGCGGTCCCCATACAATTTTTTTTATTTTTTTGTAAATTTGTTTTATTTAATCAGCTTCTACCGGTCCAATGGTGCGTCCGAGAGGGGTCATTAGTGAGACCGACCCCCATTTATTTTTAGCCTACAACATTTTTTTTTAAATATACCTACGCCCTATCTCAACTCCCTAAGAAGGCTCCCATACAAAATTACATTTTTATAAAATTTGCTCCAACTGTTATTTGTATGGGAGCCAACTTAGGTGGAGTGGATATAGGGCGTAGGTATGTTTTAAAAATGTTGTAGGTTAAAAATAAAAATAAATGGGGTTGGTCTCACAAATGACCCCTCTCGGACTCACCATTGGACAGGTAGAAGCTGATTAAATAAAACAAATTTATAAAAAATAAAAAAATTGTATAAAAATCGGTCACACATTTTGTTGCTCTAAGGGCACTATAAGGGCAGTTAGAGCGGTTGGAGCAAATTTTAAAAAACGTCGTTTTGTGTGGGAGCCCCCTTAGAAATTGGAGATAGGGTATTAGTTTGCTCCAAAGAAATGTTAAGACGTAAACATTAATGGGGGTCGGTCTTATAAATGACCCCTCTAAGACGCACAATTGGAGCAGTAGAAATGATTTTAAGATTGGAAAATTACAATAATTTTTTTTCAAAAAATTTAAAAAATAGTTATAATCGTTATCCCACAATCCTCCTGGGCAAAAAATTTGTAGAATCGATAGAAGTTTTACACAAAAAAATTTCAAAAAAATCAAAGAGTACAAACATTTTCAAAAATGAGATTTTAATTTTAAAACTTAAAAATCGCATACTAGAGCGCATTTAAGAATTTTTTGGGATTTTTTTTTAAGAAGTACGTAAAAAAAACTAAAATTTTGAAGAAAAAAACTTTAAAATTTGGGACATTATTGAAGAAGTTATGGGTAAGAGAAATTTGAGTAAAGGAACAAACTACCAATTTTTAAAAATTCGATATCTTTTGAACGTGTCATCAAAAACTATGAAAATTTACCACGAAGAAGTTTTCGAAGGGTACTAAAAACTGTGAACAAATTGGGAAAATCTAAAAAAAAAAAATTTCAAAGTGTCCGATTTGACATGGAATGCCCCATATATAAAAGAGACAATTCTAAGGTTGGGTTGTCTAGGTTTACACAGCTCAACAAGAAAATGCGTATTGGATTCTGATTAGTGATGTGGATAGTGTTTGTTGCGCTGATTCCAAATCCGGTGCCCAAATTTGTCTATCACGCCAGGATTTTGAGTAATTCGCGGTTAAATTGCCGAAAAAGGCAATTTTTGACCCTACTTTAAAGCTTATAAAAAACATCCTGACATGCGAATGACTTGGTATCAAGCTCACTCGAAAGTCTGTAATTTTCTCTTAAAGATTAGATAAAATGTTCTCAAAATTAAATTTTCAAAAATGGTAAAAATATCATTAGCAAAAAACTTTCCATTTGTTAAATATTTAATTTATTTACACAGTGTTTTTTAACAAATTTCCATACAAATTCATACATAAATTTTGGATTTAAAGCACTTCTGACTAATGTCTTTTTTTACCATTTTAGAAAATTAAATTCCGAGAAAATTTGGTCTTGTCTGAAAGAGAGAAAATTACACACTTTCGAATGAGCTTGATACCGGGTCATTTGCATGTCAGAATCTTATTTTATAGTCGTTTAAAAAATTGAAAAAATGGGCCTTTTTTGACACTTTGACCGCGATTTTCTCAAAATTGTGACGTGATAGAGAAATTTGAGTGACCGTTTTAGAATCGGGGGACCAAAATCTATCAACTTTTTTTTGGTTTGATCCAAAACGCAGCGACTAACCTCAGATTTTTAGAGCGGTGTTATCGGCCATATCGTGGATTTATTGGTTCAATAAATGGGTAAAAAAATTACGAAGAAATCGTTTTTTTTTTTTTTAATTCTCAACAATTTCCTCTTAAGAAACAAAATGACGTTTTCATTGTAGACGAAATGTTTCATAAATACCTTTCCAACGCTGGATTAACCTTGTGAAAATTCGGCATCGTTAATTTTTTTTTTTTCACGAAAATGTATAAATTATTTCGGTGAAGACATAGAGCTACGATATTCATATGAATATGAAATTTAAGTCCACACGTATTTTTGCTCTAGACGACATTCCTGTTAGTTCAGGAATTATCGGAATTTTCCCGAAGGTCCACATTGTTTCATAAGTGGGCAACGAAATTTTTAAACACTGGTATAACCGATTAGCCGAGATATTTTAAATGTCAGGCTTATCATTTCTTTAAAGGTTGGAATACCCTTGTAAGTTTAAAAAATATTTTATAAATAAAATTTCGTTTTTATCTTTTTCTTGGCATACCTTCCTTGCATGTTAAAAATTAATTTAAAACTGTTACTCTATTTTGTTTTTACTTAGTACCAAAAAAAAAAGACATCTGAAAGAAACACACCAAACGAAACTTTGTCCTTAGTGTAAAACTAATATGCCATGATGATGGTGATGATTCTGATGGCACTGATGATGACGACAATGTTAGTGATGGAAATGAGTGATTTGACTACATCCAACATACAATTTACAATAATTTTAATAAACCATAGAATAAAAAAAAAAAACAAAAAAAATCATCTTTTTCATATGTTTTTATGTTGTCATAAAATCATGAAAACAATCCCCCAGACTATAAGCTATTTATGTTATGTAAATTATTTTAGCTTTTTTTGTTTATGTTATAAAATAACACTATGCACAAAAAGTAAAATTTTTTTATTATATTAATAGCACTGTCCCGAGTAAAAAAAAGTTATATGACGCAATATTTAATTATATATGACCAGATATGCTGTTATGTAAATTCATATTAATTTTGATCCGAAAATTGGCGGATCGAATATTATACGATTATATCAAATTCTATTATTTTTGATAAAATAGTATGAAATTTGATTAAGTTTGATCCCAAAAATGGGTCTATCTAATTGTATTAAATCATATCTTATCTGTTAAAATTAGATACATTTTTATATAATTAGATGAAATCTGGTAAAAATTTTTGGAATTTTAAACGAGAAATTAGAAATATTTTTATCAGATTGGATACATTATCAATTAGAAGAGTTTTTATTAGTGTTTCCAATTATTCGACCCTGCCGGTTAACCGGTTAGGGCATTATTCGAAAATTGACGAAAATTAATTAATCGGTTATTCGAGTCGATTAATCGGAAAATTTGGCGATTAATCGGTTAATCGTCAAAAACAATTAAAAATTGATATTTTGCATTTAAGTAAACGATTTATTAAAAGTAAAGTAACAAAAAACTAAAGTATTTTAAGTTTAATTTTCAGTCTTTTAACTTTCAGGGTTTATACAATGTATAAAAGGGTAAAACAAAACGCAACCAATTGAAATTTAGAAATAATAAAAATTTCTAAACTTTAAGTGAGTTTTTCTGAATTTTAATCGGGATTTCTGAATTTCTATTTACTTATAAATGTAATTTTTAAATTAAAAGTTTTGATTTTTTAAACTCTGAATATCCATTGAGATTTCGGAATTTCAGTTGGCTTTTCTAAGTTTCAATTGTTATTTCTGAATTTCAATTGTGATTTTTGAATTTTAATAGTGCTTTTCAGAATTTCAATTGGTGGCTTCTTAATATCAATTTGAGTATATACATTTTTAATTAACTTTTCTAAATTTCAATTAGGATTTCAATTGAGATTTCTGAAATTCAGTACCTCTTTGGAAATTCAATTATCTTTTCTGAATTTTATTTAAAAATTTTTAATTTAAATTTTGCTCCTCTAAATTTTATTTAAAAATTTTAAATTTTGATTTTGCTTTTTTAAATTGCTGAATTTCAGTCGGCTTCTCTAAATTTCAATTGGGATTTCAGAAATTTGGTTGTGATTTTCAATTTTGTGAAATTGGGAGTTTCAATTTTGAATTGGGCTTTTGTAAAATTCTGCGTTTCTAAATTGCGATTGAGATTTCTGAATTACAATTGGGATTTCTGAATTTCAATTCGGATTTTTAATTTGGCGTTTTTAGAATTTTAATTGGGATTTCTGTATTTCAATTGGTGTCTACTAAATTTCAATTTGGCGTTTCTGAACTGTTAATTGCTGGTTTCTTAATATTTTTTTTTTTGTGTAGTTTTGCCTTTTTTCGGAAGTGATTGTAAAAAAGAGGAAGAGTTTGAAACAAATTATAGTAGAATATTGAGACAATAATATTAACCGGTTAATCGCACCATTTTAACCGATTAATCGGGTCGAATAATTATTTGCATTTTAAATTATTTGTTTCGACATTAACCGAAATTGAGGCGATTAATCAAGGAATCGGTTAATCGATTAACCGAATTGGAAACACTAGTTTTTATTGCATTCTTCGGAATTTTTTCTGGACTTGGCAAATTATTAAAAATTTGTCAATTTTTTTCTAAAATTATTTATAAGGGATATAAAAATTCCAAAATATTTGTGTCTTAAAAAATTTAACAACATTTTTTCGGAACTTAAAAATTTTTCAAAAAATAAAATTTCTCCTCAAAACATTTTCAATAATTTTTTTACTGCAAAAAAAATTGGCAAAAAAATTTTCATAAATTTTTTTAGGGCTTCAAATTTTTAAAATTTTTTTTTTAAATTGTCCGAGACTTAGAAATTTTTTTTCGATTTTATAAATAAAATCATATATCTTGTTGTCTGCCATATCTAAAAATTACCGACCTTATATGTCATATCTAATTTCATATAGATCGGTATATAAATAGATATGAGTATGTATTGTATCATATTAAAAATAAGGAAAAATACAATGCTATATATAAACTTATATGTCCATATCAAAGTTCATGCATAACCATATATAAATTAAAATAATTATATATTAGCATATATGATTATATCGAATCTTTTTTACTCGGGGTGTTACACCTAAAAATATGCAGAAATTCTCATAGAAAAATCCGAGTTGGTTGCAATGCATGGACTTCGGAAATAATTAAGATTTTTTTCTCGATCACTTCGTTTAGTGTTTTTTATTAAACACTAAATTTAAAGAAATTTAAATTTCTAATGTTTTGAATGTTTTCAAAATTTTAATAGTATAAATTTCTTTGAAAATTTAAATTTTTATATTGAAATTTTAATTTTCTAAGGTAAAATTTAAGAACTTCGTATTAAAATCAGAATATTTTTTGATCCCATTGGGATCCCACTCTGAATTTTGGATATGTTGTTTAAAACAGTATTGTTTATCACCAAACTTTTTTTTTTAAAAATCGAAGATGTGTTTTTTTAAATATTCGCAAAAAAAAAATGTTTTTGAATTTTTGCAACACTTCTGAAAAAAATCCCGTATTCTTTTGAAAATATTTCCTAAAAGAAGAAGAATTAAGCTTTCATATGAGCCATTACTTGTGATAATCGGATTACTAGTTAAAAAGTTAGAGCACGTTAAACGTCATGTATTTTTCTGACTTTTGCTAAATAAGTCGAACTTTGACCCGCGATAATTTGAAAACTACAGCAAATTTTGAAAATCCAAAAATGCAACATATCTCATATAAACGTGGATATCTATGAGCCAAATTCTCAGTGGCGTCCAAAGGCATGTTTCCGAACAGTGGGGCGAAAATTTTTGGAATTATCCTTACCTCTTAAATAAAGCTAAAATATTGAGAATCGGTTATAAATTGGCTGAGCTACGGTCCTTCAAGTAAAAAAGACACAATACACTAGTTTACAAAACAAAATAAAAAATTCTGAGCAAGGAACGTGACTGTATTTTGTTTATGTATTAAAGAACACTGAACTCAAAAAAAATTCGAATTTTTTTTTCACGGATTCAGTAATTTTTTTAAATTTTTTTAGCGTTTTTTGGAGTTTTATTTACTATTCTCCTTATATCTTTCGTTGTATACATCCGATCTGCTCGCAATAAAATCCATGTTAAAGAGATTCATATTTTCAACAAATCGTACAACCATTGTTTTCCAATCAGTTCAATAGATTACGTAGAATTAACATAAAATATTAATGCGTTTTTTGAGTAAGAAAATCAAAAATTGGGTGATCGTCAAAAATATAAATCATAACAAATATTATTTTTATGATTTCTCTTATAAGCCTGAACCTTAACAAAGATAACAATTTCGGTTTGATGAAAATCTATGTGTTATCACCGAAGTTATGCGCCTTTAAAGCGCTTTAAAAACAAAAAATATGGTACTGTGGTACAGGGTATAATGAGTTTATGCTTATGTTTGAAACTATCCGAAATAATAGTCCTAGATTAACCTTTTAGCAAAAGTCCCGAAAAAAAAGTGATGAATTGAACACACAAAAAATTATTGGCTAAAAATTTTCAATTAAATCTATTGGTCAACAAAATTTAAATAAGTCAATCAATGTTTTGATTGAAATTTTTTTCAACATACTAAATTTTTTTTCGGTTTAATTTACTTGAATAGAATAATTCAAAAATATACAAAATAATCGGGTTTTACTTTTTTTTTATTGTTTGGAACATATAAGAAAGCAAAAAAGATGAATTTTTTGATAATTTTGTCATAACCTTACAATTCATTTGTTAAATCAATCATTATTTTGATTGACTTTAAATAAAAAATTTATCAAATTTTTGATCAAAATCGAAAAAATGTTTGATTGAAAAAATTTTCAATCAATCACCTACAATTTGATGATTGGTATAACAATTTTCTTAATTCGAGGAATTTCAATAAAAAAATTGATTGAATCCGCGTTTTTGTTGATTGAAATTCGTTTAAAATTTTTTCTGTGAACCGAAACGTGTTGTGTTAAAAATAAAGTGCTTTGCTGAGATTTTTTCTGTGGAACGGTTGGCAGTTTCTGCCTGGGTATTTTCACTTTTCAAGCACCAGTTTTAATATGTTTCAACGTTCAAAGTCGCAAGAAACAAATTTTAGCCATGCTAAAAAAAATAATGAATTCACTATAATTTTTGTTGTCGTACTACGGAGCGTATGATTATTTAAAAACACACCTACAAAACTATATGGCGTATTATTAATATTGATATCAAATTTATTTGTATGATTATTAAATAACATTAGTTACTGTAAAAAAGATTTCGATTTATTTACATTATTTTTTTTAACTCAATTTTTTTTTCACACTGAGAAGAAAAATGTTCTCGAGAAATCTGTGAAACAACTTTCAGATTGGATTAGCCAACTTTTACCAGATTTTCTGCTGAAATGAGTATATAATTGCTAATTTTACAGAAATATTTTCAGTAACATTTTCCAAAAAAAAAAAAAATATGTGAAACAACTCTCAGAGTGAATTAGCCAACTTTTAGCAGATTTTCTGCTGAAATGAGTAAATAATTGCGAATTTTACAGAAATATGTTCAGTACCATTTTCAAAAAAAAAAGATTTTTTTTTTTCCAAAACAGAATAACTAAAAAAAATAACTACATGAGCTTTTTGGAAGCCAATGTTGCCAAATCCCGCTCACAATATTTCGAGTAAATCGTTGTTAAAGTTTAAAGGTTTTCCAAAATTCCCTGTAAAATACTTATTGCAAATCTCATGAAAAATTAACTTAACAATGCTAAATCTCTTATTATACCAAATTTCTAATTGAAACGATTGCTAGTTCCAACAAAAAATAGCGGTTTTTAATTTTTTTCTAATGAAAAATAACAAAAAATAAAATAATAGATTAAATAATCAATTTTATATTTTTGTCTTAAAAAAATTCTTCAGAGATTTTTTTTTTAATTCAATTTTATATTTTTATCTTATTTTGGATTGCTTTAAGATTTAAAAAAAAAAATAAATAAAAAAGTCTAAAAAACAAATTTCATACGAAAAGTCGATTTTTTAATGTTTTTTTGGCTACTTTGGCCTCGGAGAAAATTGAAACATTCTTCAGAGAAAAAAAATTTTGTTTTTAAGTTAATTTTATATTTTTATCTTATTTGGGATTTATGCTTTAAGATTTAGAAAAAAAATTCTAAAAAAAAAAAATTTATACGAAAAATCCATTTTTTAATGTTTTCTGGCCTTGGAAAAAATTGAACTTTTTTCAGAGATTTTTTTTTTTTAAGCTAATTTTATATTTTTAACGTATTTTAGTTTGCTTTAAGATTAAGAAAAAATTAAAAAAAATCTAAAAAAAAATTTTTCAAACGAAAAATCGATTTTTTTAATGATTTTTGGTCACTTTGGCCTCGGAAAAAATTCAAAAATTTTTCAGAGATAAAATTATTTTTTTTTAAGTTAATTTTATACATTTAACGTATTTTGGTTTGCTTTAAGATTTAGAAAAAAATAAAAAAAAAAAAATCTAAAAAAAAATATTTCATACGAAAAATCGATTTTTTAATGTTTTTTGGTCACTTGGCCTCGGAAAAAATTTACAAATTCTTCAGAGAAAAATTTTTTTTTTTTTTTTAAGTTACCCAGGCAGAAACTGCCAACCGTTCCAAAGAAAAAGTATCGGCAAAGCACTTTATTTTTTGTGTAGAAGGTAGTATGAATTCGAAAAAGTGCTTTGCAAGCGCTTTGCCAATGTTTTTCTATTTCAATCCATTCAAAGTATAAACTTTTTATTAAAATTTATTAATTTTCGTAACAATTGGAATATTTTTTATTTCCCTGCAGGATAAGTGGCCGGTCCTTGATAGTTCTCGTGATATGTCACTTAGACACAATGACCTACATATTACAAACTTGACACCTTTTATATAAAAACACCTGTCTCTTTCGTGAGGAAGTGTCTTAAACTCCGAATACATCACATGTGAAATGTCACTGGGCATATCCCTTTGGAACACTACCCGATTCGGTTCAATACACTACTTTTTTCGGGACTTTTCCAAAATTTTTCCTAGAAGCATTTTTAATAAATTTTTTATTCCAAAACACAAAGAAAATTGCAAACAAATTTTTTCCGGGACTTAGAAAATATTTCAAAGTTTGTCCAAAATTGTTTTATCCTAATAAATTAGTCAATAAATTTTTTATCCTTATTTAATAAATTTCTTTACCCGGCTAAAAATAAATGTGTATGTTCATATATGCTTATGTATCGATCTTTATATGATCATATATGACATATATGGAAACATATATGTGACCATATATGCAAGAAATGATCCCATATATGTGGTCGTATATAAAATATATGCCATATATGATATCATATATGGAACCATTTATGTTATCATAGAAGTTAAATCATAGTACATGTGTATGCAAATTTGAACCAAAATTACAAAATAAAAGTTATTAACGATTAAAATTATATTATTACCTTACCATTGATTGACTGATATATATTCATACCCTAATATATATCAATAATTTAACAAATATTGTTTCCTAGTTGCAAAATATTTTGCTTAAAAACTTTACTTTTACATAAAAAAAATTGGAAAAGGTAAGTTTTCATTAATATGTATTTAGAATTTTAAAATCATATGTGTTAATTTTTTCCAGTTCATCGTCATAACAAGTATAAGCGTGGACTTTTTTATCCAAATACAATATTATTGAGTACTTTGATGTTGAATAAAATTAAACTACACAGCTTCGTTAATCTCGTGCAACTATGTGGAGAGGGCATATGCACCACCATTATGTTTTAACTACGATTGCAATACTGCAAACTATTTTGTAATACCTTAATGTCGCCATAGCCAATTGGAAATGAAAAGACCGTATAAGCAGTATTGAGGCCGAGTTAAGTTAAGCTTTCTCAACTTGGAGAAGAGGACATTCGCACTACCAGAACTGTTATCACTACGATTCCAACACTATAAATTGTTTTGAAATCCCTTACTGTCGCAATAGAAAATTGGAAATGAAAAGAATGTACAAGAAGTTTGGAGGCCGAGTTACTAGTTGAAGAAAATTTAACCATGCGGAGCTACGTTAAGCTCGCTCAACTTGGAGAGAGGGCATATGAACCACCCTTTGCCATTACGGTTCCAACACTACAAACTATTTTGAAAACGCTTACTTTCGCCATAGCAAATCGAAATGAAAAGAAGGTATGATCAGTTTTAAGGTTGAGTAACGATTTGGGAAGGACAACGTTTTTACTTACAATTACAAGAAATCTGTCAATAAGCGAAAGTGACAACCTGGCACATTGTCGACATGATGTAAATTAACATAAAAAAAAAAAATTTGGAAAAGGTGAGCTTTTATTAATATGTATTTGAATTTTAAAATCATGTTTTATTTTTTTCCAGTTCATCGTCATAACAAGTATAAGCGTGGACATTTTATTCCAAAACATGATCATATTCAAAATGAGTAAATGTAAATATGTCGCAAATACAATATTATTTAGTAATTTGATGTTAAGGAAAATTAAACTACGTAGTTTCGTTAATCTCGTGCAACTTGGTGGAAAGGTCATATGCACCACCATAATGTTATCAGTACGATTGCAATACTGCAAACTATTTTAAAAACCATTAATATCGCCAAAGAAAATTGGAAATGGAAAGATCGTATAAGCGTTTTAAGGCCCAGTTAAGTTAAGCTCACTCAACTTATAGAAGAGGACATATGCAGCACCAGAAATGTTATCACTACGATTCCAACACTATAAATTATTTTGAAATCCCATACTGTCGCAATAGCAAATTGGAAATGGAAAGAACGTATAAGTTTTGAGGCCGAGTTACTATTTAAAATAAATTTAAATTCAACCATGAGAAGCTACGTTAAGCTCGTCCAAGATGGAGTAGAAGGCATATGCACCACCATAACATCACTACGGTTCCAAATTTATAAACTATTTTAAAATTGCTTACTGTCGCCATAGAAAATCGAAATGAAAAAAAGTTATGATCAGTTTTAAGGTTGAGTAACGATTTCGAAAGGACAACGTTTTTACTTACAATCACAAGAAAGCTGCCAATTAGCGAAAGTGACAACCTGGCACATTGTCGCCATGATGTAAGTAAAAATAGTTTCTTATCCCTAGCCTTCAAATATCGTTACACATATAACCCAGAAAGATAAAATACATACTACTAAATATATTGCTTTTAATCGAAGCCTTGAGTAATTATGTACCTTGAGTAAAAAACATGCTTTTAGTAGTTGCAAGTTCTTTTTTTTTGGAATAAAAAAGGAATATGGAATAATTTTTAATATTTTATCAGATGGAGTTCTGAAAGACAATATATCTTTCCGTAAAAAGCATTCATGGTCTTAAAATACACTCCATTAACATGTATGTATGTATCTAGCAGTATCAAGCCTATCTTTAAAGATACATGGTTGTTTCGCTAAATGATATTCGTGTTATCATTAACGTATTAGCACCAAATGCTGTTGTTGGTAATAATTCAATACAATAAAAATTCTAGAAATATCTTATATGCATACTAATATTATTTTTTATCTATTTTTTTAGATTTTGATTTTTTTAACAAAAAAGCTAAGTCTGAAGATAATCAAAATTAACACTAAAACAAGAAAACACAAAGGAAATCATCGTTCCTGTAATAAGCCCTTTGTTCGCATCTTTTGTAATTGACATCAATTGAAAAACTTTATATATTAGATCTTTTATGTTCAATTTAATCTTTTGAATATCAAAATGTATTCTCGTATCTATAAGTTTAAATATATAAGTATTTTTATATGGTCACCAAAAATGCAAACGATAGTAACTAAAAAATCAAAATCATCAAACTAAAGGTGTTCATTAAAATATATGAAAACACCAGTAATGAATAAAAAACTATTTTTTATTTTTAATTATACTTACGTACATCGTTTGCAATTCTGGTGAATATATACATAGTAATCTATTACATATAGTTTAAGAGGAAAAAATAAATAAAAAATATAAAAAATAATGTAAAACAAATTAAAAACAACATCATATATGATCCAATATATGATTCAATATATGATCCAATATATGATTCAATATATGATCTAATATATGATCACATATATTGCATCATATATGATCGTGTCTTATATAAGCGCCAATTTTGGAATATGTTCATATATGAGACCATATTTGATACTATATATGATACTGTATATGGTCTCATATATGAACTCATATATGATGATATACAACATTTTTAGCCGGGTATTCAAATAAACACTAAAAAAAGTTGTGTCTTATGGACTTATACAATTTTGATACGTCCCATTTTTTGTTCTAAAAGTGCTATAATAGTACCATATTTTTTGTTTTTAAAGCTCTTTCAAAGCGCTATAAAATAGCAACGGCATACCGTTTACCGTGGTTATCATTTTGGACGCTGGGGGAGTACTAAACTGTGATGCTTTCCCAGCACACAAGTGACCATAAAAGGTACTTTGCCAGCGCTTTCCCGTTCGTATTTTTCTGCCTGGGTAATTTTATATTTTTAACGTATTTTGGTTTGCTTTAAGATTTAGAAAAAAAAAAAAATAAAAAAATCTAAAAAAAAATTTCCATACGAAAAATCGATTTTTTAATGTTTTTTGGTCACTTTGGCCTCGGAAAAAATTTAATAATTCTTCAGAGAAAAAATTGGCCACTTTGGCCTCGGAAAAAATTGAAAAATTCTTCTGAAAAATTTTTTTTTTTTAAGAAGTGACCAAAAAACATTAAAAAATCGATTTTTTGTATGAATTTTTTTTTTAGAATTCTTTTTTATTTTGTTCCAAATCTTAAAGCAAACCAAAAAAGGTAAAAATATAAAATTAATTTAAAAAAAAAAACATATTTTTTTCTCTGAAGAATTTTTCAATTTTTCCGAGGCCAAAGTGACCAAAAAAACATTAAAAAATCGATTTCTCGTGTGAGAAATTTTTTTAGAATTTTTTTTTTTATTTTTTTCTAAATCTTAAAGCAAACCAAAATACGTTAAAAATATAAAATAAACTTAAAAAAAAATAATTTTTTATCTGAAGAATTTTCAATTTATTCCGAGGCCAAAGTGACCAAAAAACATTTAAAAATCGATTTTTCGTGTGAGAAATTTTTTTTAGATTTTTTTTTTTTTATTTTTTTCTAAATCTTAAAGCAAACCAAAATACGTTAAAAAAAATAAAATTAACTTAAAAAAAAAAAAATTTTTTCTCTGAAGAATTTTTTTAATTTTTTCCGAGGCCAAAGTGACCAAAAAAACATTCAAAAATCGATTTTTCGTGTGAGAAATTTTTTTTATATATTTTTTTTATTTTTTTCTAAATCTTAAGGCAAACCAAAATACGTTAAAAAACAAAATTAACTTAAAAAAAATATATAAACTTAACTTAAAAAATAAATAATTTTTTTCTCTGAAAAAATTTTCAATTTTTTCCGAGGCCACAGAGGCCAGAAAACATTAAAAAATCGATTTTTCGTATGAAATTTTTTTTCCGAGGCCAAAGTTACCAAAAAACATCAAAAAATCAATTTTCGTATGACATTTTTTCAGACACCGGATTTTAAAAACCGAAAACACAAAATTTAAAGTTTTCATCAAAAATAAAAAAAATTATTCTGTTCAAAATAAAATATTTGTATATAATATTTTTTTGTATTTTCATCACAAGTTCAAAATATATTTTTCTTTCCAAAACAAAAAAATATAAAAATACAAAAAAACGTTTTCCACAAAATTTGAAAAAGATATTTATCGTACAAAAAAAAAAAAAAAACATAAAACCCAAAAAAAAAACGTTTTTTTTGTAGAAAAAAAATAATTGGAAATATGTTAACTAAAATAAACTTGTGATTTAAATTGAATCCTTCACATCATTGTCACTTTTGATCCAATAAATTGGAGTAGCACACCATTGGAAACGTATTTGGGCGTCTATTAAATAAGATCTATACCCGCCAAACTTATTAAAACTTTTCAATCCATTAAGAATAAAGGGGTTTGATTATTTTTGTTCAGGTTAACTAAAGGGTAAATGTTATACCAAAATAAATAATAGTGTTAAACAAAACCTAATATTCAATAAGTCTCTATTTGGAACCACTTACCTACTGTAAGTCCTCCAAGTTTGTGAACTTACCATCTACATTTTAGGGACAGAAGGATCTTTACTAGTCAAGCAAAATTAGGGCCAAGAAAGCGGCTTCGAGATCCAAATTCTCGAAGAATCACTATTATAAAGTCTAAGATCATAATAAGTAGTCACTACGGAATCTAAATAGCTTTAGCAAAAACTGCGTTATCTTTAAGGGGCAAATTTCCAAATAATAAAAAAAAGTAAGGATGGGACATAGTGGTCAAATTTAGTTTGGAGTAACTGTTTTTAGGTCGCAGATCACGAATATTAAAAGATAATCGCTTCGGCAGAAAATGTATGGTCGTCAATCAAATTAAAATCTATGATTTTCGCATGGAAGTGATTTCAGTTGCGGCTATTATCAAAAAAATTTTCCGAAAGCCATCCTCTTGGAAGGCATTTTTGCTAAAAAAATCCATGAAAGGAAGCAATGATACGAAAGTTTTTTAATTAAATATAGATTTTATCTCTGAAAAAAAATATGTTGAATACATAACTAAATGCATACCAATGTTGCTTGAATCATCCCTCATTTGTTGCACGCCGCTAACATCAATTTCCATCGAAATTTGCTTGGCAGATTCCAATTTCTTGCTTTTACAAAATTATTTTGAATTTTTAAAATAACAAAAATTCAAATAATAATAAAAGAATTTGTACATAAATATTGAAAACAATCAAAAAAACGTTTTATTTTTTGTACTTTTCATAAATATCTTTTTTGGAAAACGTTTTTTTTTTGTTTGGTTTTTTATTTCGATCATGAGGAAAATTTTTAAATAAATAACTTTTTATAATTTTTTTTTGTTTGAATAATTTAAATTTTTTTGAACTTCTACGATAAATATCTTTGATAAAAACAAAAAATAAAAAGTTTTCCGGTGTCTGCATTTTTTTTAGAATTTTTTTTATTTTTTCTAAATCTTAAAGCAAACCAAAATACGTTAAAAATATAAAATTAACTTAAAAAAAATAATTTTTTTTCTGAAGAATTTTTTAATTTTTTTCGAGGCCAAAACCAAAAAACATTAAAAAATTGATTTTTCGTATGAAAATTGTTTTAGATTTTTTTTTATTTTTTCCTAAATCATAATGCAAACTTATATACTTTAAAAATATAAAATTAACTAAACAAAAAAAAAAATTTTTCGCTGAAGAATTTTAAATTTTTTTTCCGATAGATTTTTCGTAGAAAAATTTCCTAAAGATAACAACAGTATTTTTTTTTTGTCAAATGACAATTTTTTATATGTTTATAAAAAAGCAGGAGTTGAACTTTTTGGCTTCGGAATTTTTTTATATTTTTTCCGTAGCCAAAATAGTTTTGTTTTTTTAGTTGTGTTAACTTAAATTAAACGAAATGATGATTCGCACACACAAACTTAGTGTTGAATTAAATATTTTAAAACGATAAAATAAAAAAAAATTTTTTGGGATTTGGCCAGACTGGCTTCCGAAAAGCTTATATGCTATAAAAAATTTTCTTAGAATCTTCTTTTAAAACTTTATTTTTTGCTACCTCCTATTTGACAAGAATTTTTTGTAATTTTGTAAGCTTTTTACTGACAATTTTGTTATTTTACAAACTCTTTACCAATAAAATTGGTTACAATTAGGTCTCGAGACTTTACTAGATTTTTTCTATCTCCTATTTTACGAGAATTCCTAGTAAAAATTCTAATTAAATAAAATTGTAAACTTACAACTTTTTGGCGCAATAAAACTTACGAGGAATTTTCGTCATTTTACTGGATTTTTTTTTTCTAAAAAAAGTTGAAAATTTGTAAAATTACAAAAAAATCTGTAAAATTACAAAAAAAAAGTAAATTTCAATTGAAAATTGTTTGTTAAAAACAAGTATAACTGTCAAATATTGGTAAAATGGGATTACGAAACTCTTTCTAGAAATTTGACAAGGTTTTTTGTGTGTTGGAAATTGTCTCTAAAAAATTTTAAAAGCATTAAAGACATTAATTTTTCTAATTACAGGTACCCTCCATATGGACAGACTTTAATGATTTGTAAAAAATTGTAAACTTACAACTTTTTGGCGCAATAAAACTTACGAGGAATTTTCGTCATTTTACTAGATTTTTTTTCTTAAAAAAGTTGAAAATTTGTAAAATTACAAAAAAATCTGTAAAATTATAAAAAAAATATAAATTTCAATTGAAAATTGTTTGTTAAAAAACTTTTTCTAGAAATTTGACAAGGTTTTTTGTGTGTAGGAAATTGCCTCTAAAAAATTTTAAAAGCATTAAAGGTTTTAATTTTTCTAATTACAGGTACCCTCCATATCGACATACTTTAATGATTTGTTAAACATTGTAAACTTACAACTTTTTGGCGCAATAAAACTTACGAGGAATTTTCGTCATTTTACTAGATTTTTTTTTTCTAAAAAAAGTTGAAAATTTGTAAAATTACAAAAAAATCTGTAAAATTACAAAAAAAAAAAATGTAAAATTACAAAAAAAATGTAAATTTCAATTGAAAATTGTTTGTTAAAAAACAAACAATATTGGTAAAATGGGATTAAGAAACTTTTTCTAGAAATTTGACAAGGTTTTTTGTGTGTAGGAAATTACCTCTAAAAAATTTCAAAAGCATTAAAGACTTTAATTTTTCTAATTTCAGGTACCCTCCATATGGACAGACTTAAATGATTTTTAAAAATTTTTCAGGTAATTTGATAGATTCTGAGAAACTTTTCTATAGAAAATATAGTTTTCTGAGACACTTTTTTTATAAAAAGTCTTACAATTAGACTCTCAAATATTTTATGAAACATATTTCCTATGGAAAAGTCTGAGAATCTAAAAAAATGTTTCCTACAAAAAAAAATAGGTCTCATTTTTTTTATCAAAAAGTCTTAGATTTTTTTGTAGGATTTTTTCCTAAAGAAATGGTCTAGGTTTTCCTTTTAAAAAGTCTTAGATTCTAAGATATCTTTCAAACAGAAATAATCTCAGAGTATGAGACATTATCTGAGAAAGTGAGACAATTTTTTAAAAAACAAGTTTTAAATAAAATCTTAGATTCCGAGACATTTTGCTAATAAAAAAGTTCCCAGATTCTGTGTAATTTTTTCCTATAGAAAAATTTTCAGATGCTAATAAACCTTTTCTATAGAAAAATTTTCAAATTTTCCCTGAGGAAAATTTTTTTATTTTTTCTATAGAAAAATTTATTGATTCCGAGACCGTTGTTTTTCTATAAAAAATTCAAAATATTTTTCCTATAGACAAAATTTTGAGATTCGTGAACATTTTTCCAAGAGAAAAATGTTCCCATAATTTATTTTTCTCTTTCCTTATCATTTCATCTTCTTCTTCTTTTCGAAAGAAAAATTATCAGAGTTTTTCTAATAAAAAATTCTAAGACTTTCCCTATAAAAAAATTCTCAGATTAATCCTACAGAAAATTGTTAGATTTTTCTTATAAAAAATTATCAAATTTTTCCTATAAAAAATCCTTAGATTTTTCCTAAGAAATTTTAAGAAAAATTCACATATTTTTTTCAAATTCGAAACTTTTTTCGGGCACAAAATTATTTAACTTTTGGAATAATATATTTTTAAACAACCAGTACATCCAAACAGCATTTTCAATTTGTCAAATTCTTTTCAATTACAGTGTCTTTTCAAAATAGTAAATAACATTTAGTTTATGTTCATTTACGTATGAGTAAACATTTGTGGATGACTGGCTGTTTGCCTGTCCGTCCGTCTGTCTGTCTATTCGTGTACTAAATTTATTCCTTGTTTTATAGTTTTCACTTGATCTTTATTTTCGGTTCTTCATATTCTTCATGTTTGTCAAAATTGTTCGATTTGAATTTATTAACACACAAAAATTGTTTGAACTATTTGGGATGATGATGATTCTTTTACTTTTGACAGTTAAAAGATAAGTGAATGAACTTCCAAAAAACCAAAAAAAAAAAAAGTTATGATTGGAGCGTGTTAGTTTGTGGGTAATAAAAGAAGGCGGTGTTGTAAATTTAATTTTATATATGAATATTTATGTACTTAAAATAAACAAAAAAAACATCGCTGTAAGAGATATTATTAATATTCTTAATCTAAATTATCTCTTTGTTATAAAAAAGTTGAAATTTGATGGGTATACACTAAGAAAAAAATTCAAATTAAAAAGAAAACAGTGACAAATGTCAACAAGCTTTGTTTTTGCTTAATTTGAGAATGTTTGTTTTACATTTTTAAAATGGGCGAATAAAACCTAACGTTTTAAAATCAACGTTGTTTCATTTTGAATTTAAAGTTGAGAAATTAATGATTTAAGGTTGATATATTTTTGTTTTTATGTTGTTCCATACCATTTTATTTTATTTATTAAAACATTTTTTTTTTAATTTTAATATTAAACAATTTATTTAAAATAATAAAGAAATAATACGCAATTTTGTAAAAGATTTCTGATATTTTTTATGTGAAACCGTCTATGTAGCCTGGTAAAATGATAAACTCTTTTATCAGACTATATTGACTGTGTTAAAAACTTAAATTACTTAAAAATTTCACATTATACTTAAGTTAATTAAACTTAATTATTTTATTAATTTCCTCTCCGGGAATTGAATTTTAAAGTCCAGTTTATAATTCTCATCAATTATTTTTTCCACGATAACAACCAGAGAAGCCCTTTAACCAAAGAATAACAAAATCAAGTTAGTTAACAAAAAAAAAAAAACATATTGAAGTTTATAACTTACCATCGCTTATAGATATTTAACATAAATTTAATTTTTTTTACAGATATAATTCATTATATCTTAGGGACTATTCATTTTTTTAACAAAAATTTCCATTTTTTTTTTTTTCAAAAAGTAAGAAATGACGCAAAATTTTTTTTAACATGATAATGTTTTTAGGCTGGTGTCTAATTTTAAAAAAGTTGCAGGACGCCACCTTAGTTTGACTATATAAGCTAACGATTAACAAAAAAGAAAATTGGAATTACTGTTTTCATTTTCTTAAAACCAAAAATTTGTGTAACTTGGGTTTTTAACATTGTAAAACTATAACGGTACTATCATTAGAAAAAGTAATCAAAAATATGTAAACAAACATAAAACCCCTTGACTTCAACAAATCCAAATAATAAAGCAACCCAACAAACAAAGAAATGAGAAGAAGATTTCTAATCGCTTTTCTTGGAGAAAAATGGCTATTGTTGCAAAAACTGTGTTCGTATTGTGAATATTAACCGATTTGTTTAAAACCGTGGTTTAAAGTTTTGTATATGGGCTAAACATAACCACTTTTTGGAATATATTTTCAAATTGTCTGCTGGGATTTCTTGTTTATTTTGTTGTTTATATTTTTTTTGTTTTGATTTTTTTATTTATTTGAATTTTTATTTTTAAAATTTGAAATTAATAGGTGGACGTTATTGACAACAAATTATAATAATACTACCTGGTATTATTGTGCCATGGGTTTTTAACTTTTATAATAATTCACCTCGTGGGGAATAAAACAAATATTCACCAGCTGATGAATAAAACGTAACATAATTATTTTGCATCAATTTCCTCAATATTTTTTTTTTTTTCATCAATATTTTTTTTTTTCGTCAATATTTTTTTTTCATCAATATTTTTTTTTTCATCAATATTTTTTTTTTTCATCAATATTTTTTTCCTCAATATTTTTTTTTCATCAATATTTTTTTCGTCAATATTTTTTTTTCCTCAATAATTTTTTTTTTCAACAATATTTTTGTTTTCATCAATATTTTTTTTTCGTCAACATTTTCTTTTTTTATTTTTTCATAAATTTTTTTTTCATCAATATTTTTTTTCATCAATATTTTGTTTTTTTTCATTAATTTTTTTTTTCATCAATATTTTTTTTCATCAATATTTTTTTTTTTTCATAAATTTTTCTTTTTTTCATCAATATTTTTTTTTTTCATAATTTATTTTTTTTTTCAAATATCTTTTTTAATCAATATTTTTTTTTTTCATAATTTTTTTTTTCGTCAATATTTTTTTTTCGTCAATATTTTTTTTCCTCAATATTTATTTTTCACCAAATTTCTTTTTTTTCATCAATATTTTTTTTCCTCAATATTTTTTTTTTTTTCATCAATATTTATTTTTCATCAATATTTTTTTTCCTCAATATTTTTTTTTTTTCATCAATATTTTTTTTTTTTTTTCATCAACAATTTTTTTCATCAATATTTTTTGTTTTCATATTTTTTTTTTTTTTTCATTAATATTTATTTTTCATCATAATTTTTTTTTCATCAATATTTTTTTTCATCAATTTTTTTTTTTATCAATATTTTTTTTTACATCACAATTTTTTTTTTCGTCAATATTTTTTTCATCAATATTTTTTTTATCAATTTTTTTTTTCATCGAATTGTTTTGTTTATCATTATTTTTTTATCAAAAAAATTTTTTTACTCAATATTTCTTCATAAATTTTTTGGCAAAAGTGCACTATACGGAACACAAAAATTTTTCGGGGGAAAACACGAAATCAAAATTTAAGAGGCTGGGCCCCGGACCCACCTGGAGCCAAAAGAGCCTTCAGGTTTGTGTAGATACTTAAATTGAAGGTAATTAAAAAAAAAAAATAATTATAAATTATTAAAAAGAGCGTCCAGCCGGTCTTTCGGCCGGGCTCAGGGACTACAAAACCCATAAATAAATTTAGTGGCATCGCAAAAAAAGTTTGTTTTGCGTATCAAGCCTTTTACCTGTTTAATTACTAAATGGCTAAACTTTTGAATAGAAAGATACTAAAATAAATCTAGGGGGTTCAATATTGTTAAAATACATATAAAAAATACTTACATATTTGCAATCGTTAGCAAATTACCTTTCATTTGAATACCCATACATACATGTAGGTGGGTGGACTTGTTGTTTTGCTCCAGGAGGTCTTCCGGGGCCCAGTCCACTTAAATTTTAATCGTGGCATATTATTGTTTTCCAAAATATTCTTGTCCCGTAAAGTGCACATCAGCCATTTTTTTTTTTTTTCATTAAATATTTTTTATCAATAATCTTTTTTCATTAAAAACTTTTTTTCATAAAAAAGTTTTTTTATCGACAAACACAGATAAACAGATTGATGGATATTACTAAACTGTTTTAGAAACCTTTACGGATCAATAATATATAAACATAGTGGGGTCCTCGAACGATATTTCGATGTGTTTTGCATGGAATGACAAATTAATATCGCGTTGTTTTTCTTAGAAAAATTTTGCTTTAGAAAGATCAACTATTTATACAGCAAAACATTATCATGATTCAATGGTTTGGGCAAGAGTACAAATTTCGCAGACATTTTTATAATGAACATGTTCAAATTAAAAATGTTTTCATCTTAAAATTTTAAATATGATTTTGAAATGTCAATTCACAACTAAAATTAAAATTATTTGACATCAAATTGAAAATGAAACAATATAGTTTTTAGAATGAAAATTTGAATTGGCAATAACTCAAATTTGTAACGAGCTTTTACGACAGCATAATAAATACGAGATTATTAATTTTTAAATTAAGAGGTTAACAATTTTAAAACAAAAATATTTATTTTTAAATCAACATATTTCAATATATATAATAAAATTGTTGGAAAATAATGTAGCATTTTTAAAATAAAAACGAAAATGTTTGATTTAAATATGCTTTTTCCCTCAGTGTGTTCCATTTGATTTGTTGATATGTTAATGAAGCAAAAAATTTTTTAAAACTAGTGAAATTTTCCATTGCTATCGTGGAACGGATAACGTTTCCAAGAGCATAAAAATGGAAGGATCAGATTATATAATAAAAAAAAACGACATTTTTTAAATTTTTAGAAATGCCCATTTTTTAAAATGAAAATTTAAACCAATTGGGGTCCATATGTATGAAGAAGACAGGCAATAACATGGCAATTTTAAAAACCAAAAATTTCGACAATTTTGTAAATCGTCAATTTTGTAAAACTTAGAACCTGAGAATTTTTCTATTAAAAGCATATTTCAGAATCTGAGAATTTTTCTATACAAAAATGTCTCAGCATCTGACAATTTTTCTATACGAAAAATGACTCAGAATTTAAAAATTTTTCTATACGCAAAAATGTCTCAGAATCTGAAAATTTTTCAAAACGAAAAATTTCTCAGAATCTGAGAAGTTTTCTATATAAAAAATGCCTGCGAATTTCGCACTCTTGCCCAAAACATTAAATCATGATAATGTTTTGTGGAAGATTTGGGTGTACTTGCCAAAGCAAAGTTTTTTTTTTTTTTGCTATTCCATGCAAAACGAATTGAAATATCAGTCGAGGACCCCATTAAAAATCCAAGAGAGCTGTACATTTCGTAAGTGAGTGCAAAAATAAGTGCAAAAAAGTGTTTTTACATTTTGGAGAGTATAAAAGATTCGGCACCAAAGAATATAACACTCTCACTTGTTTTATGTACATTTGATAAATGACAAATGAAAAATTTTTATGCGAAAAGCTTAGACTTGGTGAAAAAGTAGTTTTGGTAAAAAAAAATATTTTTTTTTTACGAAAAACAGAATTTTGTTAAAAAAAATATTTAATGGACCCAATATTTTTGGTGAAAAAAAAATTTGATGAAAAAAAAATTTTTGATGAAAAAAAATATGAAAAAAAAAAATTTTGGTGAGAAAAAAATTGATAATAAAAATTTTGATAAAAAAATTTTATGAAAAAGAAGTTAGAGTGTTACATTCGGCTTTGCCGAATCTTTTATACCCTCCAAAATGTAAAAAAAAAAACAATATAAAAAAATCCAGGGGAGTATTTTTTTTTGGGGGGGGGGGGGGAGGAGTTGGTGGGAGATGTTAGGGAGCACCTTCCCCTTGCAATTTTGAACTTCATCTGAAATAAGAATGTTGCATTTGCTTAGCAAAAGTACAAAAAACCTGCAAAAAATGCGGTTTTTCTTAGGTTGGTTTTGTTCTCCAAGGTGGAACTTTTTTCCCCTTAGTCCGATTTTATCCAACTTTTCCGAACTTAACCTGCCTAGGAACATAAGACATATTCGTGCCAAACTTCGGAAGTCTAGCTCTTTTATTTTAGACTGTATCGTGTCCTCTACAGACGGACAGACGGACGGACGGACATCGATAGAATGTCTAAGAATCGATCACTGATTAATAATTTTCAAAATTTGAATAAAAATAGAACGAATTACGATCACATCTCGAATTATGACTTAAAAGTTGCGTAATTTAGAGTAGAATTTTTTGACATTTTTAAAAAAAAATCGAAGGTTTCGGACTTTTTCAAAAAGTCGATTTTAATTTTTATACGATAAAAAACAAGTGATAATTACTTCGAATAATTTTTCATATTTTTTTTCTAAAACTACATTTAACTACCAACAAAATGTTGTCCATCTTTTTTTAATATATCTATCTTTTTTACTGGTCAAAATTGATTGAAAATTTAAATTTTTTCATTTTTTGGAAAAAATCACCATTTTGAAAAATTGATTACTCAACACCACCTTGGTATAAAAGGCTGAAAATTTGGCTGGAAGTTGCATTTAATACGTACTAAAACATATCCAAAAATAAAATTAATCGAAGGGGGTCGGGCCTAAAAGTGAGTGATTTGGCATGGAATGCCCCATATATACTTTATGGGGTCCTAGACCGATATTTCGATGCGTTACACACGGAATGACAAAGTGAGTATACCCCCATACTGTGGTTGGGGCGCATAAAAATTGATGAAAAAAAATATGATAAAAAAAAATAATGAAAAAAAAATTATGAAAAAACAAAAAAATTTATGAAAAAAAATTTTGATGAAAAAAAAATTTTTGAGAAAGAAAAAAATTTATGAAAAAAAATAATGAAAAAACAAGTAAAAAAGTTAAATTCGGCCTTGCCGAATGTAGTGATACCCTCCACAATTTCAAAAAGATTATTGCAAAAAACTTTATTTAAAAGGAAAAAAAAAATTTTTTGAAAAAAAAAATTTCGCGAAAAAAAATTTTGGTAAAAAAAATCCGCGATTTTTTTCTTTTTTTGTCAAAAAATATGTTCGTACTTGTTTAAATACCATTTGGTGTTTAATTATGTTCACATATGTCAACCAGAAGCCGAATTAAAGCATTTTGTATTTTTAGGTTATGTTGAATGTACTGAAATTTTTGAGGTGTGCTTACATTTTCGTTCATAACTTTTGAACCGCTGAACCGATATCGCTCAAATGCAATACCAAACTTCTCAAGAAAACTTCCAATAAACATGTTAAGTTTCAGTCATCTCTGTGCAATATTTTGTCCGCGAGAGCATTTTCAACAGACAGACAGACGGACAGACGGACATCGCTAGAATGTCTTAAAATCGATCGGGCATCATGAATATATATACTTTATGGGGTCCTAGATCGATATTTCGATGAGTTACAAACAGAATGACAAACTTATATATACCCTCTATCACTAAGTGGAGGGTATAAAAATTTGATGAAAAAAAAAATTTATGAAAAAAAATTTGATGAAAAAAAAATGATGAAAAAAAAATTGATAAAAAAAATTATAAAAAAAAAATGATGAAAAAAAATAGGTGACAGGACATAATCCCCACGGACATTACCCACATAACGGAAATGGGGATTATGACCGAATTCATTGCGGTCATAATCCTCATAATAGTTGTGGGGACTATGACCGTTTCCAAAACGGTCGCAATCCCAATGGGGATTATGTCCGTTCTTTGTTGGGATTATGACCGAACTTTTTGCGGTCATAACCCCCATTCACATTATGGGGAGTAAGTCCAAAACAATTTTGGTCATAATCCCCGTTTTTTGCAGAGAGGGTGGGTTTAATGCATGGAGTTTGTAATCTCTAAGTCCGCAGAAAAACTTTTAAGTAAAAAAAAAAATTATTTTAATTTTGGGGATTATGGCCAGCTAGTATAGAAGACATAATTCCCATAATGGGGATTATGGCCATTTGTTACGTGGTCATTATCCCCATAAATCTGGGAATTATGTCCGTTTTTTATTGGGATTATGTCCAAATAATTTTTGGTCATAGTCCCCACTACCATTATGGGGATTATGACCGAAATGAATTTGATCATAATCCACATAACGGAAATGTGGATTATGTCAGTGGGAATTATGTCATGTCATCGAATATTTCTATATGAAAAATGTCTCAGAATCTGAAAATTTTTCTATATGAAAAATGTTTCGGAATCTGAGAATTTTTCGATGTGAAAAATGTCGCAGAATCTAAGAATTTTTTTATGTGAAAAATGTCTCAGAATCTGAGAATTGTTCTCTACAAAAAATGTTCAAGAATCGGATAATTTTTCTACACGAAAAATGTTTCAGAATTTGAATCTGAGAAAAAATTCTCAGATTCAGAGAATTTTTCAATACGAAAAACATGTCAGCATCTTAGGGTTTTTCGGTACGAAAAATATTTAGAATCGGAATCCGGGATCTTTCTATACTAAAAATGTCTCAGAATCTGGGTATTATTCTGTTTGAAACATGTCTTAGAATCTGAGAATTTTTTATATGAAAAATGTGTTAGACGCTGATAATTTTCCATACTCCAATCTAATAAATTACCATAAATACATCCAGAGCAGGGATGTTAAAGTTGGTACAATTGTACTTTTTTTGGTACATTTTGACCTTTAAAAGTACCGTGGTACTACCGCGACTGATTTGGTACAATTTTAAAATTTCCAATTTCTTTCTTTATAACTCATCGAAAAATCGGTGAAAGACCCCAGCATTTTTCTTTAATTTTAAGAAAATGCTCACAAGGTTACTAAAGCTAGACCGATTTACACCATTAATGAGACTATTTTTTAGTTTTTAACTCTTGTTTTAAAACATTTTAAAGCAGATTTCTAATTAAATTTTTCTAAATTTTTTTTTAAATTTCAAGAAAAATTTGTTGATCACGAACTGAATAATATACGTTTGAAACTAATGATTAAATGTAGTGAAACTGCATTAACAGTTTTTCATTTCGTGACCCTGTTTTCTTTTAAAAGGACTTCAAAGTTTTAGAAGATAAAATTTTATAAAATATTTTTTTTAATATTTGTACTTGTCCTTGGATGCCACTATTGATAGCAAATGAAAGAGTAGGATCTCCCCTAATATTTGTCAATTTTACATATCAGGAAAAAGTGTTAGTAACGTCCTTTTAAAAATGTATCCTTGAATATCATTCAAAATTTTCAACAAAATATTTTGATTAAGTTTTCAAATGACGTTATTCACATCCTTTTATCCTTATATGGCAAACTAGAAAAATGGAAAAATTAGGGGAGATCCTCCTCTTTCATTTGCCATCACCAGTGTCATTCACGGACAAGTTCAAATATTTCAAAAATATTTTACAAAATGTATCCTTAAAAACTTTAAAATCCTTTTAAAAGGAATCAGGATAACGAAATGAAAAAGTTTAAATGCAGTTTTATTCCATTTGATCTCTACTTGCAGACGTACATATATCATCCGGTTCATGTTTAATATTGGCTGTCGGACGGTGTAATTTATCAAAATTAGGCACTTTTCGAAAGAAGTATTAATTGCAGATTTTGAGAGCCTTTTTCTTTATACCAAATTCACCCATGAGGTGAAGTCTTGTTCGAACGAGATTTCGATCATACAGTTGTGTATAAAATGGTACAGGACAATAACGTCGAAATCTCATTTGAACGAGATTTCACCTGAGGTGTGATTAGGCCTTCAGAAGAATTCTCAAAATTCGATATGGGGGTCAATATAACAATTCGTTGTTTTCTGTGTAGATAAAGTATCGGACATGAGAAATTTTTCTGCAGAATAGATTTTAAGAAATTGTTCAAATCGTTCCTGATTTTTGTTTTTTAATTTTTTGCATTTCTGGAGGTATGCAAGATTCAGATTCTTTCATTTTAGTTTAGTTATTATAAACAAGTGAGAGTGTTAAATTCGGCCGTGCCGAATCTGTTATACCCTCCAACATGCAAATAAATACAAAAAAAAATTGCAGAGGCGTTTTATTTTTTTTTGGGGGGGGGGGTCGGTAGTGGTAATTGGGGGGGGGGGCATTTCTTCTCGAATATGTATTTAAGAATTCATTCGTATACTTTTTGCTCTAAAAAAATACAAGTTTATTTAAAAAAAAAAATATTCCTCGTCCATAAAAGGGAGGGTGGGGGGCGGACCGAAAAAACGACATTTTTTAATTCTGTGGGTCCAAATGCAGGATTTTGAACTTCTTGTAGCATAAAAATGTTGCATTTGTTAAACAAAAACAAAGAAAATCATGTAAAAATATGGTATTTTGTCAGAGGTTGGTTTAGTTCCTCAAGGGGGAACTTTTTTCCCCCTGGACCGATTTTGCTCCTTTACGAACTTAACCTGCCTAGGAACATTAGACATATTCGTGCCCAATGTCGGGAGTCTAGCTCTTTTATTTTGGACTGCATCGTGTTAACTACAGACGGACAGACGGACGGACGGACGGACATCGCTAGAATGTCTTAGAATCGATCACTGATCATAAATATATATACTTTATGGGGTCCTAGACCGATATTTTGATGCGTTACACACGGAATGACAAAGTGAGTATACCCTCATACTGTAGTTGGAGGCTATAAAAATGGTACCGTGAGGGCCCAAAAAGTACAATTTTTTTTGAAAGTTGGTACAAAATTGAAAACCCCATTTAACATCCCTGATCCAGAGTTTTTTGTTTTTATTTTTGCTAATAAAGCTCCCTTAGTGCATTGCTCTTTTTTTAATGTGCTTATATTTATAATAACAACAAAAACAACAACAACAACAAAAAATCTTAACACCAAAGTGGCTCATTACTTTTCATTCCAGCACATAAAAAGTTTATATTTTATGTTATGAATTTCTAAAGTATTCTCGTACATTATACGAGAAAAAAAAAGAGAACAGTTCTCATAAATTTATTTGTGGGGTTTCATTTTTTTGTAGTTGTTGTTATTTGTTCTTTTGACATTTGTTAAAAAAAAAAGTTCATATATACGGGTATATTACAATTTATATAAATACATTTATCCAAATGCAGGGTGCGTTTTTTCCACAACATTGAAATTTATGAAGTGTTTTTGAGGGTAACAACTTCTATTGTCTGTATATTCCAAAAGATAAGTATACAAAATTTATTAAGGTTTTGGGATTTTCAAAACTGAATTGTTCAAGATAAATAAAAAAAAAATGTAATGGTATTAAAGTTTTTGTTTAGCAAAAAATTTTTTTAATTTATGGATTTCTTTTAGAAATTATGTGATTAAGCGACAAATTTTGTTATACGCACTAGAGATGGGCGCGTGAGTGAATTTTGACTCACGCACGCTCACGCTCACGAAATAAAAATTTTACTCACGCACGATCACGCACGAAATTATTTTTTCTGATCACGTTCACGCACGCTCACGTGAGTAACTAAAATTTTTCTCACGCTCACGAAAAAATCACGCTCACGAAGATTCACGAAATTAAAATCAGAAAATTTTTATTTCACCTCTTTCGATTTCTTGCACAAAAAGTATTGAATTTCCTTAAAACAATAATAAAAATCACAATTTTGGATTAATTTCCCTTTAAATTCAATATAATGACGATTTTTTTACTCGTTTTCTGTTTTAAACAGCACAAAAAAATCACGCAAACTCACGAAACAAAAATTACTCACGCACGGTCACGCACGGTCACGCACGAAACTATTTTTTATAATCACGCGCACTCACGATCACGTGAGTAGAAATAAATTTCACTCACGATCACGCGTGATTCACGCGTGAATCACGTGAATCACGAAAAATTCGTGTCACGCGCGCATCTCTAATACGCACTAATGGTGCGTATGATTAATATTTTATTAGCATTTAGGATAATTGATATCACTCATACGTCAGCAGTATTATTTAAGTTAAGTTAAAACAATGCTCTGCAGGGTAGAGGTTAGTTTAAGTTTAAAGTCCTGCTAACGCTTAAAAGTCACCGAGAAGTTACACGATCTATTTGAATTATTTTTTCAAACAACTTGGTCCGTTTATGTGGCCTTACCGTCTTCTCAAATATACTCTGATCTATTGCAATTAGTAAAAGATCAACTGTATTTAGAAAAGATCAATTGCAATTAGAAAAAATCAATTGTTTCTCGAAAAATATCAATTGAAATAGAAGATTATTTAAAAAAGATCAACTAGAGTTCGTAAAAGATCAATTATAATTTGAAAAATGTCAATTATATTGAAAAGAAAAATAATTTTATTCGAAAAATATGAATTATAATTCAAAACAGATCAATTCTTATTCGAAAAACATCATTTGTTACTCCAAAAAGTTCAATTGTAATTCGAAAAAGATCAATTGTAGCTCGAAAAACATTAATTGTATTTCGAAATAAAGTCTAATTTTGTAATTAAAACAGATAGTGCTAAATTCGGCTGTGCCGAATCTGTCATACCCTCCAAAATGTAAAAAAAATAAATAATAACGTCTGAGAGTATTAAATTCGGCTGTGCCGAGTGTAAACAATGTATGTTTACTAAACTCATAACTCTTTGGGGTTATGCTTATACTCAAAAAACTACCCAGGCAGAAAAATACGAACGGGAGAGCGCTGGCAAAGTACTTTTATGAACATAATCTATATAAATAAAAATCAATTGTCGTTCGTTGGTAACAGCATCAGTTGAGAACGGCTGGACCGATTTGGACAATTTTTTTTCGAAATGTTCGTCATAGTCCAACTTAGGTTTTTACGTAATGAAAAATTGACCACGCCCACTTTTGCTCCCACTTTTTTTGATTTATCTAAAATCGGAAAACGGCTGCACCGATTTGGGTAATTTTTTACTTAAATGTTCATAGTAATCCAATTTAAGATTTTACTGAAAGAAGAATCGACCACGCCCACTTTAACGCCCACTTTTTCAATTTATCTAAAATCTGACAATGGCTGCACCGATTTTATTATTTTTTTTTTTTAATGAATTTTTATAATATTCGACTTTGTTTTTTACGAAAAAAGAAATTGACCACGCCATCTTGGCTAATTTTTGTTGAAAATGTTTGCCATAATTCAACTAAGGTTTTTACGGATAGTCAAATTGCTTTGTATCGAAAGAACATAGAAAACGATTTTTAAGGAAAGAAAAATTGTTCACGCCAAATTTCTCACTTTTCCCGATATATGTATTTTAAATCATGGAATGGCTGGATCAATTTGTCTTATTTTGTTTTTAATGTTCATCATAGTCCAACTGAGGTTTTTTGGAAAGAACAATTTTCCATTTCTACGCCCACTTTTGAATGGATGGACCAAGTTGGTAAAATTCAGATAAGGTTTTTACGGTAAGAAAAGTTGTCCACCGACTCTTTTTTTCGATACACATAAAATTTGATCTATAGAAAAATAAAATATAGAATAATAAAATATAAATAAAAATCAAATGTAGTTCGTTGGTAATCGCATCACTTCACAGAAAGAATTGAAAACGAAAGTCAATCAACAAAAACGCGAATTCAATTAATTTTTTAATTGAAACTCCTCCGATAAAGAAAATTGTTATATCAATCATCAAACTGTAGGTGATTAATTGATTTTTATTTCAATTAATCATTTTTTCGATTTTGATCACAAATTTGATCGATTTTTTATTTAAAGTCAATTAAAATAATGATTGATTTAACAAATGAATTTCACGCTTATGGAAAAATTATAAAGAAAATCATATTTTTTGCTTTCCATATTGCCGACAATAAAAAAAAGTAAAACCGTAGTATAAAGTATATTTTTGAATTAATGTATTCAAATAAATTGAAGCAAAAAAAAATCTGGTATGTTGAAAATTTGTAATTGGATAGTTAAAGAGAGTAACAAAAATGTTGATCAAAACAATAATTGACTTATTTAAATTTTGTTGATCAAAAGATTTAATTGAAAATTTTTAGCCAATAATTTTTTGTGTGTTAAGAACTGACCGATATGGATAATATTTTTTTATAAATGTTCGTCTTAGGTTTTTTTCGGAAAACACATTAATCACGCTCACCTTTACGCGTCCTTTTTTCGATATATCTAAAATCGAAGAACGGCTGGATCGATTTGACTAAACTGACCGATGTGGATAATATTTTTTCTTAAATGTTCGTCTTAGGGTTTTTCAGAAAACAAATTAATCACGCTCACCTTTACGCGTCCTTTTTTCGATATATCTAAAATCGGAGAACGGCTGGATTGATTTGACTAAACTTTTTTTTTTTAATGTTCGCCATAGTCCAACTTAGGTTTAAATGAAAATAAAAATTTTTCACACCCACTTTTATTTCGATATATCTCAAATAGAAGAACGGTATGGCCGATTTGGCTATTAGTAGTATTTGTTGACGTTCGTGATAGTACAACTAAGGTTTTTACGTAAAGAAAATTTGTCCACTCCCACTTTTTTTAATATACCTAAGACAAATAATTATATGTGCATTTTTTTATATTGAGTTAAAGGAAAGAAAATAAATTATTTTTTCATGTTTGGTTAATATTTTATTATGCTTATATAAAAGCATTAAAATCATAAACATTTTAATTTTATACCTTATTTTTTAAAACTAAAAATAGCGAAAAAGGAAATACTTCATATATTTTCTATAGAAAATAATTATATGTGCATAAAAGAAAATTCGTATATATTCTTTTTGATTTGCAATGTAATTAAGTATTTTGTAAAAATTTGTGTTCGCCTTGTATATTTAAACTTTTTTAAGCCTAGGAGGCATTAAACCAACCAAGGTTTTTGATGTACCAATACCCCTTGTCTCCCGTTTTCTCAGTATTTAAAGTTAAAGTCCTTTATATTGTTTTAAGATGAAGATCTTTATTAAAAGTGATTTATACAAATATGAGAAGGTTACAAGTAAACTTAGAACTAAGAATAACAGGGCAGTTCTTAATGCATGATAATGCATTAAGGACATTAACGACGTTGTGCATTTACACTGCATGTAGTTGTATTAATTATAATATTAATAATGTACATTAACAATGTATATACATAACATCTTCCTTTTTATAAAAATATAAAATTATTATTAATTTCAAAATATTGATTTAAATTCAATTAAAAACTAATTACAATAGTTTCATAATTTTTTGTTTAACTGTAATTCAAAACATTAGAGTTGGCTCGAGTTATAAATACATTTCAATTGCAAAATTCATAAATGTTGTTTTAATAATTATTTTAAGGTTAAAGATAATCTAAATTGAATACAAGATGTTTACAAAATATTCATAAAATTAAGTTTCTTTTCATCAAATATGTTTCTTTAATCGAATTCAGTATAACAATCATATCTAGAAGGTTTAATAATTTTTCTTCCAGTTCTTGTTATATAAGGATCTTGGCTATTAGGATTTTCTTGACTATTAGCATTTTCTTGATTATTGGTATTGTCTTGGTTACAAACGTTTTCATGGGTTTTAGCAATTTCATCAGAATTCTCAACCTGGTTTTCATTACTCCGACTAGTACTACTAGTTACAGAGCTTCTCAACGGCTCAGGCCTTAATGAGATATGTTGTTCATTTCTCCTGTACATTGCCCCTTCACTATCCCTTATAAGGAAAGATCTTGGCTCAGCACAGTTTTCAACTATTTCTCCTTGGAACCAGTTGGAATCATTGTTGCGTTTAAACATCACATTGTCACCAGGTCTTATTGGTTTTCTGTTCTTAGCGTTTTTGTTGTAATGTTCAGCTGATTTCATAGTTCTATTTTTTAATTGGGTTTCGTATTGTTCAATATCGATCAATTTGGGTTCAAAAATTTTCGAAACTGAGGGAATTTTTGTTCTCAAATTTCTTGACATTAACAATTCTGCCGGACTCGGCATATTATCCTTTGGTGTAGTCCGGTAATGCAAAAGTGCAATATATGGATCTGATCCACTCTCCTGGCACTTATACAACATTTTTTTCACGGTTTGTATAGACCTTTCAGCAAGACCATTCGATCTGGCTAAGTATGGACTGGAGGTCTTATGTTGAATGCCCCATTCGTTACAAAATTTTTTAAATTCCTGAGAATTATATGGCGGACCGTTGTCCGAAATGAAAATTTGTGGTATTCCATGTCTAGCATAAATAGATTTGAGTTTTATTATAACATTAGCACTTGCGTAACCATTATTTAATAGGTCAATTTCAAAATATTTTGTAAAATAATCGACAACTATTAAATATTTGTGTTTGTTGAACTCAAAAATATCGCTACCAACTTTATACCATGGAATATTATAAATCTCATGTGGTATCATTTCAGATTTTGTGTTTGAGTTACGGAATTTCAAACATATTTCGCAATTATTAACAATGTTAGCGATATCATTGTGCATATTTGGCCAGTAAACCGTTTTACGTGCCAAACTTTCGCATCTTTGAATGCCCATGTGGCCTTCATGTAAAATATTTAGTATTTTACGGCGTAAAATACTAGGAATTAAAATTCTATTTCCTTTTAGGATTAAATTATCTAAAATAGTTAACTCGTCCTTAATTCTGAAATAAGGAGAAACTTCTTTGTCAACTAATTTTTGATTCTTCGGCCATCCATTTTGTATGTAGCGATTAATTTTTTGGCATATTGGGTCAACTTCTACTTTTTGTTTAATTTCATCTACATTTGAAAACGGAATGTCCATATGTGTCTTTAAAAAATTACAGTGTAGTGACACGTCACTATCAAATTCGACTAAAGCGTTTTCCTTTAAAGGACACCTAGACAACGTGTCGGCAATAAATAAATATTTACCTGGTTTATAAACGACGTTCAAATTATAACATTGAAGTCTTAGCATGAAACGTTGCAATCTTGCAGGTATATTGTATAATGGTTTGTCAAAAAGTGTGACTAAAGGTTTGTGATCTGTTTCAACATTAACCCTATTTCCATAGGTATATTGATGAAACCTTACACAGCCGAATAAAATAGCGAAAAGTTCTTTTTCGATTTGTGCATAGTTTGACTGTGCACTTGTAAGAGACGCTGAAGCATAAGCGACAGGATTTTTGTCATGTAAAATTGCTGCACCTACAGCATATTTAGACGCATCAACTGTTAACGTTAGTTGTTTGTTGGGATTAAAATATGTTAACACTGGGGTCTTTGTAATCGCCATTTTCAGATTATTAAATTCTTTTTCATGATTTTGGTTCCAATGCCATGCTATATTTTTCCTTAACAGTTCACGTAGATTCTTGTTTTTTAAAGACAAATTTTCAATAAAGTTACCGAGGTAATTAACCATACCTAAGAAACGCTGAAGTTCCAAAACGTTTTTTGGAATTGGCATTTCCACAATGGAATTAATTTTTTCTGTGTCGGGTTTAACACCTTCTTTATCAAAAACGTGGCCTATAAATTTAATTTCATTTAATAAAAATTTTGATTTTGTTTTGTTGAATTTTAATCCAACGTTTCTTGCTCTTTCAAGAACACTTTTTAAAATATTGTTGTGTTCCTCAACTGTCTTAGCATAAATGAGAAAGTCATCAATATATATCAATAACCCATTGATATCCCCAAAAAGCTTCACCATTTCCGCGTGGAAAATTTCCGGAGCGGCATTTATGCCGAAAGGCAGCCTTAAAAATCGATATCTCCCAAAGGGGGTATTGAATGTACATAATTTAGATGATTTTTCGTTAAGAGGTATCATCCAAAAACCACAATTTGCATCTAATGTGCTAAAAACCTTGGAACCGCTTAACCTTGACTTACAGTCATCAATGTTAGGGAACTGGAAATGAGGTCGCAAAATTGCTTTGTTTAAGTTTCGGGGATCTAAGCAAAGCCTTAAATTCCCATTTGGCTTAGATACCAAAACAATTGAGCTAACCCATTCCGTTGGTTCCTCAACACGTACTATTACATTAAGACTGACCATTTTGTCTAATTCTGATTTTAATTTATTATGCAAGGAAAATGGTATTTTCCTTGGAGGATCTACAACCGGATTTATATTAGGTTTTAATTGTAGGTTGCATTCCCTTTGTAATAAACCAAGACCTTCAAAAATGTCTGAATTCTTTTCAACAAGACTGTCAATAGATAAAATATTTACATTTTTTATAAGACTCATCTTCATTGCTAAATTTAAACCTATAATGTTTTTGCATTTTAAATTTACAATATAAAAATAATCATCATATATTTTACGTTCATATAAAAATTTCATTTCAACTTTACCAGTAATAGGCAACCTCTCACCGCTGAATGTGTTTATAGCTGTATTTGTTGATTTAACCTGACCATCCAGACCCAATAGTAACGCTGTTTGTTGTGATATTATATTGGCATCAGCTCCAGTATCGACTTGAAATTGTACTTCCTTATTGTTGATTAGTACCACAATAAACCATCCATTGTTTGCTGCTGTTGTTGTTTTATAGATTTGATGATTATGTGATAATGTGCATATCAGATTATTTTGTTGTTGTTGATCTGGTTGACTATAACCATCTCCTTCATTAGAAACGTCCTCATTGTCTTCTACGACATACACATCCATACACGTTTGATGTTGTGCTGTGTAACCATCACCACAAGTAAATTGTTGTTGTTGAGTTTGACTAATACTACCACTTGGATATTGATGTTGAATCTTATTGGCATTTTGTATACCGACCTTACGATTTTGTTGTTGATTTGCAGATTTCTGCTGTTGTTCACTAATACCACTATTAGGAAGTTGACGTTGTTGTATATTTTTGGTATTTTTCTTACCGACTTCATTATTTTGCTGCAGCTGATTAGCAGAGACATATTGTTGTTGTTGTACATTTGCAGAGACATTATATTGCTGTTGTTGTAAATTAGCGGGGAAAATATGTTGTTGTTGATTTTGTAGACAATAAGATAAAGTACCAACAAATAATTCCGTTGGTTCATCTTCATGTGATAAATTTTTTACATATTTACCACTAGCCTTTTTGTGTTGGTGTTGTTTTTGACGACTAGACCACTTGTTATTAACGGTACTACCTTGTTGCTGTTGTTTTTTCCCAAAGCACATTTTTGCATAGTGCCCTTTTTTATTGCAACTATGGCATACGGCATTTTCTGCGGGACACTTATGTGTATGTACCTGACCACATTTTGTACATTTTTGTTTAACACTATTTTTACCATGAAAATTGTTCCTTTTGTTTAAATAGTTAACACCCAGACCATCCAATTGAGCAGCACCCTCACGTGCAAGATCTATGCTTTTTGCTATTGTCATGGCCCTGTCAAGCTTTATTACGCCTTCACTTAGCAATCTTTCCTTGATGTGTTGTAAATTGGAAGACAGGCCACAAATAAACACGTCCTTAACCAGGTCTTCCCTTAACGCTCCAAACTCACATGTAAGGCTTAGGTTTTTCAAAACCGTGACGTAATCATCTAAGCTTTCGCCATTATTTTGTTTGCGCGTAAAAAACGCATGGCGCTCAATTGCAATATTGCCTTTTGGTATAAAATAGGCATCAAACAACTTTATTAGGTCATTAAATTTAACCTCACTTGCACCAACGTCAAAAGATTTAAAAATGTGGAAACAACTTGGCCCCATATGATGTAAAAGTAATGCAACTTTTCTACCATCATTTTCTTCATCCAGCTTCGATGCGGTTAAGAAAATTCTAAATTGGGCCAGCCAATTTTTCCATTCTATCGCCATGTTGGATGACTTTAAATCAATTTTCGCCACAGAACTCATTGTTGTTTTATCACTTGACATTTTTCTTGTCTTGATTTAAAAAAGTTTTTGTTTTTAACTTTGACTTTATAAATTACACAATTTATTTTATTAGACAATTTTTTTTTTCAATTAGACTTTTTTTTTCACTTTACACCGACATCTGACACCATATTGTTTTAAGATGAAGATCTTTATTAAAAGTGATTTATACAAATATGAGAAGGTTACAAGTAAACTTAGAACTAAGAATAACAGGGCAGTTCTTAATGCATGATAATGCATTAAGGACATTAACGACGTTGTGCATTTACACTGCATGTAGTTGTATTAATTATAATATTAATAATGTACATTAACAATGTATATACATAACACTTTAATGGTCTTGTACGGCTTTGACTTTGAAATGACCTTGGCAAAAAGGGTCCTAAAGAGGAATTTAATTGTTTGTAGGTCGGGACTAATGGCTGGCCATTTCAATTCTAGTATGTTGTGAGCATTTAACAAGTTTTTTGTCAAATGAGTGAAATGGATTAGAGCGTTATCATGTGAGAATGTCCTATTATCTCCATACAGTTCGGTAGCAAAGTCTATTAAATGGTCTCCAACAAGTAAAACTATATTTTTGCATTATTTTTATTGGAACCAAATCATATTCAATCCCTTCCTCATGATCCAAATGCATCCCATACCATGACGGATTCGCAACTGTGGTTTCACAAATAGCGCGTTTGGCGGAGATGTCTTAAATCTCTACAAGAGAAGTGGTGACCATCAGCGCCGTCTTAATTTAACTTTTTTTCGTCATATTTAGTTACAAAAAAAGTTTAGTTTGGTCAACACCAATATTGGAGAGATTTTGGACATCCCCGTCAAACGTGCTATTTGCAAAACCACACTTGCGAATCCGTTATGGTATGGGATGCATTTGGATCAGGAGGACGGTTCTGAATATGATTTGCCCATACTAAAAATAATGCAAGAATATAATTTTACTTGTTCGGGAACATTTAATAGACTTTGCTAGCGAACTGTGTGGAGATAATTGGACATTCCACCAAGACAACGCCCCAATCCACGTCACTGGTTTGACAAAAAACTTGTTTTAAACGCCCAGCATACCAGTATTGAAATGTCTAGCCATTAGCCCCGACCTAAACCTAACTAAATTCCTCCTTAGGACCCTTTCTGCCAAGGTCGTTTCAAAGTCAAAGAGGTACACAACGCGCTAAGGACTTAAATTTGCGATATTGACGAAACGAGGAAAAAATGGCATTGGCACGTTAAAAAACTTGATTGGTTTTATGCCTCGTAGACTAAAACAAGTATAAATATTTAAGTGCATACCAATTTTTTATGAAAAGCTTAATTATATTGTAAATCAAAAAGAAAATATATGAATTTTCTTTTTTGCACATATAATTATTTTCTATCAAGTATATTTTTAAGCCTTATTTTCTGTACTAAAAAATAAAGTTTGAAATTAATGTTTTTATGATTTTATAGCTTACTTAAAAACATAACAAAATATTAACCAAACTTGAAAAAATATTTTGTTTTCTTTCCTATAACTCAATATAATACAGTGCACATATAATTTGTCTTAGGTACCTAAAATCGGAAACATAAATTTTAACGAACACTTTTGTCTAAATATGTTAACTACTAATGACTGGACGGATTTTTTTACGTAAACTATAGTTCTAATTAGGTTTTTAAGGAAATGTAAATGAGAAAAGTGTTCCGGAAAAATAGA
Organism: Pegoplata infirma; assembly: GCA_963921195.1. NCBI lineage: Eukaryota > Metazoa > Arthropoda > Insecta > Diptera > Anthomyiidae > Pegoplata > Pegoplata infirma. Next base: position 109,609,539 of record OY992538.1, read on the forward strand.
AAATTCGGGAAAACTATAACGGTTTGTTTGAACTCAAGACAATAGCTCACGATAAGAACAAACGATATGCGTAATTTATTTTTGTGTTGTTCGTAATGATACTAAAGTAGTTTTAAATTTGTACTGTTCGCAAATGCGAAAACATGGTGATGATTTTTTTTTAGTTCCTAAAATATAATTTGAAGATGATTTTCTGCCTAATCGTGTCTATAAAACAACGCCCACAAATTTTTCTAAGCCAAGAAATTCATTACATTTTTTGCAAGGCTATATATTTGAAGCGAGGCGAAATATAACACTGATCTTATATTTGGGCCAGCAACGCGGACCGGGCCAGCTAGTATGGCATACAAATGTTACATTTGTTGCGCAAAAATTAAAAAAACTCGTAAAAATATCGTATTTTTCAGGGGTCGTTTTAGTTCTTCAAGGGGTAACTTTTTTTCCCCTAGTCCGATTTTGCCCATCTTCGAACTTAACCTTACCAGTAACATAAGAGATATTCTTGTCCAATTTCAGGCGTCTAGCTCTTTTGGTTTGGACTGCATCGTTATTTCTCCAGACGGACGGACGGACATCGCTAGAATGTCTTAGATTCTATCATGGATCAATATTATATATACTTTGTGGGGTCCCCGACCGATATTTCGATGTGTTACACACGGAATGACAAAGTGAGTATACCCCCATACTGTGGTTGGGGGGATAAAAATGGGATGTATCCAACGGCGTATGCAGGACTGTTTTTTCAGGGCCCAACAACAACAACAAAAAAATTTTTTTTGTTTTTTTCGTGAGATATGTGTTTTCCAATACATATAAAAAAAATATTTTTTTGTTGTTGTTGTTGGGCCCCCCCTCTGTATACGCCGATGGACGTATCTAAATTGTATACATAAGTCCATAAGACACACCTTTTTTTGGTGTTTATTTAAGAAATTTATTAAATTAGGATAAAAAATTTATCGACTCATTTATTAGGATAAAAAATTTTTGAACAAACTTTGAACAATTTTCTAAGTCTCGGAAAAAATTAGTTTGCAGTTTTCTTTGCGTTTTGTAATAGAAAATTTATTAAAAATGCTTTTAGGAAAAAATTTGGAAAAGTCCCGAAAAAAAAGTGGTGTATTGAACCGAAACGGGTATGTATCCGGAGTTTAAGGGTGATGTATCCGGAGTTTAAGACACTTGCTCACGAAAGAAACAGGTGTTTTTATATAAAAGGTGTCAAGTAATATGTAGGTCCAGAGACTCTATGTAGGTCATTGCGTATAAGTGACATATCATGAGAACTATCAAGGACCGGCCACTTATTCTCAGGGAAATAAAAAGTATTCCAATTGTTATGAAAATTTATAAATTTTAATAAAAAATTTATACTTTGAACGGATTTAAATCGAAAAAGATTGGCAAAGCGCTTGGAAAGCACTTTTTGGAATTCACACTACCTTCTACATAAAAATAAAGTGCTTTTTCTTTGGAACGGTTGACAGTCTCTGCCTGGGTAACGTTAAAAAACTTTTATACTAAAACATGTAGAAAGTTAAATCCGACTAAGCCGATGTTATGAATACCCTCCACCATGCCCGTTTTAAGTGATAGAAAAAGTTTCTAAAGTGAAAAAAAACTTTCAATTTTGATTAGAAATATTTTATTTTGAGTAAAAACCTTTTTTTTTTTGTCATTTTTTAAAAAAAAGATACAAAAATTTTTTTTTTTAGTGTAAATTTTTTTTAAGTGTGTTTTTTGTTTAATTTTTAGTGTAAAAATATTTTTGAGTGACAAAAAATACGTTGTAAAATATTTTTGTGACGTGCCAATGTTTTTAAAACTTGTTTAAAAGTTTTTCAACACGTGAGTTTGAGGTGAAACCAATCTGAAATTCACAGTTTTGCTTAAAACTTGGGAACCACCGGACTGATTTTGCTGAAATTCAATGCCAACCACACCAGGGGAACGACAAATATAAATGCTAAGCTTCAGCAGCCCCAGAAATGTTTTTTTCCGAACGTTCGCGAAAAATCCTTGCGTATATTCACTATTTGCTTAAAACTTTGAACCACTGGACCGATGTCTCTGAATTGCTATACAAACCTGACCAGGTAAATTACCATTATTTAGCCAGAGTAAAAGACTGACATCCCTAGATCGACTTAAAATCGAGCAAGGATTATAAATATTTATACTCTATGGGATAATAGACCAATATTTCGAGGTGTTACAAACGGAATGACAAACTTATTTATACTCTCTATCACTAGAGTGGAAGGTATAAAAAATTTACACTAAAAAAAGTGTACCTAAACTAAAAAAAAAACAAGTATGAAAGTTATAGTTGGTCAAGACCGACCATATAATACCCTACACCAGTGTTTTCCGGAAAATGGGTCCCAAGTCCAAACATGGACCGATCGGATCTGTCTTTTTTTAGATCTTTATTAAGTGTAGAAAACACACAGATCAAATTTAAGTGGAATTGACTTATTTTTTTGTCAATAGACCGATTTAACTGAATATCAGTCAAAATTTTTTTATGGAGGGACTAAGTCCAAAAATGGTGCAATTATATTGCGATTTGATTAGGTTACTTAAGTTCACGTTTAACACATAAAAATAAAATTTTTTTCAAATATTTCTATTTTTATGAATTTTGAGGGGATTGTGTGAATATAGGGAGGGTTGTTTGTATGGGGACTACCAGAAGGACTGACCCGATTTCTTTGAAATTAGGAATGGTGATTTGTACCAGCTAAATTTCAAAACGATATCTATTATAATATGGTTATTAGAGTCATTTAAGCCGAATCCAAAGGGGGCGTTTGTATGGGGGCTAGGGGTTGACATGGACCGATTTTCTCCAATTTCAATAGGCTTCGTCCTTGGGCCAAAAGATGCTTAAGTTTCCAACTTCAAGTCAATTGATTGAAAATTGCGACCTGTATCGTGCTTAAACCGATAGATGGACAGACGGACGGACGGACAGACGGTCGGACGGACATAGCTAAATCGACTCAAAAAATAATTCTAAGTCGATCGGTGTACTTGAAGTTAGGTCTAGGACCAATATTTCGGTAGTTACAAACATCAGCACAAACTCATTATACCCTGTACCACAGAGTGGTGTAGGGTATAAAGATACAATTTTTTGTGTTGGTGTACAAAATTATTTTTTAGTGAAAACATAAAAAAAATATTTTTAAAATTACAATTTTTTGAAATTCGTAAAAAAATTAATTAAGACAGGAGATACCATTACTTTTCTGAATATTTAATATTTGTGTGTATTAAACAAATAACATTAATGAGTTTTGTTACAAAAAATTTTCAGAAATGCTTGTTTCTTAAATAAAAGTTTTTAATACCAATGTATTACACCGTCCCACAGCCAATATTAAAATTGAATTGGATGATATACATAGATCTAGCTACCTTAAAATACGAAGGTCGTATGTAGTTTTTTTCGACAAATGTACTCGGAAACAAAAACGCTTAAAACAGACTATAATCAATTCAAACCTGGAGAGAATCTATAGGGACGTTGTGAAGATATTGGATATTTAAAACCGTCTTCTGAAAAGCCGGTTTTGCTACATGCGATATTCGTATTTTGAGGTAGCGATCTGAATGTAGAGAACAAATAGAGTAAAACTGCATTTACAGTCGTTCATTTAGTAATCCTGTTTTCTGTTAAAAGGACTTCAAAGTCTTAAAGGATTATATTATGTAAAATATTTTTTAATTATTTGTACTTGTCTTATAATGGTCTATTGATGGCAAATAAAAGAGAAAAATCTTCGTTAATTTTCCATTTTTTATTTTGATATACTAGGAAAAAAGATGTGAATAGTGTCCTTTTAAAACTTTATCAAAATATTTTATTACAAATTTTAAATCATATTAATGGTTAAAGTTTTGAAAGGACATTTCTTACCACATTTTTTTTCTGAGATGTCAAAATAATAAAATGGGAAAATTAGTGGAGATTCGCCTCTTTAATTTTCCATCACTAATGGCATCCTAAGGCAAACACAAATGTTTAAAAAATATTTTACAAAAATTTAAACTTTGAAGTCCTTTTAAAAGGAAACAGGATAACGAAATAAAAACTGTAAATGCAGTTTTACTACATTTACGTCCAAATTCTTGAAACATAAAAGAGTTTAATAACAGGTCTATTAATCAAATTTCCATTCAAAATTTGTTTTATAAACCTCTTATAAGCCTCTTTTAGTTTTTATAAATTTAAAGGTTAGTCTCTAGTTTTAAACGCATACAGTCCAGTTCGTGATTAACAACTTTTTTTCTTTTTGTCGAACGGTGTAATCTGCCAAGTCTACTCCATTTCAAATTAGAAAGGAGAGCTATTAAGTTCAGCGAGTTTAGATTTATCGTAAATCAAAGAGGGGATATGCTACTAAAAAGTGAATTTTTAGTTTGATTAAGGTTACACTCACATAAAAAATCGGTTAGAATGAGGTTGCTACAACCGTAATAACCTAGTATACGGTTGCTGCTACCGAGTTGCGGTTGTCGCAACCGTCTAACAGTTGTAATAACCGTAAGCGGTTGCAGCAACTGCAAATTGAGGTTGGTAGAACTTTTTTTTAATATTTTTGTGCCAGTTGCTACAACTTCAAATTCTCGGTTGTAGCAACCGTAAATTCTCGGTTCCTTCAACTGATAATAAAAAATAACAAACTTTTTTTATGTCAGAAAAATAAATATATTTTTAAATAAAGCTGTTTTTTACAAAACATATTGGTGAAATTTGGAATCAAATGGATAATACTATTAAAACCGTAAGTTTTCTTGTTTTAAATGCAAAAACTATTTAATTAATAATTTTCTATTCTTTAAATTATAGAAATGATCAAACATTTATGTGTATTCGGCGGTTAAAGCGATTTCTCTAATACAGCTGCTTGCAAACGGTTCCATTTTCTTTTTTTGACGAGAAGGTATGAATGAAAGTCAATGGTCGGAGAAACTATATCAATACTCAAGACTATATCCAAACAAGCACTCCATCGCTGAAGACAAAGGTGGTAATTGATACATTAGATTAGAAAATTCCAGGATCTGAGAACCTTCGAGTCCAAGCCATTTAGACTTTACTAAAGGCAAAATACCTCAGAATCTGAACATTATTCTATAGACAAAATGTCTCTAAATTTTAGACTTTATCTACAGATAAAAAGGGGAAGATTCTGTGACAGTTTTTCTAGAGAAAAAGTCTCAGATTCTGAGACAGTTTTTCTATAGACAAAGTCTCAGATTCTTAGACAGTTTTTCTATAGAAAAGTCTCAGAATCTGAGACTTTTTCTATAGAAAAACTGTCTCAGAATCCGACACTTTTTCTATAGAAAAACTGTCTCAGAATCTGAGACTTTTCTATAGAAAAACTGTCTAAGAATCTGAGACTTTGTCTACAGAAAATTGGCTCAGAATCTGAGACTTTTTCTATAGAAAAACTGTCTCAGAATCTGAGACTTTTTCTATAGAAAAACTGTCTCAGAATCTGAGACTTTTTCTATAGAAAAACTGTCTCAGAATCTGAGACTTTTTCTATAGAAAAACTGTCTCAGAATCTGAGACTTTTTCTATAGAAAAACTGTCTCAGAATCTGAGACTTTTCTATAGAAAAACTGTCTAAGAATCTGAGACTTTTTCTATAGAAAAACTGTCTCAGAATCTGAGACTTTTTCTATAGAAAAACTGTCTCAGAATCTGAGACTTTTTCTATAGAAAAACTGTCTCAGAATCTGAGACTTTTTCTATAGAAAAACTGTCTCAGAATCTGAGACTTTTTCTATAGAAAAACTGTCTCAGAATCTGAGACTTTTTCTATAGAAAAACTGTCTCAGAATCTGAGACTTTTTCTATAGAAAAACTGTCTCAGAATCTGAGACTTTTTCTATAGAAAAACTGTTTCAGAATCTGAGACTTTTTCTTTAGAAAAATTGTCTCAGAATCTGAGACTTTTTCTTTAGAAAAATTGTCTCAGAATCTGAGACTTTTTCTTTAGAAAAATTGTCTCAGAATCTGAGACTTTTTCTTTAGAAAAATTGTCTCAGAATCTGAGACTTTTTCTTTAGAAAAATTGTCTCAGAATCTGAGACTTTTTCTTTAGAAAAATTGTCTCAGAATCTGAGACTTTTTCTTTAGAAAAATTGTCTCAGAATCTGAGACTTTTTCTTTAGAAAAATTGTCTCAGAATCTGAGACTTTTTCTTTAGAAAAATTGTCTCAGAATCTGAGACTTTTTCTTTAGAAAAATTGTCTCAGAATCTGAGACTTTTTCTTTAGAAAAATTGTCTCAGAATCTGAGACTTTTTCTTTAGAAAAATTGTCTCAGAATCTGAGACTTTTTCTTTAGAAAAATTGTCTCAGAATCTGAGACTTTTTCTTTAGAAAAATTGTCTCAGAATCTGAGACTTTTTCTATTGAAAAACTGTCTCAGAATCTGAGACTTTTTCTATAGAAAAACTGTCTCAGAATCTGAGACTTTTTCTACAGAAAAACTGTCTCAGAATCTGAGACTTTATCTATAGAAAAACTGTCTCAGAATCTGAGACTTTTTCTATTGAAAAACTGTCTCAGAATCTGAGACTTTTTCTATAGAAAAACTGTCTCAGAATCTGAGACTTTTTCTATAGAAAAACTGTCTCAGAATCTGAGACTTTTTCTATAGAAAAACTGTCTCAGAATCTGAGACTTTTTCTATAGAAAAACTGTCTCAGAATCTGAGACTTTTTCTATAGAAAAACTGTCTCAGAATCTGAGACTTTTTCTATAGAAAAACTGTCTCAGAATCTGAGACTTTTTCTATAGAAAAACTGTCTCAGAATCTGAGACTTTTTCTATAGAAAAACTGTCTCAGAATCTGAGACTTTTTCTATAGAAAAACTGTCTCAGAATCTGAGACTTTTTCTATAGAAAAACTGTCTCAGAATCTGAGACTTTTTCTATAGAAAAACTGTCTCAGAATCTGAGACTTTTTCTATAGAAAAACTGTCTCAGAATCTGAGACTTTTTCTATAGAAAAACTGTCTCAGAATCTGAGACTTTTTCTATAGAAAAACTGTCTCAGAATCTGAGACTTTTTCTATAGAAAAACTGTCTCAGAATCTGAGACTTTTTCTATAGAAAAACTGTCTCAGAATCTGAGACTTTTTCTATAGAAAAACTGTCTCAGAATCTGAGACTTTTTCTATAGAAAAACTGTCTCAGAATCTGAGACTTTTTCTATAGAAAAACTGTCTCAGAATCTGAGACTTTTTCTATAGAAAAACTGTCTCAGAATCTGAGACTTTTTCTATAGAAAAACTGTCTCAGAATCTGAGACTTTTTCTATAGAAAAACTGTCTCAGAATCTGAGACTTTTTCTATAGAAAAACTGTCTCAGAATCTGAGACTTTTTCTATAGAAAAACTGTCTCAGAATCTGAGACTTTTTCTATAGAAAAACTGTCTCAGAATCTGAGACTTTTTCTATAGAAAAACTGTCTCAGAATCTGAGACTTTTTCTATAGAAAAACTGTCTCAGAATCTGAGACTTTTTCTATAGAAAAACTGTCTCAGAATCTGAGACTTTTTCTATAGAAAAACTGTCTCAGAATCTGAGACTTTTTCTATAGAAAAACTGTCTCAGAATCTGAGACTTTTTCTATAGAAAAACTGTCTCAGAATCTGAGACTTTTTCTATAGAAAAACTGTCTCAGAATCTGAGACTTTTTCTATAGAAAAACTGTCTCAGAATCTGAGACTTTTTCTATAGAAAAACTGTCTCAGAATCTGAGACTTTTTCTATAGAAAAACTGTCTCAGAATCTGAGACTTTTTCTATAGAAAAACTGTCTCAGAATCTGAGACTTTTTCTATAGAAAAACTGTCTCAGAATCTGAGACTTTTTCTATAGAAAAACTGTCTCAAAATCTGAGACTTTTTCTATAGAAAAATTGTCTCTGAATCTGAGACTTTTTCTATAGAAAAACTGTCTCAGAATCTGAGACTTTTTCTATAGAAAAACTGTCTCAGAATCTGAGACTTTTTCTATAGAAAAACTGTCTCAGAATCTGAGACTTTTTCTATAGAAAAACTGTCTCAGAATCTGAGACTTTTTCTATAGAAAAACTGTCTCAGAATCTGAGACTTTTTCTATAGAAAAACTGTCTCAGAATCTGAGACTTTTTCTATAGAAAAACTGTCTCAGAATCTGAGACTTTTTCTATAGAAAAACTGTCTCAGAATCTGAGACTTTTTCTATAGAAAAACTGTCTCAGAATCTGAGACTTTTTCTATAGAAAAACTGTCTCAGAATCTGAGACTTTTTCTATAGAAAAACTGTCTCAGAATCTGAGACTTTTTCTATAGAAAAACTGTCTCAGAATCTGAGACTTTTTCTATAGAAAAACTGTCTCAGAATCTGAGACTTTTTCTATAGAAAAACTGTCTCAGAATCTGAGACTTTTTCTATAGAAAAACTGTCTCAGAATCTGAGACTTTTTCTATAGAAAAACTGTCTCAGAATCTGAGACTTTTCCCATAGAAAAACTGTCTCAGAATCTGAGACTTTTCCCATAGAAAAACTGTCTCAGAATCTGAGACTTTTTCTTTAAAGAAACTGTCTCAGAATCTGAGAAAAACTGTCTCAGAATCTGAAACTTTTTTTATAGAAAAATATGTGAGTTTTTCTGGGACATTTTTATTATAGAAAAAGATTCAGATTTTTCCCATAGGAAAATTTTCAGATTCAAAGTTATTTTTCTCAGATCCTGAAGTATTTTTGTATAGAAAAAGTCTCAGAATTTGAGACATTTCTCCTAACAAAAAAGTTTCAGATTTTGAGACATTTTTCCTTCAGAAAAAGTCTCAGATTCTGAGAAGAAGAATTCTTTGTATCGGATTTTTAGCAAACGAATTGAAACCACATAAAAATGTAACATTTTGTTTATTATTTGTAGTATTTAATCATTTATATACCTATATTTTTCTTTAAACAATAAAAAAAGACAAAAAAACTAAAAAAATGTGTTTTATAATTGGGATTTCATATTTTATTTTGGCATAATATCAAAAATATATTAAACACAGCCCTGGTTGTAGCAACTGGCAATGCGGTTGCCACAACCGCAAATGTCGTTATTTGAGGTTGTTGCAACCGGCATTTGTCGGTTGCCTCAACCGTAATTTACCGGTTGCCTCAACCTCAAGTTGAGGTTGGAACCTTGTACGGTTGTCCCAACCGTATTTTGCTGTGAGTGTAGTCTTTCACAAATTTATTTTTACACCGAATCTAAAATTTTCTGCATTTTTCTTAAAAATTGGAAAAAAATCTGAAATTACTCACAAGGGAAGTCTCGCAAGTGTCACCCGCGGATCTTTATGGAATTGGTTTTATTTTGTAGAGCAGAAAAAATAAAGGGACACGTATTTTTTTTTTAGCGGCCCAAATTCATATTTAGGGGGTAAAAAGGAGAGGGGAAGACAAGGCCATTTTTCAGTTTTTTTCGTTTGTCTCCTATATTATGCAAAGAAACCTAGTCATGTTACATACAAAACGAAAGGTCTTTGGAAACCCTAAGAACGTGTCCACATTGTTTAAATAGGCGTAAATCGTAAAAAACTGAGGTCAAATTCCTCCCATACAAATCGACCCCTCTAAAAATGAGTTTGGCCGCTAAAAAAAATACTTGTCGAATTAATTTTCGTTCTTTAACAACATATCCAAATTGCATGAAGATCGGAGGGTGACACCACGGAGACTTCCCTTGTCAGTCCTATATTTAGTTCTTTCTATTACATGTACTTACTATTAGGGCGCAATTTTTTTTAACTTCTGATTTTGCCAAGTGTCCGAGAAAATTTATATTCTTCTGGACTGAAACTTCGTACAAATTAAAGGCCAGTCGAATTAAATTAAACCATGGCAATCGGCGTTCAAAGTTTAAGATTTTTACATTTTTTTTTTTTTTGATGTGCTGAACAAGAATATTGCTATTTAAAATTTGCAAAAAAAAAAAACTAAAAAAAAATTTCTTAACCTTTAGATGAACTTTCATTAAATCATAGCTTGAGCCAAATTCAATTTTAACCTGTGTTCGAAAATTTTGAAATTTTGAATTTTTGGAAAATTCAAAACATTGATCAATGAGCTGCACTAATGTTGTCAAAATATCTGATTTAGCTTAAATTATATTTAAATCAATGTTTGACTCGAGCTTGTCTTTTTTGGAAAAATTTTCCCAAAAATAGCGATGTCTCGAAAATCGCTCAACCGAGTTAAGAAAACTTTTCATATTCAATTATCTAAAAATCCAAAATTTTCAAGTTATCAGTTTAAGAAAAATTAGATTTATTTTTTAAAAAATTCTTTAAGGTAGAAAACCCTCATTATTTTTTGAAAATTTTAAAAACACAATTTTGAAAATTTTTAGTTAGCCGTGATAAAAAATCCAAAACTTTGATTGCAATAGTGGCACAGATGTTTCACAGCCATAGGGGAATAACAATTTGCCCGGAATAGTAATTCGGAATAGAAAATTAATTGCCATACAAAAAAATGTCGGTATAATGTACTATTTTTTACTTTCATTTCATATATTTTGGCAGCCTTTTCTAATATTGTGCATTTTTTTTACCTGTTAACTGTTTCTATTTATGGTGATTAGACAATATAAAACAGTGATATTTATATTTATTTTTAATACATGTTTATCAGACGGGCATTGAAACAATGTAGTTCTGACTAATTGATGATGGGGATTTGCCAAAATATTAATGTGTAATGGCTAAATGCCAAAATAAGCTTATATTCAGAAGTAAAAAAATATTAAATGGATGAAACTAGTAGATGATGATGACAATCAAATGCATTACAATAAGTGTTTTAAAAAAAAAAAAATATTTTTTTAAACTGTAGTTAGCATGGTTGGTTACACTTTTATAAATTTTTGTTGAAATTTACCCACTTTATTGTAGGTAACTGTTCTCCTACTATAAAGTGGGTAAAAATACACTATGTGTTTAAATTTCAATATTTGAACACTAAGTGTGTATTACTAATAAACATTTTGTGTGCACACCTGCGTGTTTGACGCTTGGAAATTTCTCCAGAAATAAACACAAAATGTGTAATTTTAAAATGTTTGTGCTTAAAAAAGCATTTGATGTGTGCAAATATGGATTAAAAATGCTTAAAATTGCATTTATATATATATATATATACATATTCGACTCTATCCACAATGTGAATTAGAAAGACGAAGAAATTGTACTATGTTAGTAAGTAACGATTGTCAATAACCAACAAAAATATTTAAAACATTTTACATACGATAGTCCATTGGACTACAACAATATGTTTTTTGTTGTTGTGAATGAAGCCAGAATAAACATCCTCACAAAATATAATATTTTAAAGGTCGAATAAAACAATTTTTAATTATTAATAAAAATTAATCAGAATTTGAACATAATGGTTGGCACGCCATAGTGATGAATAGCCCTAATAATGGTATAATTTCATTCACAACAACAAAAAACATATTGTTGTAGTTCAATGTACTATCGTATGTAAAATGTTTTAAATATTTTTGTTGGTTATTGACAATCGTTACTTACTAACATAGTACAATTTCTTCGTCTTTCTAATTCACATTGTGGATAGAGTCGAATATGTATTAATGTTTTAGTTTGTGCACAAACGATTTGTCATTAGACTCGTTTGCTACTTTGTAGTATATCGTTTCTATTTTTGCTAAATAATCTTGACAATGGAATCTTGACAAATTCCGAAACACGTGTCGATTAAGTTTTGCAAAAATGACCAACATAAATAAATTTAAAACAAAAAAATAATTTTCTTGAAAATTATGCTATGAGAATATCATGGTTTTAATTAGTAAAGAAAATAATGACCTCGAGCCAGAATAAACATCCTCACAAAATATAATATATTAAAGGTCGAATAAAACAATTTTTATTTATTAATAAAAATTAATCAGAACTTTTTATTTTAATTAAAGTTCAATTATAATATTTTGTACCGATTTTCTTTTTAAAATGTAAATTGTTACTGTAGCCAATTACAATCAATTTTTTTTTTCAAATATTCGGTGGTTCTTTTACTCTTTGCACAACACTTATGATGATAATAAGGTGCGGAAAAGAAAAAGTATATGAGTTATTGGTATTTGCTAATACTTGAAGTAGAATTTGATCTCATTGCATCATTTTATTTTACTTCCTTTCAATTGAGAGATCATCGTGTTCAGAACAAGTTCTTGAAATAAAAAAATAAAAAATAAATTATATCCAAAAATACTAAAGTAATCATATTACATAACCTAGTAATTAATTGTGATTCTAAAGTATTATTAATCAGCCGGTTAAATAAATTGCTTATTATTGCTTTAATGGTAAGATTTTGTGAATTTTCTATTAAAATATCTGCTTTATTAAAACCTGAAATTTTCCACTTGCCATATGTAATTTCTGTAGGTGGTTGGAACACCGATCCATTTTATTTCGATACCTCTAACAAGACAAGCAAAAGAGTATTTTAAAGTTGGCATAAGGAAATTGTGATCAGGTTGCTGGAAGCCCGGCTTCACATGCTCGTTAGTGATAGAAGTCAACCCTCACGTCCCAAGTTTTATATAAAATTGACCAGTCACGCGGCTCAGCCACTTAAAGTAAGTAATTCATTTTTTTTTGTGAGGGACTTGGAATTAATTTGGGAAATAATTTTAGTTTTTGGATTTACGCATATTCCGGTCAAAGATACAAATGCCATATCTAAGATAAACCAATTTTCTTCAATAACCGGTCCAGATCAAACAAACCAAGGATAGGCAATAAATACCGTAGTGACTATTGCTTTAGCTTGGCGTTACGTCCAATACAATATAATTGATTTAGCTAAAATCATTTAGCTGAAAATCTAAGAAAACTTCTAACATAAGTTCCTTACTTACATACACCCAAAGCTAAAATCTTTTTTCCTTAAAAAAAAAAAAAAAGAAATTTCATATTTTTATTCGGCTATCCTTCTAAATCTAATATCACTAATCTGAAATTGCGTAATAGATACTATTACTATTAAAACTTTATTTTTTTTGTTTCTACTTCATTCTTAAATTGAATTTCATTGATAACTTTAAATTTCATTCATAAATTTAATTTTCTCTCCCTTCTTTCATTTAAAAATTATTATTATATTTTACTAATCCCTACTTTCTTACCATTTTTCTTTATTCTCTACTTTTCATTTTTTTCTTTAAATCATATTCTAGATTTATCTCTTTCTTCCACACTGAATACTTATTGCTAATCAATACTTCTGAAGTTATTGTTAATTGCAATAAGTACTCAGTTATCGTCGGTCCGTTTCTTAACTCGTAAGTTCGCGAATTTACAATTTTTAAATATAAAAAGAGAAAACTAAATTAAAAAAAAAGATAAATAAATCAAATATTATTAAATACAAGTTATCTATTTAAGTTAAAAATTTAATAAAAAAAAAAAAAGTGAAATATATGAAAAGTAAATACAGAAGAAGAAAAAAAAAATATAATTAATTTAATAAAAAAAAAAAAAACAAAGGAAAAAAAAGTTTTAAGTGAGAGTTTAAAATATGTATTTAGAAAAGAAACAAAAAAAACTTACTTATTTGTTTTTGAAAAAAAATGAGACTAATCCTATAAAATAACCAACATCATCAAATATTTTTTTTAATAGCAAATTGTTAAGTCCTCAGTTGCAGTCAGAAAAGGCCTTTTATGACGACACCACAAGGAAAAATATAAAATTGTAAGTTGGAAACAAATTATGAAATTATTATTTTCGTTATATTTATATTCTTTTTTTTTTTTTCTATAAAATTCATTTTTACAAAAACAATTTACTTTCATTTAATATTTGTGAGTACGGCGAATTCAGCCGAGAGACAAACCTTCTCACAATTTTGCTCTGTTTGTTTTGGTCATTTGTTTTCATTGGAAATCAATGGGTTCAATGACTACATAAAGTAAATTTTTAAATTTCTTATATACATACAATATTTTTTTTGTTACTTACACCTAAGCCTCGAATATTTTTGTATAACCATGTTATTTGATATAAAAATATTTATAAAGTTAATCATATGTTAATCATTTACTTAAAAATAATTTCTAAACCTAATCATAATTATATATTACACTGTATTTTTTTTTTTTTATGAATTTATTATAAACAAAAAAATGAATTGCTAAATCAAAATAAATAGAGGAATGTTAAATTTAAAGCCATGGTGTTAAAATAATTTAAAGATCTGTAATAGGGGCAATTCATTATATACTCAGAGCATTAGAGTTGCCATAGATGTTTTCAGAATCATTTTGTGGGTTGGTAAATTGTGCTCCTGGGTCAAAATCATCTGACTCTGTAATCCTGTACACTTGTGTTCAAACAAATTAATTGTACTCCAAACTGGCATTTCAACTTGAGGCATGTTGTATTTATTTTTATGTTACGTTTGTTAGTGAGGTTGGATAAAAGAACCACGCCAGACTGAAGGTAGCCGGAGGACAAAACCAGCATGCCTCTTCTTTCCTAGCTTCACATCGAATTTGTACATTATTTAGACCAAATGCGTAACAATTTATATATTACATATCGTCTAATTACATTCAATAAATGCCAACTCTAAAAAATTTAATAATTTTTTTTTGTTTTTGGATTTTGTTTTCCTTAGTAGGGTAGTTGCAAAAACTAACAAAAAAAATTAAAAATCTTTGCATATTTTTAAAAGTTACTACCTTCAAAAGCCTTTTAATCTCAGGGTGGTCAACTTTGTCACTCTGTAACTCACGCTGTATTGTAGCAGGGTCACTCCAAACTAGCTATTTTGAGAGCTTATATCATTGACTTTATTTGTCCCACGCACAATGTTTCAATCTGATAAATAGTTTGAAAGTTACATAAATATAAGCAATTTTTTTTTTGCAAACACTATTTACCGATATTTTCAAAATGGCAATATCTCAAGAACCAGTCATTAGATATCAAAATCCTTACAAGATTCGTGTTCAGCATAGCAAATGCAAAAAGATATGTGATCAAATTTTTTTAAAAAAAATTTTTTAAAAATTTTTGGAAATTTACAATGGGAGTTGGCATTTATTTTCACCAAAAAAATATGTACTTTGAGTTAGCAGAATAACAAAAATGGATGTAAAACGACAACAAATTATTTTTTTGCTCTGAAATTTTTATGACAGATAGGTATTACATAGGGGAGCTATTTGCCATCGGAAACTCATTTCGGTCAAATTTGAGTTGGCATATTTTGAATATAGGTTCACGATATACTACATTACCTTATTTTATACCTTATTTGGTAATCTAAGTTTTGCTGGGATGTCAACATAAATCAGGCTTTGTCAAATACTATAAGGCCCTCGACAATTCACGGGTTTTTTGAGTGGAACCAATTTTTTATACCCGACTAAAAAGTTTAGATATAGTAACATATTATATAATGTATTTATATGCGGCCATACACAGTACTTTACATAATTATATGTAAATGTATCTTGTATTAAGTTTTACACCCAAAATTTAATATGGTGCCATATAAAAGGATATCGAATCATGTGTTGCTCCACATACAATATATAAAGCTTTATTAAATTGGATATTGCATATAATATTTTATATGACTCCATGAATGACCCTATACAAGATTAGATAAATAAATATATGATATACAACTCCATGTCTGACCTCATACAAGATGAGATATACATATATATATGGTGCCGAATCGGGGGAAAAATTTTCTAAGTCGCGAGAAAATTTTTTTAAATTTCCAGACACAAATAATTTTTGCGTTTTGGAGTTAAGAATTTCATTAAAAATGATTGAAACAAAAAAAAAATTTAGTTAAATTTTGAAAAAAAAGTCCTGAAAAAGTTTTGTAGAATTTTCTAAGTCCTGGATAAAAATATTTTTGGTACATTTTTTGCGTTTTGAAGTAAAAATTTATTAAAAATTATGAATTTTTTTTTAAATTTCGATTTTTTTTTTAAATTTCTAAGTCCCGGACACATTTTTTTTTTGCAATTTTTTTGCATTTCCCAAAAAACTTGGGATAAATTTGAAAATTATGAGATAAAAAAAATATTTTCTGCAAAATTCTACATATTTTATCTTATGATATAAAATGATATACAATTATATCAAATTAAATAAACCCAATATTCGGATCAAAAACGATCATATTTAATCTAATATAACAAATTTTGAGCTATTTTGATCCACCAATTTCATCATCTTATTTTATCCAAATACGTGTTGGGCCATATTAAATTATATATGGCTCAATTTCAAATTATATATGGACCTGTATATTTATTTTTAGTCGGGTAAGTAAAATATTTTTTTTATAGACACATTTTGTCATAAAAATATTTTTAATGGAACAAATTTACTTTATTTTCTTTGAGTCACTAAATTTTTCTTGAGTAAAAAATTTTATAAATACCCAATCAGAAACTGCCAACCGTACAAAAAATATTGTACTGGCGGAGCACTGGATTTATTGGAAATGCCAACAGTGTTTCAACGTTGGCAATTACAAACAGAATTGTACTCCGCCAGTACATTTTATACAACATTTACGACCATTTATTTTTTATTAATTATTTTTAAGCGGATGGATTTTGATTAAATATTGTTTTCATTACACCTTTTATTATATAAACAAAGATTTATTAAATAATTTACATATATATTATTAAAATTAGTGTAATAGAGTAATAGCAATTGTTTTATCATCACATGTAGTAAGAATACACTTGAATTCTACCATACTTATGTTAATTTCAGTGTTATTTTCATCTAATTTTCTAACATCATACAATCCTATTTCACTTGATGAAAGTGGATATTCCACAAAATCAGTAACTTCAAGAAAAACGTTGCCTTTAAAAAAAATATCATCACATTTGAAATTCAACACTTTCCTACTAAAAATTTCGTTAACCGTAATAACATTTCCATTTCTTAGTAAGCATACGTTATCAGGAGGAAGTGGTGAAATTTTATTGCCTTCGATAATAACAAAGCTAAAAGTAACTCCTATTTCCGTGGTTTCTAAAATTTGTCCAAGAGAATATTTTAAGCTTCTTTTTTTTTTTTTTTTAACTCTGAATTCTGTTGGCGGAGTGCATGCACTCACATATAGCCAGGGTTTCAAACTAAATTAAATATTCATACACCATTCTTCACCGTAGTTTCAGATATCAGTTTTGGCATCTCTCAGAAATAAAACAAGTTCCTCAAAAATCGGCAAGTCACCAGTCCTTAAAATCTGGCTCACATCCCCGAAAGAATCAAAAAATTTATATCCACTTCTAATGTTGTCGTAAAGTTTACACTTAAAAACCAAATGATCAGCCGTCTCAGTCATGTTGCATACTTCACACATATTGGAATCCAAGATCTTTATTTTACTCAAAAAAATTTTGCCAAAAGTATGGCCAGTCATCAGTCTATTTATCATCTTCACATCGGCCGGTTCCAGATTTCGGGAATTTTGAAACCATGGTTTCCTCTGAATTTCAGGGAAAATTCCAGCAAAAAAACTTCCTTTATCCCTGGAGGCTTCTGCGAATTCACAGTTCCATCCCTCATAAATACGATTCTTAATTATGCGTATTGCCTCATCAGCTGTGTAGTCAACATCCATAGGAGAACCATTTGTAGCAGCCCACTTTGCAATCTCATCAGCCTTCTCATTAAACGTTACACCCATATGGCTCGGAGTCCAAATGATATGACATTGAAGAATGCTTGATGCATTTAATCTGTTATGTATGTAAGCAACACAGTAGTTTCTAGTAGAGTTCGTTTTCAAGTAGTAGTTTCTAGTAGAGTTCGTTTTCTATTGATACGATAAAGCAATGGAAAATTATTTGATGAATCGTTTGATCGAAAAATATGAAGTTTTCTTTGAACTTCTCCGATGGGGTTGGTTGGAGAATTTATAATACTTTTTATAAAACCTAGGCTATTTTCGAAATCAAACGCGGAAAATTGAGATAGCGGCGCCCCTATATTAACAACGTCATCTGCGATATGAATGAGGTTAGCTTTGTTCGCGAACTCAATAATTTGTACGAATTTGTACAAATTATTACGAATTTTGTCTAAAAGAGAGAAAAAAGTGACAGTTCTATTTTAGAAACTTGCAAGTTTTTACTGGATAAATTTTTGCCAGCAAGAATTATCAAGCACAAAAAACATATGTTTTAAAAACGTATGACTATATTTTTGTAAACAAAATACAAAACATTCTGCAGTTACATTTTTGTGTATTAAATATGATTAAATATCAAGGAATGAATAAATAAAATACATCCTAAAATTAAATTTCTTTTATTAACAAGTTAAAAAATAAATACCATCAAACTAAAAATTTACAAATGAAGGCAAAATTTTTTATAAGCTGATTTAAATCAGCTGTTTAACTAACTTGCAAATTTTTACGGATTTCTGTTCGTGTACTTTTTACAATTTTTCCTTTTTGAGAGCGATTTCTTTTTTACTCTCTAAATGTTTGTTGCTTGATAATTTTTACTGGGAAAGTACGCAAACAGACTTGTTGTGAATATTCATTGTATGTGATTTTGGTCCATAAAAATATGACATAAGTTCAACAAATTTCCTTAATAACTGCTTAGCATAATCAGCTTTCAATGTAGCTAATTTGCTAGATGACAAAATTCGACAAGCTGTAAAAAGAAGTAAAAAATGTCTGTACTGATTAGATTTCAATACATTTTTCAAAACTATCCCTCCGCCATATAATAAAAAAAAACGATATTGTGTAGCTTTCCAATTTCCTGTATCCATTAAATCAAACGTTTTTCTTTGGAACTCAGCTGTAATATCTTTAGATATTTTTGAAAAATTTTGTTGCATATGTTTTGCCAGCAGTCTGCCAACACCAGAAAAAACAATTGGCCCGAGCCCCATCTGGCGTTATCAATCCAACAATAGCACTGTACAGTATTTTTTGTAAATCCGACTTTGGCACAGCGTAGTATTACTTAAAAATATGACACTGGTGATGTGCAGTATTTTTTGTTTTGCCAACAGTCTGCCAACACCAGAAAAAACAATTGGCTGAGCTACATCTGGCGTTATCAATCCAACAATGCCACTGTACAGTATTAGTTGCAAACCGTGTTATCGGCCAACGTTGGTAATACTGGCACCAACGCTTTGCCAAGCTTGGCCCTTTTGTATTTTTCTGACTGGGTATTTTTCTAGAACAAGTAATTTTAATTTTTTTCCTTTTTTAGTAATTTTGCGATTTTCTTGTCAAAAAATGAACTCAATGGCAAAGCAATATAAAAAAAAAATCCAATTTTCAAATAGAAAAATATTAAATTCAAAAACATTTGTTTTTCTTTACGATTAGTAAAATGTCTCAGAATGAGAACATTTTCAATAGAAAATGTTTCCCAAAATCTAAAAAATATACTTTTAGAATCAATCTTTAAAAAATGTCTCAGAATATGATGTATGCAAATAAAAATGTTTTTCTATGTATAAGAAATAAGGGATTTGTTTCGAATTTTGCTAAGGAAGTTTTGAAAAAATGTTGGTGAAAATTAAAATTAATTTCAAGTCCAATTTATATGAAAATATGCAAAAATATGCATTTATACCAAAATATGCAAAAATATGCAACTACAAATCGATGCCATTTTATTGCAAATTTATTGATTCGGATAGATATTTAATTTATGTTATGTTTAAAAGCTGAGTAAAAACATGCATTTTGATGAAAGTACTTGCCCTAGTGATTAGACAATATAAAACAGTGATATTTATATTTATTTTAAATCAGACGGGCATTAAAACAATATAGTTCTGCTTAATTGATGATGGGGATTTGCCAAAATATTAATGTGTAATGGCTAAATGCCAAAATAACCCAGTCGGCAAAAAAAATCACACCTGACATACTGCTGACTCTCCCTTTATAAAATTGCTGACATCTTCATACAATTTTTCAAAATGTCATCAATGACATGTCAGCAGTTGGTCAGCGGTTGTTTAAACGAATTGTTAGTGGCCACCGATACTGGTGGACACTGCTGACCAACTGCTGACATGTCATTGATGACATTTTGAAAAATTGTATGAAGATGTCAGCGATTTCATAAAGGGAGAGTCAGCAGTATGTCAGGTGTGATTTTATTTTGCCAACTGGGAAACTTATATTGATATTAAATGTATGAAACTAGTAGATGATGATGACAATCAAATGCATTACAATAAGTGTTTTTTAAAAAAATATATATTTACTGTAGTTAGCATGGTTGGTTACTGTTATTCTTCTGTTATCGTAAGGATTCAATACTATTTCATATTGGGATCATTCTTACAAGGGAAGTATCTCAACCCTTATGAACCGATTTGCCTGAAACTTAAAATATATGTAAAAGAGACGATTTTAAGGTTGGGGTGTCTCGGCTTATCGGCCATATCAGTGTTTAAAAATTTCGTTGTCCCCTTATGAAACAATGTGGACCTTCGGGAAAATTTCGATAACTCCCGAACTAACCGGAATATTGTCTAGAGCAAAAATACGTGTCGACTTAAATTTAATAGAGATTATTTCGTATTCATATGGATATTGTAGGCCTATGTCTTCATATTAATACCCCCCAAAATATATACATTTTTAAGAAAAAATTATTTAACGAAGCCGAATTTTTACAAGGTTATGCCCCCGTTGGATGGGCATTAAAAAAACCCTTTCTTCTCATATGTAAACATCATATAGTTTCTTTGAGTGAAATGGCTGAAAAATCCAAAAATCGTTTTTTTTTGCCATTTTTTGACCCATGTTTTGGACCCCTAAATCCCTGATATGGCCGATATGTCGAGACACCCCAACCTTAGAATTGTCGCCTTTATATATATTTCAAGTTTCATGCAAATCGGTTCATAAGGGTTGAGATACTTCCCTTGTTAGTGAAATCAATCAAAAATAGCTAAAAGTTTTCTTGACCCCCTCCGATTTTGATGAAATTTGGTTTGGTTGTAACACTAAGTGATAAACTGACGCACACTTATTTTCAGCCCTCTAAGTAAATAGTGGCAGAAAACACGGAGGGTCAAAATTTCCCCCAAAATCTTCCAGTCGCGACACTTTGCAACACTTTGTTCTATTACAGTTAGAAAGTTCATTTTTGGTTTGTTTTAAAGCTTATAATATGCTCTACAACCCCTATCATAACCAAAAAATTTTCGAAAAAATAAGGGTTACCTCCATTATCTTAAGTTCGTGATATAGGGAGGAGAAAATGGGGAGGATGGTATCCCAAATTCTCAAAAAAAAGGAAGGGGTGCCCCCTTATCGTGGGCAAAGGGTGGAGAAAATGGGGGGAATGTATCTCCCGATTTTTGTTTTACTTAGTATTCTCCTAGTGCAATTCCTAATGAACATATCCTACAAATTTTTATATTGGGACAACAATGCGATCGACCAAAATCAAAATTTTTCAAAATTTCCCCCAAAATCAACGATTTGCGACACTTTTGCGCCTCCCATTGTTGTCCCAAGATAAAAATTTCAGGATATGCTTTCTAGAACATACTCTTTAAAAAACCAAGTTAAAAAAAAATGGGGGATACTATCCCCCGATTTCCCACAACCCTTGCCACGATTTTTTAATACAAGAGGCACCCCTAATTTTTTTTATTTGTTTTTTTTTTGTGATAGTAATATTGTAGGGAATATTAAGAGCTTTAAAATAAGCCAAAAATAGACTCTGTAGCTACAATACAGCCCACGATATTAAATTTGTAATGTACAAGAGTGTCGTGATTTGGCGATTTTGGGGAAATTGTGAAAAATTTTGATTTTAGTCGATCCAATTGTTGTCCCAACATAAAAATTTGAGAATGCCAAGTAAAAAAAAAATCGGGGGATACTTTCACCAATTTCCTCCACCCTTTCCCACGACCTTTAAATAAGGGGGGCACCCCTTCCTTTTTTTGGAAAATTTTTTAGTTATGGTAGGTCTTTTAGAGCGTATTATAAGCTTTAAAACAAACAAAAATGGGCTCTGTAGCAACAATAGAGCTGAAACACCTCAATTCAAACGACGAGTTGACCGCACCTCCTGCAAATTTAATGAAATTAAGTACTGGGGTTTACTTTAACAAAAAAGAGATTTTGTCAATTTTTCAGGCTTCTGGTCATTCCAGTATTCGAGATATGCGGTCTTGAAAATTGGCAAAATCGTATATATTTGACAAAAGTGTTCTGAGATAAACAAAGATAACTCGAAAAGTAATAACAATACAGGTCTCAGTCAGGTTGCAAATAATAGGTAATGAGACAGCCTTTAAAATGGCATTCCCCAAGATTTTTTTTGAAAAAGGTCAAAGGTCATTGGTTTTAACCTTAATGATCTCCTGATTCCAAATCTGTTCTCCATTTTTTCATCACGTCGAGATTTTTAGTTATTCACGTTTGAAAATGCAAAAAATTACGATTTTTGCATTATTTGAAAGCCTGCACAGCAGCCATTCAGTGGAATACAAATCTGGTATAAACCGCAAAAGCATAATTTGTCTATGGTCTCCAACATAGAAAACAATTTTTTTAAAATAATTGCTTTTGGTTGGGTTACACTTGCGTTTTAAAATGATACTGTTTATATATTTTATTTTTATATTTTTCAAAGAAAACAAAAAAAATAAATATTTTACAAATTTAAGTTTTCTGTGTTATTTTTCATATAAACCGGAAGATATCTTTAACGGGTTTAAAAGTCTATAACAAAGAATGAAATTTTGCCTAAATTTTGACTTCATCACAGTAAAGATTGATCATCTGGTATTTATTTTAGAGCCTTTTAAAAATGATGTTTTTTTTAATTTTTTTCACAGTGTTTTTTTTTAAATACATTTTTGGCCAATAATAGTGCAACAACTTCAATTTTTTTTGATCATATATTTGAGATCATAGTTCAATTCTACTCTAACGCTTTATACCAGATTTTCATTCCACCCAGTGGCTGCTGTGCAGGCTTTCAAAAAATGCAAAAATCGCGTTTTTTCGCATTTTCAACCGCGAATAATTAAAATTCTAGACGTGATGGGAAAATTTGGAGTACAGAATCACATCTCCAGGATAAAAATATAAATTTTTTATTAAAAAGAGTAACAATATATGCACAGCACAATTACACGACTGCCCGCTATTCAGAGTGCAACAAAGATCAGATAAGCGAGCAGTCGTTTAATTGTGCGTCATTGTTACTCTTTTTAAGAAAAATTTTATATTTTTATCCTAAAGGTGATGCTTGAAGATTTTTAAGCTCAAATCCCGGGATTTTTTAAATATTAAAAAGGTATGAGAATTCATTTTTAAAAGTACAACTTTGTTCAATTATTGTTACATTTAATCAACAAATTAAAACTAAAACTTTTTTTTGAATTTTCAACGTAGCTGGCCACGAATTTGGCTTCAGCTGAGAATTCTACTCTGGCTTGCTGAATAATAGTCCAACGAACTAACCATTAAGCCACAGTCACGGAGCCCTTTGACTAAAGTTTGCAGGTTTTGGCAAATATTTTCTAAAAACCCGAAACTATGATCGAAGGGCGCCACGGGTAAATTTAATCCGATTGGCTTTAAATTTGTACTATATAATTTTTAGGCTTAGGAGAATAAAAATTTCCCCGGACGTTCAAAATTGGAA
Organism: Pegoplata infirma; assembly: GCA_963921195.1. Classification (NCBI taxonomy): domain Eukaryota; kingdom Metazoa; phylum Arthropoda; class Insecta; order Diptera; family Anthomyiidae; genus Pegoplata; species Pegoplata infirma. The sequence continues at coordinate 109,633,314 of OY992538.1, forward strand.
AAGAACTTTTTTTATACAAAAAATGCAAGTATGATGCATTAAACCAAAAGCAAATAAAAGTTGCCATTTTCCATAACAAACCCCTCAAAGCTTTTTTAGTTCATTGCTAAATATTTAATAATGATAAATACTTGAAAGCTGCACAGGTGGCGCACAGTGTTGCGTCTTCATTTAAAGAGTGGCCAAAAATAGAAGGAGTTAAGTTAGAGTGTTAAAATTTGGAACACTTGTTAAGATCGATACGATCAAGAAAAATTTTGAATTTGGTAAATATCCGCTTAAGGATTCGTATCCTTCCCATATATCCTGAAATTAAAATATGGCATAAAGTGAAAACTAAAACTTCAATCTTCATGTTATTTATTGTAGTTATTACCTAAAATGCCATTAATAATTATACTAAATTTTGTCCGATTCGGAGCAAGGATACGCCTAGCTCAAAAATGTCCTTTTTAAAATAACGTGCAGAAAAGGGGTAAAAATTTAAGTTACTTCATGAAATTTTGAAAATCCAACTGTTATAATATTCCCAATGTATTTACTAAATTTTTTGCAAATCGGAACAAGGATACGCTCTCCTCGAAAATGTCCTTTTTTAAAAAGTCAAGAAAAATGTAAAATTCAAATCCCTTCATGAATTTTTGCATCCGCAACATTTAGAATATACCTCAAATCTTAATCAAATGAAAAAATTGAAGCAAGGATGTAATTCATAAATTAAAAATGTCCTTAAAAAATTTAAAAAAAGTTTAACCCTTTTGCAGTCCTTGGGTCAATTTGACCCAATTTTGGTTTTCAAACGCAAAATTTTTCCCTTTAGTTATAAGCAGGGAAACCAAAAATATGCAGTATGATGTTTTAGGTATTTATCCGTTTCAGAAGATTTTAAGAAATCTGGCATCGATTTGTTAGAGCATATTTTTGCATATTTTAGCCTTAAGAGCATATTTTAGCATATTTTATGTTTAAGAGCATATTTTAGCATAAGAGCATATTTTTAGAGCATATTTTCAATTTTAAGAGCATTTTTTCACTTTTTAGAGAATTTTTTTAAATTTTTAGAGCATTTTTTTATAATTTTTAGAGCATTTTTTTAAATTTTTAGATCATTTTTTCCAATTTTTTTTATAACAACACTTATTTTTAAATTTTTTTTAATTTTTGTGGGATTTTCCAAAATTACGTTGTTCTGACGATTGATTCCCCTTTGGCCTGTTCATGCTTCATATCGGTATGTGAAACTATGTTTTCTTTAGATCTGAGTGTTGTGTGTATTAATGCAAATATTTTTGTAGAACATATTAACCCTCTAACTACCCCACATAACGGTATTTTTTGGGTCTATTCTCTAACAAATTGTAAAAAAAACACCGCAAAAAATGATACATAATTTTTTTAAGAGCATATTTTTACTGTTTTTAGAGCATATTTTCCGTTTTTAAGAGCATTTTTTAAGCGCATAAAACGTGTTTTTTAGAGCATATTTTTGGTTTCCCTGGTTATAAGATATCAGCGTGAAACTTTAATTTATCCATTACAGGGACGACAATTATGGTTTTAAAAGATAATAATAAAATTTAAATTTTTTCTCCCCCCTCCACATTTAAAAACACGATTTACACACATTTAATATCCTTTGGGTCAATATGACCCAAAAAGCGATAATGCAAGTTTAGTTCAACTTTACCATTTTTTTCTTCTGAATATAATTGAATTGGGTTCATTTTCATTTAGAATGATAGATCAATAATTTTGTCAGAATCAATAAAATCGCTTTCATTGAATTTATTTATTCTAAATTTTATTCTAAATTTTATTATTCTCGTTAATTATTTTATCATTCAAAATTTTATTATTCTCGTACTGGGATTTTGAGAAACCCGCAAAGGTCCGCCAACCCCAAAAAAGGGTGAGGTAACAAACACAGAAAACTAACGCCCAATAGCAATTTTCTTTACGCTCTCGCAGGTCATGAAGAGCATGATCAATCACCACTTGGTAAATTATCTGGAGTCCGATTCACTCTTTTTTCGTAGAGTCGTTCTACAGGGGACTTGTTAGCATGATGTTACGACAATCTCCGAGTAGGGTCTTGCAAATAGGATCGATTTTAATGCTCGTAAGGCCCAATGCATGGACGTATACAGGGGGTGGGCACAGGGGGCACGTGCCCCCCTTTTCGATTTGAAAATTTTGAAAATTTTATACCCAAAAAAGCATTATACAAAAAAAAATCACAAGTTTCTAAATATTTTGATTTTAATAGAAGAGATTTTATTTTTTTTTTATAAAAACTCTAGAGTTTGAAATAATTTCGTTTCTAAAAAGTCATTTATACCGCAAAATCAGTAAAGTATGATAAAAAACCACAAAATATTACTTTTATCTAATAAAAATTATACATCACGATCATGAAAATTAATTTCTATAAAACAATTTTCAAATAAAATTTTTACAATGTTGGGCCCCCGTTGAATAGGCATAAAAAAAATTATTCTCATATGGAAATATCATATAGTTTCTTAGAAAGAAATGGCTGAAAATCTAAAATTCGCCATTTTTTACCCATTTTTTTAACCCCAAAATCCCCGATGTGGCCAATGAGCCGAGACACCACAACCTTAGAATTGTTTCCTTTATATGAGGGTTTCTTCATCAACTCTTTAAACACAGGTTTTTGTGGTCGTTTAAGAAGAATCTGAAGTTGGAATTTTAAAATTCAAAATGGCGGATACAACTAGGCGACAAATATTTAAAAAAAATCAACCGATTTCCTTGAAACTTCTTATGCCCCAGTTTTTGGGGTCGCTAAATTAGAATCTGAAGTTAGATTTTCGAATGGCAGATTCTAATTTAGCAACCCAACAAACCGGTGCGTAAAGAGTTTTGGGTGAATCTGTTATTTTTTGAAAAAAAATATCACCATATTGGATCCGACATTTTGAATTTTAAAAAACTGCAAATTTTCTTAAGCGACTCCAAGAACCTGTGCATCAAGAATTTTAAGCAAATCTTATGTTTAAACACATACCAATTTTGGAAAGAAGGGTTGACGAAGAAACCCTCATTAAAAATGTTAACTTTCCAAGACGAAAATCGTGTTGGAGGGGGGGGCTTGTTTATGGGTGTAGTTAAAAACAAATATTAATAGGCGATGACGAAAAAAATTTTGGGGCTTGTGCCCCCCCCGTTTTCAAATTCCTGGATACGTCTCTGGCCCAATGTTATGTGTTGACCCTCAGACGGCTTGTGGAATCAGCATCATCTGTATCCATGGGTGGAATAGCTATTGTGGAATCAGGCATGAAAATCCAATGTGATGTTTGTTGGAACAAACATGTTTTTCAAGTGTCGAAAGAAGCATTCAAGTGTCTTGATTTCCTAAAACGGTGCAAGAATATCTTCACTCCGTCTGATCTCACTATTTATGCCACCTATATCCGACCGAAAATGGAATACAACTCGCATATCTGGTCAGGTGCTTCAAGGTCTATCTGATCAGGTGCAAAGGAGTGCGTTGAAGCTCATCAACGACAGTAGGGTATCCAGCTCTATTGACTCATTGGAGCATAGTCGGAATGTGTTGTGCGTCATTGTTATATAGATATAACCACGGTAAGTATTCAGCTGAGATGGACGCCTTTCCAGCAGATCACATCCTTTCGTTGTCTACTGTCCAATGTCTTGCACAACGAATTACAGAGAAAATTCGTTTCTCATTAGTCAAACTAGCCCTATGTGGAATTAAATCCCTGCAGAAGTCTAACCAGTCAGCTACACTCAAAAAAAAAATACCTTGTAAAATTACAAGAAAAATTTTTTACTTTTTTAGCTACCTCTTATTTTACAAGAATTCCTAGTAATTTTACAACCTTTTAACCAATAAATTTGTAATTTTACAAGGTTTTCATCAATAAAATTGTAAATTTACAAATTTTTGGACACGATAAAATTTACAAGGAGATTTCGTAACTTTACTAGATTTTTTGCTAATTCCTATTTTACGAGATTTCTAGTAATTTTACAATATTTTACCAACTTTTTGCCAATAATATTGTAAATTTACAGTTTTTTGGCGCAATTAAAATTACAAGGAATTCTCGTGAATATACTAGATTTTTTGTAAAATTTTTTTGGAAATTTGTAAAATTACAAAAAAAAATTGTATAATTTCAAAAAAAAAATGTAAATCTAGATCCAAATTTGTTTGTTAAAAAACAAGGAAAACTGTCAAATATTGGTAAAATGGTAAAATTACTAGACTTTTCCTAGTAATTTGAAAAAGTTTTTTTTGTATGTGTATAATTTGCAGACATGGGCGTTTATGATTACAATTGTGTAATTGATTACAGTTTCAATTACAATTACATGTAATTAGTAATTGAGTTTTTTCAATTACAATTACAATTACAAGTAAAATTGAAAATTTTCAATTACTAATTACATCTAATTGTAATTGAAACTGTAATCAATTACATAATGTAATCATTAACGCCCATGTCTGTAACTTACCCTAAAGTGCCCCTAGGGGAGCCAAATGTATGACCGACCTTTCATGTAATTGTAATTGAAACTGTAATCAATTACACAACGTAATCATTAACGCCCATGTCTGATAATTTGAAAAAATTTAAATTAAATGTCCACAAACACTACTCCGCCATTCCTTCTCCTCATAACCCATTTTCTAATACCAACACAATGCATTGCATTAAGTGTTGGCTCAAAGTAAAAAAAGGTTGAATTTCAAATTTGATTTTATTTTTTTAATAATTGCTCTGGAAGGGCTGATTTATTTTAGTTTTCATTATTTTTGATTATACTAAAACATGGAATTTTGTTTACATTTTAATGTTGGGTCATATTGACCCAAAGGATCATAGGAAGGGCACATATGCAAGGGATGCAGAAGGGTTAAAAAATCCTTCGTACTTGTTACGCTAAAATAAATATTACAAGTGGTTTAATATGAAACCTAGATTAACGAGGCATGGTAGTTTTTTCTTTCCGGCTATCCGCAGTCGTGTCGTGGTTCTTTATCTAGTTTCAATAACTTGCGCATCAAAAAAAAAAATTAATCTCATGCCTCTTGTAAACTGTCAGAAATGAAATCAATAATAAGTACCAAAATCTACCAAAATCTACTAATCAGGTGACGTTAACCCTGGAGCACATTTGTTCCCACCCGTTTATATATGTAAACGCCTATGGCAATTACGATGCTTAAAATAATATGCAATTGTCCCTTTAATGAACATTTCAAATAAATTTAACTACATGGATTTACGATAAACATTTCTCTGTATATTGTTATTTAGCAATTCATTTTATGATTTTAACATTTTAAGAATTAATATTGATAACTATACTAGGCATATTTGTAAAATTAAATATAAATATAATTATTATTCGATTTTTACAACTCATTAAAATAATTTCATAATTTTGTGGGTTTTTACTGTAACTTTGCTAGTCATATGTTCTAGTATATAAAAGGTTTTATTTTTATGTATAAGAAAGTTGAATTTTGTTATGTGGTCATTGAACTGGTTTGTTAATGATCATTACAAAACAAAATAGAACAAAGAAAATGAAAATGCCTTGATCGCCATGTTGAAATTATATTTGTTTTTGTAAAAATTATTTAGGCAAAAATTAAATGGCAAATATGTTTTTGAAAAGAAAAAAATATGTATGTGAAAAATAAAATATGAATTTACATTTTGCAACTTACAATTTTATATTCGATGTGGTCTAGAAGGGCCCCTTTTCGACTGCAACGACTAAAGTTGATTTGATGTGGATGATAGTTTACTATAAAAAAAATAAATGTACCTTTTATGCACTAATTACACAGTTCAACACCCAAAATCGGAATGGGATGAAACCAAAAGCAAGCGAAAGTTGACATATTACATAACAAAACCCTTTAGGCTTTTTTCTAGTTCAGAGCTAGATTTTTTTTTACACGCATTTGAAGTTAGTGATCTTTTGTTATAATTATAATAATAAATGCTTGAAACTGTATTAGGGCGTATGATCAACATTGAAATTTCCTTTAAATAACAATCATACGCAACGGTGTGCAGTGGTTTATTTTAATAATTTGGCTATTCAGTAAAAAGGTACTGGACCGATTGCAGCAAAATTCATACCAGTTATAGCTAAAGTAATTTTAAGCTTAAGTTGGGAAGCTGGACCCTACATGTCCAATAAGGCCATTACCAGGGGCCCTTAAAATAGGACATATTTAGTACACCAAAACTTTAAATGCTTTAAAATCACCAACTTTAAATGTGTGTAAAAAAAAATCTAGCTCTGACCTAAAAAAAGCCCGTGAGGGTTTTGTTATGGAAAACGTCAGCTTTCATTTCCTTTTGGTTTCATCCCATTCCGATTCCGAAAGTTCGATTTTGTATCACTGTGTTACAAAAACATTTTGTATTTGTTTTTATTTTAGATTTTAGTAATTCCTACTGGAATTGTTGTCAGTATTAAGATTTCTTAATACTTTTATTTAATTAATTTTGAAATATATTTTACACTTATAAATCACTGTATTTTTATTATTCTCGGACACACGCGGACGGACGCGACTTTACAACATACGAATTAAAGGTAGAAACAGAACAAGCATGGCACGGGGACGGTTGCCGTTGCCGGAGAATATAGGCCCAAAACAATGACGGGGGACGGCGACGGCAAAAAATGTCTTTTGTTTGTTCAGTGGTGCTAACTTTTAATAAAATTCTAGTAATTTTACGGAAAAAAATCGTTTATCACATAGTCAATGCGATTAAGTTGGCACTACTGTACGTTTGTTACACCATTGTGAATGAAAAAATAAAAATTGTTGTGAAAATGCGGCAACACTGGAGTGTGAGAGCGAGGGAGATTGAGAGAACCCGGAGATAAAATAAATAAGTTTTAATTTTTTGTCGTGCCGGTCACGGTTTTTAACTGTCAAATCGTATGGAAAAAGTCGTGCCGGGCTTGTTCTGTTCCTACCATAAGACTGGGCGAATAACAAAAGCTGTGTAACTTTAAAAAGTCATTGATCAGTGAAATTCGTATGTTAGACAGAGTCAACTAGATGAAATGACTTTAAAACTAGGACATGGAATTAGCAAAATTAGATTAATTTTACATGTTAAATGAAATAGTGATAAATGGTAATTTATGTATTAGAAAAAAAATTTTATGAATGAAATTATGTATTCATGACTTATAAATAGGATTTGTAAATAGGATATTTAAATGAAAATAGTAAATTAAAAGTATCTTTTATGGACTGGACAGTAGGTGTACTTAAAATAAGGACACTTTTAAATGATGTTAAATCATTGTTACGAAATTTATGGTGTTTAGGAAAATTTAGTTTAGAATTTAAAAATTATTTTTAAGGGACAGTCTGTGATTTAATATTAGGTTTTTTTTTTTTTTGTTTGTTGGTTTTCCAAAATTAGTGGTACAATGTTAAATAGGAACAATCTGTGATACAAATCTGTGATTTCAGCGGCTGGGAAATGTTTTCCGGAAAGGAGTATTGGATGAATGTAATATTAGTTCCTCCTTCCAATTATATAAAAATCGCACACGTGCAAGATATAAGTAGCCGTTTAACTATAACGAAACACCTAATTATTTCTAAACTTCCTGGTATATGGGGGTTTTCGTGTCAACTGACACAACTTTTGAAACCGATGTCTTCCGATCGGGATGAAATTTGCACCAAGGTTAGTCCTATTGGATAGTAGTTCAGACACAATTTTTCAACGAGTTCAGTCAAGAACTCTCTGAGTTAGAGGGGGTCGAAATTTTACATTTTGGCCAAAGAGGTGTTGATTATCATCCATGTAACTTCTTACCTATTGTTTTTAGCAAAATGTGTCCCAAAGAGTTTAGATAGCTATTTCTTCAGTCTTTCGAAAAAAAAATATAAAAAAAATATAAAAAATTTTTTTTCTTAAAAATCCAAAACTTTTTTGACTTTTTCCTCAAATTGGGCCCTTTTTTTTTTTTTTTGATTCAAAAGAAAGCTTAGCTGATTTCCTTTAAGAGCTGTGGGGTCGCTTAGTGGGATGCGAGTGGGATATCTATTTTTTTTTTAACTTTGGAACACAAAAAACGGTTCCTCAATTTGCACTATTAGGCGTGGGATAGCAAACCAGTTTTCGATTTCGATCCGCGATACCCTCTAATTTTTTTAGGTTCGAAAAAGAAAGCACGAGCCAAAAAATGGGGGCGGTGGGGAGGGGCCATATGGCCCCTCATTAGGGTCAAAGTTGGGCGTAAAGAGGTAAAAATCCTCAAAAAGCCCCAAAACTCCCCTAGAAACGCCCCTGGAGGGGTGCAATGTAAGACCGACCTCCAATAATTTTCTTTACCCATATTTCCACTTCCTAAGGGGGCTCTCATACAAAACATTTTTAAAAAATTTGATAATACCATTCTAACTTACCCTAAAGTGCCCCTAGTGTATGACCGACCTCCATTATTTTATTAATTCCCACATTTTTTGCAAACATACCTACAATGTATCTTTAACCCTTAAGGTGGTCCCCATACATTTTTTTTTTTTTTTTATAAATTTGTTTTGTTAAACCAGCTCCTACTGCCCCTACCGTGCCTCATAGAGAGGCAAAAATAACGACCAACCCCCATTATTTTTTAGTTACCAACATTTTGTCCGAACATCATAACATCCTATCTCCACTCCCTAAGGGGCTCCCATACATTATAAAAACATGCATTTTTAAAAACTAATAAAAAAAATAAAAAAAATGTATGGGGGCCCCCTTAAGAGTTGAAAATAAAGGGTAGGTATATTCTAAGAAAATGTTGGAGTTGAAAAAATATTGGGGGTCGGTCATACATTTTACATCTCTAGGGGCACCATATGGACAGTTAGAGCGGTAGGAGCAAATTTTATAAAAATGTTATTTTGTATGGGAGCCCCCTTAGGAAGTGGAAATAGGGGTAAGGTATGTTCAAGAAAAATGTTGGGGGCAGAAAATTATTGGAGGCCGGTCTCACATTACACCCCTCCAGGGGCGTTTGTAGGGGAGTTTTGGGGCTTTTTGAGGATTTTTACCTCTTTACGCCCAACTTTGACCCTAATGAGGGGCCATATGGCCCCTCCCCATCGCCCCCATTTTTTGGCTCGTGCTTTCTTTTTCGAACCTAAAAAAATTAGAGGGTATCGCGGATCGAAATCGAAAACTGGTTAGCTATCCCACGCCTAATAGTGCAAATTGAAGAACCGTTTTTTGTGTTCCAAAGTTAAAAAAAAAAAATTTTAATAGATATCCCACTCGCATCCCACTAAGCGACCCCACAGCTCTTAAAGGAAATCACCTAAGCTTTCTTTTGAATCAAAAAAAAAAAAAAAAAAGGCCCAATTTGAGGAAAAAGTCAAAAAGTTTTGGATTTTTAAGAAAAAAAATCAAAATTTTTTTTTTTATTTTTTTTATATTTTTTTTCGAAAGACTGAAGAAATAGCTATCTAAACTCTTTGGGACACATTTTGCTAAAAACAATAGGTAAGAAGTTACATGGATGAGAATCAACACCTCTTTGGCCAAAAATTCAAAGTTCGACCCCCTCTAACTCAGAGAGTTCTTGACCGAACTCGTTGAAAAATTGTGTCTGATCTACTATCCAATAGGACTAACCTTGGTGCAAATTTCATCCCGATCGGAAGACATCGGTTTCAAAAGTTGTGTCAGTTGACACGAAAACCCCCATATTCATTTAATACTCACTTTTAGTTTGACCAAATGTTAAATTTGAAGGTATAAAGATGAGCCAAGTCATCAAAGATGAGTTGCACATGGATTTTAAGATTTGAGACCCAATTGTTTCCCTATAAAGTTTGGTGACAAACTTTTGTAATAGGAAACAAATTTTTGTTCTTCGGAATATGGGTATTTTTCACAAGTAAAATTATTTTTATTGATTGCTTGTATAAATTCTGATTTTATTTGGTAATTATCACTTTAAAGTTTTCACTCAAATGCTTCTGTTCACGTTGAACTTTTGAATAAAAAGGAAGTAAAGAAAGCAAGTTGTAAATCGTAGTAAAATGCATCTAAAAGAAGGCTTGTATATAAGAACGATAAACCAGCAGAATATATGCCTGTATTATCGACCTGTACACCTGCTGATTTTAGTTTCTGTCAGTGCTGGTCAACACTATAAAGTGTTGGCACGCAAATTTGTACTTATTGTTAGTTAACTATTTTAGAACATTTTGAGATTTAATTATGATGCAAAGAGGAAAGAAAAGAAAAATCGTAACATACTTCATGAAATTCTGTTCTGATAATGTTGAAAATACCTTATTTTAGTATAATTGAAGCAAGGATTTTCCTTAACCTAGCCTTAGGATATTCTAAGCGAATAAATATCCTTTTTATAAAGACTTGAGAAAATTCAGGGAAACCTTTTGACCTTAAAGCTATCAATAATTCACACACTTTTTGCACGTAGTATTTACAATACGTATAATATTGTTTTAGGTTTGAGCAGGGATATGCCTATATCAAAAATACCTTTATAAAATTAGCAAGTAAAAATATAATACAACGTACTTCCTCAACAAAATATAACTAAATAAAAGTCTGCATCTGTTAATGTACAACTTGTGTCTAGCCACGCATTCAACTTGTGTCAGGCATGGATGACAAATAATGGTTCTTGGACCAATTTAAATAAAATTTAAAATTTAACCGATGCACGTTGGGTTGAAATGGATCAAAAGTGGGGCTTTATTCAAAACTGGAAAAATTTTTTTTACAAAAATTATTAATTTAGGGTTAAAGTATATAAAATTACACTAAAAAATCTGTCACAACTATTATTCTGAGTTGTTTACTTTTCTTGCAATCCGCCGTCAAAATCAAATAATTTTTTGTGTTTTTGAATATGGTGCTAAAAATTGAAAATCAACTTATTTCTAGATTTTTTTTTGGTATTTATTCATTCAAAGGTAATTTGTTTATTATGGAACCATCAACTTCAGGCATTTTCAAATACATTTCTGTTTTTTGAAAATTGTTGTAAAAATATTTTTGAAATTTTTTTGTAAAATGTTCCAAAATTGGAGTATTTTTAATACTTGATGGAATAAAAAAAAATGTAAGAGGTTGTTATTGCTTATACATTGTGATAATAAAGCATACAGTATAAGCTTTAATTTAAAAGAAAAAAAACGTCCGCGTTTAATGCCGTTATTTTTTTATTTAAGATTTTATGAAAAAAATACGGTCTCTTCAATAACACTTCATCACAAAAAAACAAAAAAGTTTCTGACCCAGAAACTAGACCCACTTATCCTTATGTATTTTGACCTTCTAAAGTCGATTCTGCCATCAGAATTGAATTCTATAGTTGGGGTTTCCTGTGATTTACAAGGAAAGTCTGCAAAGTGAACCCACCTAATTTCCTTGTGAATTTGACAAAGTTACAAAAATTTTTAATTTTATTTCTGTATGTAGGGTGCAAGTCTGATTTATTACGTAGAAAATAAGAGTATTTTAAATAAAATCCGTCAAAAATAGCAAAAGTTACATGCATTTGAACAAAAACGCGTTATTTCAGTTTTATACAAAAACAGTTGTATTTATGTTGTGAATCAATGCATTTTTGTTGAAATGCTAGTAACTTATGCAATTTCTCTTATTTTCTTCGTAATAAATCAGACTTGAACATTACATACCGAAATAAAATTTTAAAAAATATTAACTTATTGTTAGTCAAATTAACAAGGAAATCAGGCCAGTTCACTTTTGGGGACTTTCCTTGTAAATTAGAGAAAAACTCAACGATAGAATTTAATTCTGATCGCGGAATTGAATTTAGAAGGTAAAAATACATAAGTATTAGTGGTCTAGACCTTTTTTGTGGGTCTTTTTAAGCTATATATAAACAAGTAAGAGTTTAAAATTCGGCTGTGCCAAATCTCCAACAAGCAAAAAATATAAAAATGACAGGGACGGTTTTTGTGGGGAGTGAGAAGGGGGCGGGGCGGGGTTAGCAGATGACTCTGGGTGGTGTAATATAATATCTGACAAATATGATAATAATAGTTCAGAATTACAACTTTGCAGACTTTTTTATGGAAAATTTTAAATTTGGTGTAACACAAAAATCCGACTTTGAACAAATTTTATGCAAGTATTAACACATATTTATTTTTTATTGTTTTAAATTTTTATTATCGCATTAAAAATACTTTAATTTGCAACTGTATTTATTAAATTATCGCTTTTGGTTTAAAAGTTACACTTAAATTGTGAATCAAGTTCAATATTCAAGAAACACTAAAAAAATTCTGACAGGTTAAAAATAAATAAAAACCACATGTTTTCTCTTTAAAAGGGTGCTTTCTAATGTATTATTTATCATTCATCAATTAAAAAATATTATATGTTAAAATTACTGCTTCCCTGAATAAAGCGCCACTTTGCCTCTCATTCAACCCAATGTGCGATGGATTCATTTTGCATTCCGATTTATTTTATGTGTATAACTATTTTTCGCAAAACATTTCAAATTATCAAGGCAACTGCTGCATCTGGGTGTCTTACTTTAAGCTGTTCGTTAAAAAAAAATTAGAAATTTATATTCGGGTTCCCACAAAAAAAAAAGTGGAAAAACGTGGACGAGTTCTTTTGTTATTTTTAATCTACATACTTATACCAAAATTTTCTGCAAAAAACTAAGCGCGCCAATGAGGGCCACAAAAGTAGCTGACTATCAAATATGAAATTTGCAAAATAAATTAGTATTTTCTTTGGAACTCACTTTATAACAGTGTTACTTGCCATATGATTGACTTATGTCAACCAAAACAGCCAAAAACTTAAAATATATAAAGACTATGCAAGAGGCAATTCTTTTTGACGTTTAAAGGTGGTGTTAGTTTTACAAATGGTATCTGGGAAAGCTGGAAATTTTGTTTACCTTTTATTTTTCGTTTAATTTTGCTGGTTGTTTTTATTTAATAATATTCATTTATTTTTTTTTATTATGTATTTTTTTATTTTCAAGTGACACAACAATAATTTTCATTCATAATTTTAAAATTTTTTAATGTTTATTTTTCGTTATTACCAAATCGTTCCCAAATACTTTCCAAAAAAAGATTGCCATCTGTAGATAACGACTTCGTTATTACTGACACTACTATTCATGAGTTACCCCTGAAAACAGCATTATCATACAAGCAACATATTGAACTTAAAACTTCATTGCCAATAAGGTTGAATTTTAAATGCAATATAATTATTTAACCGTTACAAGTACATGTGGATTTCAAAGATTTTATAGCCAAAATATGATATATTTAAAAAAGTTCAACTTTAGAGACATGTAACTTAAAAACTATTAAATATATCTATAAGTTGTTTTGGATTTGTTTTATTTATGATGTTTTCTTAAAATAAAATTATATAACCTGAAGTTTTAAGACATTTAGTTTGACCATTTATGGCCAAGGTCACAACACTGTGTGGCGTATACTTAATTTTTTAATTACCTTTAAATAACAATCAGAATAATTAGAAATCATTTTTTTAATAATCTCGTTGTATCGAAATCGACCCAAGGGTTTTCGTGGGAATCAAACCCACGACTCCCTGCTTAATAGGCTAGCATGCTACAAACTAACTCACGGTAGCCTCCTCAATATGCAAAATAAAATTGAAACATTAAGAGTCTACTATTTTTTTAGTTTTATAATCAAAGAAATTTAGTCCCAAAAAATTCCGGAATTCGGAAAAATCCCGGGATCCCGGTATTTCGATTTTCAAATCCCGAATCCCGGCATTTAATAAACCGATCCTGTTTGACAGCCCTAATTGAAATTAATAATTGAATAAATAAAATTTATTGAAAACTAGACCTCGAGCTTAATTATTAGTTTACTTATTGAAGGTAAATCTACGAATTTTTTTGTTAATTTTTTTCAGTGCAGTAGGGTGCCCAACTTGTTAAAAAAATTGTCATATTCGATCACAGTGTTATGTAATTTTGTTTTTTTTTTTTTTAATCAAGACCAAAAATATTAAATTTTATAAAATTTAATATCGTTTGATTTTTATTTTTTAAATTTTGGGATTTTTAAATATGAGTACAAAATTTTTTTATTTGACTTCGATTTTTTCCCTCAGCGTACATTTATAAATATGTAAGCTGACACTTTTTTATTAGATTTGTTTGCCATTTTGTTTTCTTTGTTGTAAAGTTAATGGTGTTTGAATTTAATTCTTTCTAAGTACGTGTATTAAAGTTTACTATTACACACACGTTAAAATGTGTTTGTATGGATGGTTAGTATATGTGGTGTTATCAAATTGTTATTAAGAACAACAACAACAACGTATTTCAAAATTATTGTCGGTTGTGATCGACCTCTAGATTTCTTTACGTTTATAATTTAAACAAATTGCTTCAAAAGGGAAAAGTACTCGCCCGAGTAAAAAAGTTTTTTATATAATTATATGCAATTATATATAATTTGATAAAATTTTATATAATAATATAAAATTATATAAAGAGGTTTCCGTTTTCAAAAAATTTTATAAAATTAAATTAAACTATATATAATTAGACAAAATAATATGTAATTTTATCAAATTATATATTATTAGATATAATTATATAAAATTTTATGTAAACCAAATTCTGATATAATTATAAATAATTTGATAAAATTATATATAAATTTGTCTAATTTTATAAAATTTTATATAAAAAAATATATATAATTTTATCTTATTTTATCAAATATGTATAATTATATCTAATTATATATAAACTTTTTACTCGGGCGGTCATAAATATATAGCAATTTGTATGATAACACTAGTTTACAAAGATTTTTATCCACGACATGTTGGATTCATTTTTCATGTAGAAACTAACGCTGAATCCGAAAATTCACTCCCAAGTTTCAAAAGTAGATCAGTTTTCGAGATATTGCCAACTTTTCAAATTTTCAACTTTTAAAAAAAGTATTTATGGGGCATTCCAAGCCAAATCACTCACCTTTAGACCCGACCCCTTTCGATTTATTTTATTTTTGATTATGTTTTAGTCCTTATTAAATGCAACTTGGACACCAATTTTCAGCCTTTTATTCCAAGATGGTGTTGAGTAATCAATTTTTCAAAATGGCGATTTTCTCCAAAAAATTAAAAGATTGAAATTTTTAATTAATTTTGACCATTAAAAAATATAGATATTTTAAAAAAAGTTCGACAACGTTTTGTTGGTATTTAAATGTAGTTTTAGAAAAAAAATATGAAAAAATTATTGGAAGTAATTATCACTTATTTTTTGACGTTTAAAAATTAATATCGACTTTTTGAAAAAGTCCGAAACCTTCGATTTTTTTGTAAAAAACTATAAAAGTTCTACACTAAATTACGCAACTTTTAAGCCAGAACTTGAGATGTGATCACAATTCTTTCTATTTTTTTTTTTAATTTTTAAAATCGAACCTTTTTTTTTGGGTCTGATTTATTTTATATGGAGCTCCAAAAAAAAAAAATTGGTAGATACTGACCCTTACTTACCCAAAATATATTCATTTGGAGGTAAATATACGTCTCACAAAAATTTAGGACGATCGGACATGGGTAAGGCGTTTAGCATGGTCCTTGAAATTTAAAAAACGGATTACAAGGAAAAATATGAATTTTTTTCTGTTTTCGCAATGTTTTTGGTATTTTAAGTTAAGTTTTAATTCAAGTGATTACAGAATTATGATATGGAGTAAAATGCCTTTCTAATAAGGTACTAAAAACTAAAATCGGTTGAAAATCAGCCAAGTTATTACAACTTCCCCAGGCATCTAGCGTGTGCCATACCACTTGATTTAAAAATACGAGTCCCTTTTTTTAAATTTATTGAAATTTTTACTGTAATAACATTTTTTCATTATTCATGTTTCAGTGTAATATTTTTTTGGTTTTTTCAAATTTTAAAACAAAAAAAAATATTTTTTTTTAAAATAGAGATTTCAAAAGGGTGTTGAAAATGCAGGCATTTTTAGCACTAATTTAAAAAATGTTAGCAAAACACAATATGAAAAATACTTGTCACCTAATTACATTTGAACTTGAAGAATAAAAAATGTTATTACAGTAGAAAATTTCAATGAATTTCCAAAATCGTATTATATTGCTTAATCAAGTGTTCTGCCATACGTTAGATGCCTGGGGAAGTTGTAATAACTTGGCTGATTTTCAACCGATTTCAGTCTTTGGTACCTTATTAGAGAGGCATTTTACTCCGTATTATAATTCTGTGACCACTTGAATTAAAACTTAACTTAAAATACCAAAAAAATTGAGAAAACCGAAAAAAAATAATATTTTTCCTTGTAATCCGTTTTCTAAACTTCAAGGTCCATGCGGAACATCTTATCCATGTCCGATCGTTCTTAATTTTTGTGAGGCGTATTTTTGCCTCGAAATGAATATATCTAGGGTAAGTTAGGGTCAGTATCTACAAATTTAATTTTTTTGGAGCACCATATAAAATAAATCAGAGTCTAAAAATAAAAGGTGCAATTTTCAAAATTTGAAAAAAAATAGAACAAATTGCGATCACATCTCGAATTATGGCTTAAAAGTTGCGTAATTAAGGGTAGAACTTTTAGACGTTTGTAAAAAAAAATCGAAGGTTTCGCACTTTTTCAAAAAGTCGATTTTAATTTTTAAACGTTAAAAAATAAGTGATAATTACTTCGAATAATTTTTTTAATATTTTTTTCTTAAACTACATTTAAATACCAACTAAACGTTGTCCAACTTTTTTTAAGATATCTATATTTTTAACTGGTCAAAATTAATTGAAAATTTTAATTTTTCCATTTTTTTTAAAAAATCGCCATTTTGAAAAATTGATTACTCAACACCATCTTGAAATAAAAGGCTGAAAATTGGTGTCCAAGTTGCATTTAATAAGGACTAAAACAGATCCAAAAATAAAATAAATCGAAAGGGGTCGGGTCTAAAAGTGAGTGATTTGGCTTGGAATGCCCCTTATACAATATTTTTATTATACAATATTTTTCAATCAGATTATCGTCTTAGAAACTATTAATCGAAAAATCGACAATTTTACTTCACTTTTAGCGAAATTTGGGAAAAAAAGTAAATTCTATTGTTAATTATAGAAATAAAAAAAAAATATTTCTCTCTTTACAGTTCAATTATAATCAATTACGAAGAAAATAAGATGGTTTTTCTTAAAAACCATTAAAATTTGTATAAGTTCTATGCATTTGAGTAAAAATGCGAAATTCAGTTTTTATACATTTTTAGTTTATTGAGTATAACACCAGTTTACAAATTTTGAAATATTGTTCGATTCACGATATTTGACATTTATTTACTATGTCAAATTGCACGCTGAATCCGAAAAAATTCGAAAAGTTTTTAAGATATTTACAAAATCCAAAATTAAAAAAAGGTGGTATTTCTTAAATCAAAATATCTCCGGACACAATCGGATGATTCGATTTTTTTTACTTTTAAACAGTGTTGGCTACCGTTACCCTTTCAATACCGTTACCGATTAAAAACCCTTTAATATTGGCTACCGTTATTGTTACCAATACCGAAATAAAAATTTTTAAAAACCGTTACCGATAAAAAACCGTTACCTTTATTCGTATTTTTACCGGTATTATATCGGTTTTGTTTCGGTAGTATTAATATTAAAAACAAAATTAAATATTGATGAATTTGTATTATTAAAGCGATAATATAAATAAAATTAATTTCTTAACATTTATGGCGAGAGGAAAGGTGTCCCTCCGATTCCGCACTACCCCTTTAAGAAACATCTCCTGAAACATCCTAGCCAAGTTTTTTTATCCCTGCCGATTTTTTTTAACAACAGGACAAACAAATTTTATGTTCACGGTGTTTATTTGAAGCACACGTATGGTCATCAGAGTGTCCCAACCTCAAAAACAAAAAATTTGGTGAAATTACGTATTTAAAAAAAAAATAAAAATTTTTGTTTTAAAAACGTAGAAATCGAAGCTAAAAAAAAAATATTTCAGTGAATTTTTTGAATTTTCAGAATGTTTAAAACAAAAAAAAAATGTGTTACAAAAAGACCTTGGTAAAGTTTTGATCCCCGGGTGCCTGATTGATTCGCAAGGGTCCAACAAGGTCTTCTTCACATAGTTCAGGTTAATGTAACCTATAAACAAAGTCGTCGAACAAAAGTTGTTTAGAATTACGAGTTTTATAACAAATATTTTTTTGGCTCAAAAAAAGAGTCAGAATATTAAGGGTTAACAGTTTTTTAATTTTTTTAAATATTTATTTTTATTTTTTATGTGTTTTTAACAAATTTATGACTTGTTAAAATTTTATTCATAATACCGGTACGTACCGGTATTGATGTAAATAATCGAAAATACCGTTACCTTTATCGTTAACGATATAAAAAATATGTAATACCAATACCGTTACCGATACCGTTATTCGTTTCGGTTGCCAACCCTGCTTTTAAATTATCTTATTAAATACTTTATCAATTTTCTATACAATATTTTTCAATCGGATAATCGCGTTACAATCTATTCATCGATAACTTTACTTCAATTTAAATGAAATTTAGGAAAAAAATAAATTCTGTTGTAAATTTCAATTATTTAAAATTTTTTCAAATTTTATTTTTGAATGCAAATTTCAAGACTGATTTATTTCAAAGAAAATAAGTTTGAAAAGAATCCGTCAAAAATTGTAGAAGTTACATGCATTTGAACAAAAAAGTATGAATTCAGTTTTATACAAAAACAGTTGTATTTGTTTATTTCATGTATGCTGAAAATATAACAAAAACACAAATCTTCGGTGCGCTAACCAAAATTGATATGTGTTTTTTAAAATTTTTTGAAGAGGATTACAAATCAGCTTTATTTTGAACTTTCGCGGTGCTTTAAAATACTATTTCTTTCATAAATATTTTATTAATAATATAAAAAACTTTCTATTTCCATTAATTTGAACTATAAAGAACTGCAGAAAAGTACCAAATTTAACTGTTAATAAAGTCTCCTCAAAAAATTTTGAAATACATATAGCAGTTCAGGTTAGCGCACCGACGAAAATAATTGTATTTGTATAAAAACTGAATTTCTGCATTTTTACTGAGCTTTTACAATTTTCAACGGATTTTTTTAAAAACTATCCAAATTCTTTATATTAGATCAGACTTGAACGTCAAATAGAAAAACGAATTTTAAAAAATTTGTTTCTTTGTGAAATTTACAATACAATTTCGATTAATAGCTTCTTAGGTTATAACTAGGGATGAGATTTTCATGCACTAAAAAATCTAAAATATGCGCTAAAAAATTCAAAATATGCACTAAAAAGCCTAAAAATATGCACCAGAAAATAAAATTTGTGCAATAAAAATCTTGTTTTCATACGAAAAACTTTTTTAAAAGCAAAAAATAACACCGGTTTAAAAGATAACATTTAAAACTTTATTTTTTTATTTTTTTAGAAATTAGAAAAAAAATTTAAAAGAAAAAAAAATAATTTTTCTTATTTTCAAAACAAATTTTTAAAATTTAAAATAGTTTTTAAAACAAATGAATTTCAATTTGTGTTTTTGTTAATTTATGCCAAAATATGCAAAAATATGCACTTAAAAGTTGGAAATATGCACAAAATATGCATTTAAAACCAAAATATGCAAAAATATGCATTTTCACCCAAATATGCAAAAATATGCAAAAACAAATCGATGCCATTTTAACGCAAATTTCTTGATTCGGAAAGATAATTGGTCGATATCATTTTTAGACTATCGACAAAAAACATGCATTTGCATGGAAATCACATCCTTAGTTATAACCATATTGAAAAATGTTGTATATAAGGTTGATAGATCATTAAATTATCTTTAATTTAAAACTAGGAAAATTTTAAAAGTTGGCAATATCTAGAAAGCTGTTCTACTTTAAAAATTTTGTAGTGGATTTTCGGATTTAGCGTAAGATTTTACATAAAAAATTAATGCAAAATGTCGTAGATCGTATTTTTTTTTTTTATTTGTAAACTAGTGTTATAATATTATTAATTTACAATAACACTCACGATGATACTATTCACCATCTGTTGCATAAGAAATTTTTACCATTTTTTAATATTTTGGATCAATATTTTTTTTGCCATAAATTTTTTTTTTATAAAAAAAAACTTTTTTTATTTAAAATTTATTCATTTTATCAAAAATTTTTTTTTTTTTTCCAAAGATATCGAATTTTTAAAAATTCGGAGCCTGTTCTTTTTCTCAAACTTCTTTTAATCATAACTTCTTCAAAAACTTCCCAACTTAAAATTTTTCTTTTCTAATTTTTTTACGTTCTTTTATAAATTAAATACCAAAAAAAAAAAAATAAAAATCAAAAAAATCAAAAGTGTTTTTAAGTATTTAAATTAAAAATTTCATTTTTAAAATGTTTTTATTTTTTAATTTTTTTGACAGTTTTTTGTGGAAATCTTCTATAGATTCTACAAATTTTTTTTCAAGTTCGATCGTGGGATTATGATTATACAGGTCAACACTTAAAAAATTTCTGGGTACCGACGATAAGATCTGGTGGAGGAGATAAAAACAAAATGTGCGTTGGTCTAAGTTTTGAAACTCCTACACATAATGGTTATTTTTGGTTAAGATTTTGATACATTTTTTCTATAGAAAAAGCTTTTCTTTACGAAAAATTTCTCAGAAGCTGATATTTTCTAAGTAAGAAAAATTTCCACTATTGAAAAATTCTCAGATTTCGACTTTTTTATACGACAAATGTGTTAGAATTTGAGACTTTTTTGTGTAGCAAAGTTGTTTTTTTTCAAAAAAATATTCCTGTAAAAAAAAAATTCCCCCCACCAAACTCAAAAGCTTATTATGGGTGGCCTGGTACGAAGGAATAGAAGGAAACGAGAAAGCAGATGAACTCGCGAAACTTGGAGCAGATGGCATAGGTACCACCATAATGCTTTCACCGCCACTCCAGCATTTCAAACTAAAACGAAATACCCTTACTGTCGCCAAAGCAAATCGAAGATGGAAGGAACTTGGGACAAGTCGTATAAGCAGAATTTTATGGCCACGCTATGATTTAGGAAGAACTAAATTCTTACTTACACTTACGAGAATAGAATGTCGTATGTTGACAGGTTTAATAACGGGACACTGTCTTGTCGGAAAACATGCCAAGAACATGAATCTTATTACGGACGCAAGCTGTAAAAGGTGCGAGACACCAGACGTCGAAGAGACCATTGAACACATCCTGTGTCACTGCTCGGCTTTGGCACGAACTCGACTATCAATTATAGGAAGTTCACAGTTCGAGACTTTAGAGGAAATTACGAGGATAGACCTGAAGAGCTTGAAACAATTCGCAATGAAGGTCAATGTATTTAGTTTACATCGATAAGCGGAAAAAGTGTTGTGGTATCGCTATGAATTGGTCAATGCGGAGCTCATAAACTCAAATGCTGTACCCGACATGGCAGCCTCCTTAGGAATTGGAGATGTATAGAGTATATACACTCAAAATAATTACTCTGTTAAATACTCTGTAAAATGACTGTAATCTTAATTCGACAGATATTTGACAAAGTTATCTGTCAAAATACAGATTTTAAGAAAATACTTTGTTTTTTTGTGACCGAAAAACAAAATTTTATCTGTTATTTTATTTTTACTTTGTAATCTCTATTTTACAGATAATAAACAGAGTTTTTGTTAAAATACAGATTTTAGAAAAATACTTTGTTTTTTTTCCCGTAACCAAAATACTAAAATTCATCTGTAATTTTACTTATTGCTCTGTAATACAGTTTTTAAATAATCTCTTCAAAAAACTTCCAAATATTTCAACCCGTCTTAAAAAAACGTCTTAAATTATAGTAAAAGCTGGTTAATTTTAAGAGGATGTCCTGTAAAATTGGGTACTCGTAAAAAACTCGTAATTTTCCCAAAAATAAAAAAAAAAGTAAATTTACAATTTGAAAACATTAAAGCGGGCAAATTTACACGATGGCATTTCCCAATTGTCAACACAACTTGTGACTGTTGTGTAAAAGCCATATCAAGTTCATTGAAAAAATATATAAGAAAGTCAAAGTAAAATTCTGGTCGCTTTTTATCCACATTTTACAGATAATTCTGTAAATTTACAGTTTTTTTTATAGAAATTATTTTACAGAGTTTTCTTTGTAAAATAACAAAAAATCTTGCTGGTTGGAAATCTATGGTATTTTCTGCTGGCTCAGCAGAGTATCTCTGTAATTTAACAGAGTGATTATTTTGAGTGTAGAGTATAATTTTACTCGGAAAACATGTTTAGGGGCCGGTCTTGCTATTGACCCCTCTAGGATTCAGTAGTGGTGAATCTGATATAAATATTGGAAAACTGAAATAAAATTTTTTTAAGCAGATTGAAAAAAATGGAAATAATTATAACACCGTCCGACAAAAATTAAAAAAAGTCGTTAAACACGAACTGGCTAATATGCGTTTGAAATTAGAGGCTAAATGTAGTAAAACTGCACTTACAGTTTTTCTTTTCGTGATCGTGTTTCCTTTTAAAAGGACTTCAAAGTTTTAGCGGATCATATTTTAAAAAATTTTTTTTAATATTTGTACTTGTCCTAGGATGCCAATGGTGATAGCAAATGGAAGAAGAGGATATCCCCTAATTTTCCTATTTTATTTTTTTACATATCTGTAAATACGAAGTATGTTATGTCCTTTCAAAAATTGATCCATAAATATTATTAACAATTTTCAACAAAATATTTTGATAAGTTCTTAAATGACCTTATTCACATCCTTTTATCCTGATATGGCAAAATAAAAAAATTAAAAAAATGGGCGAGATGCTCCTCTTTCATTTGCCATCACCAGTGTCATCGTAGGACAAGTACAATTATTTTAAAAATATTTACAAAATGTATCCTTTAAAACTTTGAGGTCCTTTTAAAAGGAAACAGGATCACGAAATGAAAAACTGTAAATGCAGTTTTACTAAATTGTATCACTACTTTCAGACATATATCATCCGGTTCATATTTAATATTAGCTGTCGGACGGTGTTATCTTACGATCTTACTGGGAAAAAAATTAGGGAATATATACAAGTTTTTTTGTTTTTAAATATCTATAAAATCGAACACTTTCAAAAAATGTCTGCGAAGTTTGTACTATTGCCCAAACCAGTGAATCATGATAATTTTGTGCTGCATAAATATAAAGCTCAATATCAATTTGAGTTGCTGCAGTCAGAAGTCAGCAATAAGTTGAATCGAAACGTCGCACATTGGGTTGAACACTATCAAAACTGAGGATTAATTCAAAATTTGAAGTTGGTATATTGTAATATATTTTTTATGAGTTTAAAGAGGATAAAATTCTCCATCAATTACTGTCAAAATTAGTGTTCTAAGTTGTTTACTTTTTTTGCTATGCTCTCTCAAAGTTTAATAATTTTAATTAATTTTGTGTACAGTGGTAAAAAGTCAAAAACGAGATATTTCAAGTGACTTTTTTTTTGTTTTCAACTAAAAATAAAAATTTTTGTAAAATGGATTCACAAACTAAAGGTATTTAACTATATTATTGATAAGCGGTTGTTAAGATAAATGTTGAAAAAATTAGTTTAATAATTTTTTAAAAAATATCCTAAAAATAGGATATTTTTTACATATATGTTGAGTTTTGGTTGCTACTCTGATGAGCTCGGGCGTATCTGAGAACATAGTGATAAAATACTGGATTTTTGCTTTAAAATCCATGAAAGAACCAATGCCAAGACTTGCCAATACGAAAAATACAAGAGATTCTTTTTAAACATCTCCAGTGTAAAAAAATTATATGCTCGAAATCTTAATAGCTAATACTTGTTTTTCTATTGTCTTTATGTTGTTTACCGTTTTTGTTTATTGCTATTTATTGTAAATGTGTAATTTAATTATATTAACAAATAATTTTAATGATCATATATATTAGAGTGGGGTGTAAAGTTACTTTTTAACGAAATTGGTAATGTTTTTTCTTAAAATACTAAAAAGTACATATCCCATGCAGTTTTTCAAAAAAAAAAAATTCGCGAAATTGTTTAAATGTTTAAATTACATTTGGTATCAAATTTTGTTCATATTTCTCAGCCAGAAACCAAATTAAAGCATTTAGTATTTTTAGGTTATGTGGAATGTACCAAAATCGCTCAAATGCATACCAAACTGCTTAGGATAACTAGAAGTAAATATGGTTTTCTTAAAGAATATAATATAAAGCTTTTCTAAATTATTTACTAGGTATAATTAGCGCATACGAAAAAATATGTTAGAAAACAATTCGAGTAATGAATTGTTAAAACTTAAAACAAAAATTATAATTTTTTAATTGAGTAATTATGAATTTACTCAAAAATAAAAAAAAAAATGAGTAAATAATTTAATAAAAATTTAGTAGTTTTTTTATTGATTTGCTCAAATTTTTCGATAAATTTTATTAACTATTTACTCAACACTTTTAAATTGTTTACTGGTGAAAAATTAAGTTATTATCAATCAATACTCTTAAAAATTTACTCAACATTTTTTTCAGTGGTTACAGTATAATTAAATTTGAATTTTAATTTATTAAGTTATCGATTTTAATTTTAAAGTTACAACAAAATTTATGAATCAATATTTTTTATACAATTTTGATTTTTTTGCATTAGTTTTGATTTTTAAATAAAAAAATATAGTATTTAAAATATGTGAATCAAGTTTTGTTTTGAAAATGTTTATTTTTTTTTATTTATACGATTTTTAAATAAAAATGCCGCAGAGTTTTGTACTCTTGCCCAAAAATTAAATCATGATAATGTTTTATTTAATAAAAACTTTTTACGAATAACCCTCACATATTTGCAAAAAAATATGTAAGATTAAAAAAATAATCGGAAAAAAATAACTGCAAGAAATTTCTCAAATTTATCAATATTTACAAAAAATTTGAAAAACTATAGAAAAACTCTGCTAATTTAACAGAGTTCACCGTGCTTTTCCTGCTAGCAACATTACTTGGTAATTTTACTAAAAAACTCTGTAAAATGATTTTTATAAAAAAAAACTGTTAATGTACAGAAAATATTGGTTAAATATTAGCGTCTTTTGACAGAAAATAACTCTGTTTTTTTACTATAAAACTCTGTAAAATGTTTTGGACAAAAAAACTGTTAATTTACAGAGTCTGTAGTAAAATATTGGTTAAATAAAGTACCATTTAGCAAAGAAAAACTCTGATAATTTACATATATTTGTAAAATGTATTTGATGCAACCAAAATTTTATAAAAAAACTTTGTAGTTAAATGCAGTTTATTTTGGAATTTTCTTTTTTAAGTTTTCTGTGAAATTAATGTTTAAAATACAGACAAAACTTAGTTTTTGGTTACAAAAAATATAAAGTATTTTGCTAAAATCAATATTTTTGCAGAAATGTCTGTTAATTATCTGTAAAATAAAGATTACGAGGTTAAAACTAATATAACAGATAAAACTTTGTTTTTTGTCACAAAAAATTCAAAGTATTTTCTTTAAATCTATATTTTGACAGAAAACTCTGTCAAATATCTGTTGAATTGAGATTACAGTAATTTTACAATGTATTTTACAGAGTTATTATTTTGAGTGTAAGAACAAATCAAGAAAATACAAAAAAATTAGTCAGAAAAATGCAGATATATTCAGAAAAAATCACAAAATTTAGAAAGAAAAACAACTAGAAAATTTAGAAAAATCTGAATATATTTTTTTTTATTTATAATTAAATAAAAAAGTATAAAGAATTAATGCAAACAAATTTTTCGTTAACAAAAAGAAATGTACAAGCTAAAAAAAAACTAAAGAGTTCGATCAGCGAACCTTCTGTTTTCCAGTCTGACCCACTTCCGCAAGGCCACCGTAGCTTATTTACATAGTGAGTTAAATTTTGATATGTTTCTCTTGCTTGTAGACACATATTCGATTTTCAAATATACTGGTTAGTATTGCCATGTGGTAATATTTTATTGGAAAAAATTTGCGATGATGGTAACAAATCTAATTGGAAATGAGATATTTGGTATGGCAATACTGCGTTAATCGAGTGACACCTAGCGCCGCTAGGTGCCACTACCAAAACTATGTGTTTTTTTATTTTATTTATTAATTTTAAATTATTGTCGAAGTTTACGGTTGTAATAAAATGAAAACTGTAATTCTCATTTTCTTTTTTGTTTAATTGTTAGCTTATATAGTCAAACTGAGGTGGCGTCCTGCAACTTTTTTAAAATTAGACCCCAGCCTAAAAACATTATCATGTTAAAAAAAAATTGTGATTCCTTTTTTTAAAGAAAATTTAAATTTTTTTAATTTTATGAACCACAAAAATAAAATTATATAAAAAATTTATTCTAATAAAAATTCGTATTTATTTTTTTTTTAATTTAATAAAAACTCATTAAATATTCTTTAATTTGAAATTTGATTCATTAATTTATCGCTTTTGCTTCCAAAGTTACAGCAAAAATTGTGACTCAAGGTAAGTTTTTCCAAAAATCGAAAAAGTGCCTAGCAGGTTAAAAATTTTTTTTTTCCATATTTTTATTTTTTAAAATAGTATTTTTTTGTTAATTAATAAGTATTCATCAATAAAAAATTATAATATTTCAAAATTACGGCATCCCTGAATTAATCCCCATTTTGCCTATCGTTCAACCCACTGTGCGTCGCGACGTGTAAAAAAAGAAATGTTGGTGAAAAAAAAATATTGATGAAAAAAGAAAATATTGATGAAAAAAAAATATTGATGAAAAAAAAAATATTGATGAAAAAAAAAATATTGATGCAAAAAATATTAGTTAAAAAATATTGATGAACAAAATATTAATGCAAAAAAAAAAATATTGATGAAAAAAATATTGATGAAAAAATATTGATGAACAAAAAAAAACACATTGATGAAAAAAAAAATATTGTAGAAAAAAATTTAGATGAAAAAAAATATTGATGAAAAAAAATAATATTGAGGAAAAAAAAATATTGATGAAAAACAAAAATTGATAAAACAATATTGATAAAAAACAAGTAAGAGTGTTAAATTCGGCTGTGCCGAATTGGAGGGTATAAAAAATTCGGCACAGCCGAATTTAACACTCTTACTTGTTTTTTATCAATATTGTTTTATCAATTTTTGTTTTTCATCAATATTTTTTTTTCCTCAATATTATTTTTTTTCATCAATATTTTTTTTCATCTAAATTTTTTTTCTACAATATTTTTTTTTCATCAATATGTTTTTTTTTGTTCATCAATATTTTTCATCAATATTTTTTTCATCAATTTTTTTTCACCAACATTTTTTTAACATAAATTTTTTTATCAATATTTTTCATCAATATTTTTTTTTTTGCATTAATATTATGTTCATCAATATTTTTTAACCAATATTTTTTTCATCAATATTTTTTTTTTTCATCAATATTTTTTTTTTCATCAATATTATTTTTTCATCAATATTTTCTTTTTTCATCAATATTTTTTTTTCACCAACATTTCTTTTTTTACACGTCGCGACGTTTCGATTCAACTTATTGCTGACTTCTGACTGCAGCAACTCAAATTGATATTGAGCTTTACATTTATGCAGCACAAAATTATCAGGATTCAATGATTCAAAAAATAAAAAAAAAATTTCAGGGGTGATTTCTTTTTTTTTTGTGGGGGTCGGTAATGATAATTGGGGGGGGGGGCAAATTTCCTCTCGGATATGTGTTTAAAAGTACATTCTTATGCTTTTTGCTCTAAAGAAATACAAGTTTATCATTATTTAAAAAAAAAAAAATATTCCACGCCCATAAAAGGGGGCGGACCGAAAAAAACGGAATTTTCTAATTCTCTGGGTCCAAATTCAGGACTGTGAACTTCTTGTAGCACAAAAATGTGGAATTTGTTAAACAAAAACACAAAAAATCGTGTAAAAAAGTGGTATTTTTCAGAGGATGGTTTAGTTCTTCAAGGGGGAACTTTTTTCCCCCTGGTCCGATTTGGCTCATTTACGAACTTAACCTGCCTAGGAACATAAGACATATTCGTGGCAAATGTCGGGAGTCTAGCTCTTTTATTTTGGACTGCATCGTGTTAACTACAGACGGACGGACGGACATCGCTATAATGTCTTAAAATCGATCACTGATCAATAATATATATACTTTATAGGGTCCCCGACCGATATTTCGATGCTGCGATGCGTTACACATGGAATGACAAAGTGAGTATACCCCCATACTGTAGTTGGAGGGTATAAAAATATTGATGAAAAAAAAAATTTATGAAAAAAAATATTGATGAAAAAAAAGAACAGATGAAAAAAAAAATATTGATGATAAAAAAATACTGATGAAAAAAAAATATTGATGAAAAAAAAATAAAATTGATAAAAAAAAATATTGATAAAAAAAATATACTGATGATAAAAAAAATACTGATGGGAATAAAGTATTGATGAAAAAAAAAAAAAAAATATATGGATGTAAAAAAAATATTGATGAAAAAAAAAACTGATGAAAAATTATTATGTTACGTTTTATTCACCAGCTGGTGAATATATTTTTATTCACCATGAGGTGAATTATTATCCAAGTTACAAACCAAAGTTAATTAAATTTTTGGTTTTAAGAAAATAAAAACAGTTATTCTTATTTTCTTTTTTTTAATCGTAATATAGTCAAACTGACACCACATATTGGATCCTAGACGCGCATTTGAGAGCCAAACAAATGTTTAGTTATTTACAGTAAATGCTCGTATTCGTTAAGTAGCCACCCTAGGAGAAAGAAAACCGTTCATAGAAAGAAAATCCATCGCTTAGTTTAGTCAGGACATAAATTTAAAGTAAGGACTTTTTATATAAATTTTAAAAAAAATAATTTTTTTTGAAGACTTTTTTTATTTTATTTTTTAAAACTACTTCCAATAATGTGATTTTTCTGAAATTAAGTGGAGATTGTAGCTATAACTATTACCTTTGTTACCCATTTTATGGTTTTTAATATTACTCTTTTTAAGTAGGATATACAGGCCATCAAAAAGTGTAAATTTTTGAAAAATTAGAAAAAAAGTATTTATATTTTGGATTGCAACTTTTGTGGGGAACGTAAGGGAATGGCGATTCTTTTTGTACAATAAACTACAAGTATTACTTAATACTCCTGGTGTAAAAGCTTTTGCAGCCAGTTGCAGCTGCGCCCTGAAATGAGGTTTAAAGTGGGGTCTACTAACGAAAAAATAAGTATTTTTAAAGTGAGTATTTTTTAACAAAATTTACTGTTAATCGTTTTATTACAAAATTGTACTTAAGTGACCTATATTGTTAACAGGCAACTGTAGTTTCCAATAATTATTGATTTTGATACCCTACCTCACTTTATTAAGGCAAAAGGAGTTTCACCTAATGCTTGTAACTAAAAGGCTTTCTTGACCGCAATTACGGCCAAAATAACTGGAATAGTAGAAGATATTATAAAACGGGTTATTATAATATTTCTGTGTATCAACGCAAATGAAAAAAAATAATTCAGTTAAGTTTAGAAAACACATACATGGAACTGCAAAATTATTAGTTGAAAAGCATGGTTGGTGAACCATGAGTCCCACTATGCATACAATTCTAGCTCATGACACTTTTTTTTACAAGAATTGTGATTGCCCGTTGGTATTAAAATTACCCTTAACTAATTTAGTAACGTTTAAAAAATATTTGCCTTCTTTCATGTCAATTATCGGAGTAGGCTTTGAAAAGATCACATAGGCATTTAAAAAGCTATAAAAGAAACTTTAGCAGAGAAAACTCAAAAACAACCTGCAAGCTGTTTTTAGTATGGTTATGATTGAGTCCGATCCAAATATATCCCTAATAAGGCAGACGGACAAGTTGAAAGTACTGATTATAGAGTAATGTTTTTATAATATTTTTTTTCCCCAAATAACTTAACAATTATTGATAATAATGCGTATTTACCGTGTTTTCCCCATTATTTTTGTTTAAAAAATCAAAAATGATAAAAGATAGAAAGCAGTTAATTTTGCAGGCTATTTTGTATTGAATGGTAAGCTGTTATATTGTCACTTTAAATTCGTAACTGTTTTAAATAATTGACCACCATTTTATTTTTTTATATGAATAAATTAAACATTTTTGCCTTAAATTAACAAGTAAGGTACTAATGCGAAAAATGTCCAATCCACATGTATGAGTTCTTTAAGGTCTCCAGTTTTTGTAGTGGTAAAGAATGTCGTGAAATTCCTATCCGTTCAAGAGTTATAACAAAAAACGTCGATGCGCGCCTTTTCCATACAAAGTTCCCAATGTGCAGCCTAAAAACATTAGCATGCTAAAATTGTATTATTTTTTTTTTTAAATTATGTAAAATTACAAAAAAAATTTTAATATCATTATGAGAAGTTATAAGTACAAGAAGTTTGAATAAATGGACAAGCTCCTTTTTTGTGTAAAAATCGATATCTTATGAACGGGTCATCGAAATAATATAAAAATTTACCAGGAAGGAGTTTTCAAAGGGTACTCATTACTGAAAATAGATCAGTCACACTCTTACGAAGAGTTCGTGCGAAATAAGCCGATTATCCCTAGATTGGAACCCAGAAGGCAGTAAAAGAAGAGGTTGACCAAAGACAAATTGAAAAAAAAAGCTTGCTTAAAGATATTAAATACAGTGGAAAAAGCTATAACAAGATCAAATTAACTGCGAATGACATAACATCTTGGAGGAATTTTGTAGAGACCCTATGCTCCACTGACAATGAAAGTTAAGCGGGGAAAAAGAACACTTATTACAGTTAAACAATTGAAAAAATCTAAAAAAAAAAAAATTCAAAGTGTCTGATTTGGCATGAAATTTACAAATGCACTTCTGAGCTAACGAGGGAAGTCTCCATGGGGTCACCCTCCTATCTTCATGAAATTTGAATATGTTGTCAAGAACGAAAATTAATTCGACACGTATTTTTCAGATTTTTTACGATTTACACCTATTTAAACAAAATTAATATAAGCATGTGTGGTATCAGATTAAAGGTATTAAAAATACCTATCTCATGGTGCTAACAACCGGGCAAAAAAATATTTTTCGACTTATTAACAAAAATATCCAAAAATTTTGGTATTTTACTCAATATGACGAAAAGTTTGCATAATATAGGAGATAAACGAAAAAAACTGAAAAATTGCCTTGCCTTCCCCTCTCCTTCTTACCCCCTAAATATGAATTTGGGCCGCTAAGAAAAAACACGTGTCCCTTTATTTTTTCTGATCTACAAAATAAAATCAATTCCATAAAGATCCACGGGTGACACTAGGGAGACTTCCCATGTAAGTAATAATTCTCCCCCATGTTTTAATATAAATGCAATCCTTGAAAATACAAACATTTCCTCTAACTAACTAACAAAAAAAAATAATACAAATTTAATGTAGCTCACATAAAGCCATGTGTATGTCACATTTTTTAGATAATAAAGCGTAAAGAAAGAGTTTTTTTTATGTTATATTTGGTTGTTGTTCGTTTTTAATACTTTTTACATTTCAAACATTCAGTTAAGCGTGTGTGTTTGTGCAGAGATGCGTGCGTGTGTGTTAAATTCAGTTGTTAGCAATTTGAAACATTTTACAGTTTACATGTTAAAACGTTAAGAATTTCTGTCAAAATGACATTATAGAGTTATATTTTGTATGAATGTATGTATGTGTGGGCTTCATTTTTATAATACTTTAAGAAGCTTAACAGTTGCAAAACACAAACACACACATACATTCATACTTACTCACCTTTTCCACCTTTAACCCTACTATAAGTACTCGTACCACTATTACAAACAATAAAAATATAAAGAGTGTTAAGTGATTTTTATTTCATATTCTTTATTTAGATGTTAGAATTTTTATGTGTACCCACGCAGAAATTGCCAGCGGTACAAAAAAAAAAGGACTACCAGAGCACTTATTTTTTTTTGTAAAATGAAGCGCTTTGCCAACGCTTCAAATTAGAATTTTTATGTGTACCCACGCAGAAATTGCCAGCGGTACAAAAAAAAAAAGGACTACCAGAGCACTTATTTTTTTTTGTAAAATGAAGCGCTTTGCCAACGCTTCAAATTACAACCTTAAAAGTTCTTTGGCAGTACGTTTGTACAATTTTTGTTACAATATTTTTTTTTTTTATATTTTTACTATTTATTAAATTCTTTTGTTATAATTATTTGTGTAACAGTGCAACAACAACAATTGTTTCATCTTTAAATTTAGTTACAATACACTTCACCTAATTAATATTTAATTTAACATTATTTTTATCTAAATTTTTTACATTGTACAATTCAACTTCTTTTGAAGGCAATGATGGGCAGTTAAAAAAATATTTCAAAATTCGTTGGTTTCGCAAATATTTGATACTCATATGCAAAAAAAAACTTGTGGCCGGATTTTTGATAAATTGAATTTTTAAAAAATGAAAAATTACAGAATGGGTTCTGAAAAATTTGCAAAATAAAAATGTTAATTCGATACCTCATAAAAAAATAAACATTAATATACATTTTTTCCGTTTTAATTTGATAAATGAAATCATCTATATATATTAGAGTTCGTTTGGTGACTATGTCACTGCATCTGTTTATCGGATATCATCATTTTTTTTAAAGGATTTAGGGGAGTTAAAAAGAATGCCGGTATTTTTTTGGAAAAATTTTCACTCCTTGGGGTGGTTCAAAGCATCTGAAAACGCGGATTTTGAGCTGATTTTTTTGCAGAGAAAAAACGGCTGAATATATTGTAAATCTGATTCCACCAGTCGATTCTACACCAAAAATTAAAATAATAGCAGTTTTTTGAACTCTTAAAAAAAGTTCCAATAACCCACAACAGGGGGCGGAAAAATCGATTTTTTAAAAAAAAATTTAAATTATTTTTTTAATCATGCACGATGAAGAGGGAGTTTTTGCTTAGACATTTGGTACGAAAAGCACCTTTCTATCACAACCCATTAAAAAGTTATAAGGCTTCAAAGTTTTTTTTCTAATAGCAAAATTATAAAACACTAACCGAAATTTGAAAATTTTTTGGATGGGTCCGCGGTCTGGACACTCGTTTTCGATTTTCGTCTCAATGCTGATTCCAAATCTGGTTTCCAAAATCTTCCGTAACGTCAGGTTTTTGAGATAATTGAGATCAAAGTTCACAAAAAACGCATTTTTTGTGCATTATTAGAGCATTTTTTGTGATGTTTTTGGATGATATTCTGGGATCATAAAACTTGTTTTCGATTAACATTTCGATGCTGATTCTGAGTCTAGATTTAAAATTTTTCTATCACGTCATGTTTTCGAGAAAATTGAGGTCAAAGTTTTCAAAAAACGTGTTTTTGTCCATTTTTGAGAATTGATAACTTTTTAACGGGTTGTGATAGAACGGAAAATTTAGTACCATTTTATCAAGCTGAAAATGCCCTTTAATTGTGCATATTTAAAAAATTAATTTAAAAAGAAAATGGAAAAACCTTATATTTCCGCCCTCTGTGGTGGGTTTTTGGAACTTTTTTTAAGAGTTTGAAAAATGACCATTGTATTATTTTTTGCTGTAGAATCGACTGATTAAATCAGATTTGCGATATATTCAGCCGTTTTAGCTCTGCTGAACAATCAGCTCAAAATTCGCGTTTTCAAATGTGTTGAACCACCCCAAGGAGCGATTTTTTTCCAAAAAAATACCGCTATTCTTTTTAGTTCCCCTAAATCCTTCAAAAAAATGATGATATCCGCAGATCAAATTTTCAAAATTAACTCTAATATATATAAAGTAGTTGCGTGACTGACTGATGACTGACATACTAATCACGCATCATCCCACAGCCCAAACCACTGAAGCTAGAGTCTTGAAATTTGGATTGCAGTTTCACCTCCTGGAATACATATCCGCTAAGGCTAGGTTTTTGGAAATATTGATTTTAAGAAGTAAACACGAAGGGTTCAAAAAGGGGGAAAAGCGAGTACTTTGGTACTTTATATTTTTTCTGAAAAAAAATTCAATTAATTTGAAATTTAGGATCCTCTAACGGAAAAACATTCCCAAAAAAATAACTTTCTGGAAATTCTGATTCCTAAGGGTTAAAAGGGCGCTATGAAAAAACCCCCAATGAAATATCCCCCAAACAGAAAAATGAAAAAATCCCCAAAAAAAATGCTAAAATTTTATTTGGGGGTTTTTTCGTTTATTTTGGGGGTTGTTTCATTATTGATTTTGGGGTTTTGTTCATTATGAAACAAGCCCCAAATGAAAAAAGAAATAAAAAAGGCGTACGGTTTAAAAATGTTATTTCTCCCAAAACAAAGTTGTCAAAAAATCCAAAATATTTTTTTTGGGCGAAATGTCCAAATTACGACTTCTATGATTTGTTTTTTTGTAATAAAGGTTTTCTGCGTAGCCGGCCTTCGGCCGGGCTTTGGGATTACATACCCCATGCATTGAACCCACCCTCTCTGCAAACCAAAGCTATTTTGGTTATCAGGCCTTTTTGAGGCAATACAAATTTGATAGCGTAAAGGCCTGCTACCCTAGAAAACGTTACTTTGCGGAGAGGGTGGGTCTAATGAATGGAGTTTGTAATCCCTATGCCCGGCCGAAGGCCGGCTACGCATAAAAACTTTAAAATATTAAAAATGTTTAAAAAAAAAACAATATTGGTGAGTTTTATGATTACCAAAATTTGGTGTTTATTTCATTTTTTTTGGGGGTAATTGCATTTATTTTGGGTGTAATTTCATTATTTTTCTTTGGGGCTTATTTCATTTTATTTGGGGATAATTTCATTGGGGGTTTTTTCATTTTCCTATTTGGGGATAATTTCATTGGGGGTTTTTTCATAGCGCCGGTTAAAAGGGGTAAAAAATAGTACTTTAGTACTTTTTATATTTTTTGAAATTAAGGTCCTACAAAAATATTAAAATTTGCAATGGTGGTTCCAACAACGGAAAAAATTCTGAAAACGTACTTTTTCGAAATTCCGATTCTAGGGGGGTAAAAAAACGAGTCCTTTGGTACTTTTTAATTTTTCTGAAAAAAATCCTATTTATTCGAAAATTGGAATGTATGATCCTCTAACGGAAAAACATTCCCAAAAAAAAGTATTTTCTGGAAATTCTGACTCCTAAGGGTAAAAAGTGGTAAAAAAAATTTACTTTGGTACTTTCTAAATTTTATGAAATTAACGTCCTACAAAAAAATT
This sequence comes from Pegoplata infirma, assembly GCA_963921195.1. NCBI lineage: Eukaryota > Metazoa > Arthropoda > Insecta > Diptera > Anthomyiidae > Pegoplata > Pegoplata infirma. The sequence continues at coordinate 109,668,693 of OY992538.1, forward strand.
TTAAAATGTTAGTTCCAACAACGGGAAAAATTTTTTTTCGTAATTCCGATTCTAAGGGGGGTAAAAAAGTTTATTTTGGTACTTATTATTATAATTCCTGAAATAATGGTCCTGGAAACTATAAATTTGGAATGCAGGGTCATTTAGCGAAAAAATATTTTTAAAGAAGGCAAAGAATTTTTTGTTTTTTAGCGAATGTAAGCGCTTATTCGGAACGGAATGAAAGCCACATGGGACTAATCGGAATGGAACAGGGAATCAAATGGAATAAAACAGGGAACGAAATGGGGACTTGAAATTTGGAATGGAGGTGCGCCTCCCGAAGTATAAATCCTTTAAGGCTGAGTTTTTTTAAAGGTTGATTCTAGGGAATAGGGGTAAAAAAGGTATTTTGGTAATTTTTATGTTTTCACAAACCACTGAAGCTAGAGACTTGAAATTTGGAAAATAGAAAATAGGTCCACTAAGGCTTGGGTTTTGGAAATGTTGATTCTTTTTATAGTTCCACAAATCAATGAAGCTAGAAATTTGAAATTTGGAATGTAGCTGCATCTCTCAGAATATAGATCCACTAAGGCTGGGTTTTTTGAAATAATGAGTCTATGGGGGTAAAACGGGTAAAAAAGGTATTTTGGTACTTTTTATACATATATGTATACTTAAATAATGGTTTTGTTAGCTTGAAATTTGGAATGTAGCATCCCATGCTTAAATAAAAGTCATAAAAACTTAATATTAGGAATGAAGGATCCAACAACAGAAAAAAACTATGAAAAATTTACTTTTTGGAAATTCCGATTCCGATCTAAGGGGATTATAACGAGTACTATGGTACCTTTTAGATTTTCTGAAATAATTATAATGGAAATTTGGAATGTAAGATTGTCTAGCGAAATAAAATATTCCCAAAAGAATAACTTTTGAAAATTCTGATTCCTAAGGAAATTAATTAAAAAAGGGAATTATATATTCTTAAACAATGAGCATATAAACTTTAAATTTGGAATGTAGCATCATCTAACGGGGAAAAATCCCCCCAAAAATACCTTTTTGGTACTGTTTATATTTTCTTAAATAGAGATCATAAAAACTTAAAATTAGGAATGTAGGATCCAACAACAGAAAAGAAATCTGTAAAAAGTACTTTTTTCGAAATTTCGATTCTAAGGGAGTAAAAACGAGCACTTTGGTACTTTCATATTATTCGAAATAATGGAACTGGAAACTTGAAATTTGGAATGTCGTCTAGCGAAAAAAAAGTTCCCAAATGAATTTATTTTAAATTCTCATCCCTCTGGAGTTAAAGGGGTACTTTTTAAATTGTCTGAAACAAAATAAGGGGCAAAATGATTCTTTTTAATTTAATGATCTTATCCCTAGAATCTATTTTGTTCTTTAACGGATACTATTCGAAAAGGAATGAACACCACATTGAACGAAATTGAATCGAGCAGGGGACCAAATGGAGTAGAACAGGGAACGAAATGGAATGAAACTGGGAACGAATTCAAATGAAAATGTTTTCAATTTTTTTTTTAACTTTTTTTTATTCAATTTTTTTTTTATTTAAATTTGTTTATCAATTAATTTTTCAGTCATTTTTTTGTTTCATTCATACATATTTGTTCATATTTTTACAAAATTTTTTCATTCAATTTTTGACTCAAGCTTTATTTACTCAATTTTTTTTTTTTTTAATCAATGTTTTTTTTTTTGATAACGTAAGACCGTCTTAAAGTTGACGTAGTACTTATTATATCAACTGATGTATTTGGTATTTCATTGTAAGTGTTGTGATCATCATAAGCACAGTTTTTGTAAAGGCTTTAGACATATATATTAGCATGTCCCGAAATCAGGAATTTTTGGAATTTCTTTAGGGCATACCCCTAGAACGATGCTTATTGAAGAGCTGATTACGGGAAAAATAATAAAAAAAATTTTGGAGGTCATCTTCAGGGCGCAACCAGCGCTTAAAGTTTGCATCTGTGGTGCATTTGGTCAAAAAAAAAAAATTTTTTTATTTTTAAAATTGGTGCCAAAAGTTTCGTTAGGTAGAGTACATTTTGGAAAAAATATTTATAAAGTTTTCATGGAGCAATTTTGGTCCAGCGCAACGTTTTGAAACTTCGAATATGCATAATTTATTACATATTTTTTTAAGTTTTTGTAAAAAACAGCTTTATATGCAAAGGCTTAAACATAAACTTCGTTTTATACAAAATCTTAAAATAATTCTTACAATCTCCGGTTTTTACAAAAACTTAAAAAAAATTATACTAAATTACACCTTTTCAAAACTTCAAAACGTTGTGCTGGACTAAAATTGCTCCATGAAATTTTTATAAATATTTTTTCCAGAATGAACTCTACCTAACGAAACTTTTGGCACCAATTTGGAAAATAAAAAAAAATATTTTTTTTTGACCAAATGCACTAGGGATGCAAACTTTAAGCGCTGGTTGCGCCCTGAAGATGACCTCCAAAATTTTTTTAATATTTTTTCCAGTAATCAGCTCTTTACTAAGCATCATTCTAGGGGTATGCCCTAAAATTTTTCATTTTCGGGACACGCTAATATATATATAAAGATTTCATAGCGAAAAGATAAAAAAATTTGTCATTTATTATCATTATAAAATTTTTCAGTATTTACAGGCAACGAAATACCCTGCGCACGCTAGTAATTCTATAAAATTATATATAAAAATATATAAAAATGTATAAAAATATACAAAATATATAAAAATTATAATTCTATAGCCGGTTTCTCCTTTAAGTCTACATCTTCCACACAAAAACAAACCAGCATTACCTTTGCAACATTTAATATAAGCTCGTGCTGACATATCGCAGCAAAAAGCCAACACATTAAATATAATTTTTTTCTATTCAATAGTATACTCTTAAAAAGAAATCAAGGTCATAGATTAATATGTTCTCCTCTGAAATAGTTGGCTTCCAAAACTACAAAATTTTTTAAAAAAGTGTCGGGAAACCACTCCTATTTTTGTTTTTGAAGCGCTGCCAAAACGATAAATATTTGGTTTTAAGGTACTTTGCCAGAGCTTAAGAACCTACGGCACTTTATTGCAACGGTGTTATAAATCTCGCCCTTACGCAGTACTTATATAAGAAGCTGACAGAACTTGTACTACCGTTCCAGGTACTTTAGCAGTACTGGCCCGTCTGTATTTTTCTGCCTGGGTATATACATTAGAGCGGCTCAAAAAAAAAGTGATTTTGTTACCCGTCTGAAAATAAAATATTTTGGATCTAGCGTTGACCATCCGTGAGCTGGACCATTTTTAAAAAAGGTATTTTTTTGCAGTTTTTCAAATATTTTTGTAATTTGCTCAAAGACGGCATAAATAAAATTTGGTATCATCGAAAAGATGGTATATAAAACTTGATCACTTGCGTCCTACTAATTGAGATACTATTTAACTAAATACATGTTTTCGTTTTGGGTTTTCATATAAATTCTACGTATTTGGAAATAATGTTCTGCTTTTCAAATTGAAACTGTTTTAAAATAATGTTAATTTATTAAAAAAAAAAAAATATTTTGGTCAAAAAAAAAAAAAGATGGACTAACCACTGCTATTGTTGTCAAAGAACTTTTAGATTTTTTTCCATTATTTTTGTTAATTATTTTATGTAGAATTTCACGCTCGACACATTGATGCTAAATTTTTGTAAATCCGTCCAGTAGTTTCGGAGATATAACAATTTTAAGATATTTTTGATTTGAGAAAAATTAAAATTTCGAATTCTCTCAAGGGTTGCCACAATTTTGTTTTTCGTCAATAACTCGACAAATATTGTCCCGATTTGGCTTGGAGACCTATAGGTCCCATCTTTTTATGCTCTTTCAGAATATGTAACCCAAATTTTTTCCCCGTAAAAAAATATTTTTCGACAAACTTGGCAACCCTAGTCAGTGCGTAAGAAAAATTATGATAAAATCGCTATAACTCCAAAACTACTAGACCGATATACAAAATTTTAGCGTCAATGTGTCGAGTGTGAAATTCTAAATAAATATCTATTAAAAAATAACAAAAATCACAAAAAAAAAATATTTTGGTAAAAAAAAACGAATGACTACCCACTGCTTTTTTTGTTAAAAAACTTTTCAATTTATTTCCTACATATTTGTTATTTATTTTATGTAGAATTTCACTCTCGACACATTGATGCAAATTTTTTGTGAATCCGTTCATTAGTTTCGGAGATATAACGATTTTAAGATTTTTTTTGATTTGAGAAAAAATAAAATTTCGAATTCTCTCAAGGGTTACCACAATTTAATTTTTCGTCAATAATTCTGAAAATATTGGCACAATTTGGCTCGGAGATAATAAAAAAATGTAATGCATTTGAAAGAATTTTTATTTTTTTTTTATTTTTTGTAATTATGCAAAAAAATGTGCCTGATACCTTTTTTCGTTGTTTGCTCATATTCTTTCTTTTTTGCCAAAAAAGATAATCCGCTTAAAAATAGGAGTAACACCAAAATTTTATTTAAATCTTCCCCAGGAGCTAAAACACATCAATTCAACCGACGAGTTGACCGCACTCCCTCAAAATTTAATGAAATTAAGTCCTGGGGTTTACTTTAACAAAAAAGAGATTTTGCCAATTTTTCAGGTAATTTTTTCTGATCATTCCAGTATTTGAGATATGCGGTCTTGAAAATTAGCAATATCGTATATATTTGACAAAAGTGTTGTGATATAAATAAAGATATCTGGAAAAGTAATAATAATAATACTGGTCTCATTCAGGTTTCAAATAATAGGTAATAAGACAGCCTTTAAAATGGATGTCCCCAAGATTTTTTTGAAAAAGGTCAAAGGTCATTGGTTTTAACCTTAATTTTAGGAGAGCTATATCTCAAAAAACGATATTTTTAAAATTTTGAAAAAAATATATGTTGTTAAGAATCACGTTTACTACTTAAGTTTAAATTTTCAGGATGGAAACTTCATTTTAACTTTTAATATTAATAGAAACATTGTGACAGGAAAGAAAAAGCGGAGTAATTTCCCTTAGAAATAAAAAATATTTTTTTTGTCTTTGAAATGCTGGTACCAAAATTGATTTTTTTTTTTTTAATGTTTTTGACGTGCTGAGTCCAAAAATTACCTTTGAATTGGCCTATCGCTATTACTTTTCAAGACATATGCACCTAAGTGTTCAAAAAAACACAGCAATAGTATTTTAGCAATTTTCATACATTTGTGTGCAGATATCTCGAAAACTAATAGCGATAGGCCAGTTCAAAGGTCATATATGGACTCAGTACGTCAAAAACATTCAGAAAAGTGAACATTGGTACCAGAATCTCAAAGGCAAAAAAAATATTTTTTTTTCTTAGGGAAAATACATCGCTTTTTCTTTCCTGTCACTATGTTTCTATTAATATTAAAAGTTCCAATGAAGATTCCACCCTGAAAATTTAAACTTAAATACTATAGGTAACCCTTAATAACATATATTTTTTCCAAAATTTTAAAAATATTGTTTTTTGAGATATAGCTCTCCAAAAATTAAGGTAAAAACCAATGACCTTTAACCTTTTTCAAAAAAGTCTTAGGGAAATCCATTTTAAAGGCTGTCTTATTACCTATTATTTGCATCCCGATTGAGAACTGTATTGTTACTACTTTTTGAGTAATCTTTATTTATCTCAAAACACTTTTGTCAAATATATACGATTTTGCCAATTTTCAAGAGCCTATATCTCGAAAAGAAAAACTACCAGAAGTCCAAAATTTTGGCACTATGATTTTTTTATATGGGGGCAACTATATTCCAAGTTTCATCAAATTCGAAAGGGGTAAGGTCAAAAATGCTACTTTTTTCGGTTGAATTGAGGTGTTTTAACTCCCAGGGCACCGTGCAGCACTGTTTCGATTTTTAAATTTTTAACTAATAATTAAGTTTATTTTCCGATGTTTCGGTCAATCATCGTTGACCATCATCAGTTTTTCAAAAACAAAAAACTTTTTTCTGTTTTTGTCAACTGTTAACAAATGACAAAAAATGTAAATATCTTGATACATTAATTTTTAAAATGAGTGATGTAGAAACGTATCTACAGTTATTATGTAAACAATTTTATTAAAAACTATTAATTTTCACTTTTCAATTAAGCGCCTGTTTTCATATGTTTAACCCAATGTGGAACGTTCAAAATCGGAAGAAACAAAATGCGGGCATAATGATGCGTAATATTTATATTCTCACTATATTTTTTTTTTGTCGTGCTACGGAGCGTATGATTATTTTAAAACACATCTAAGAAACTATGTGAAGTATTATTGATATTAAACTCACAATATAGTATTTGTAGTACTACGTGGCGTATGATTATTAACAGGGAAACCAAAAATATGCTCTAAAAACCACGTTTTATGCACTTAAAAAATGCCCTTAAAAACGGAAAATATGCTCTAAAAACAATAAAAATATGCTCTTAAAAAAAATTATGTCCCCTTTTTTGTTGTGTTTTTTACAATTTGTTAGAGAATAGACCCTCCAAATACCGTTATGTGCGATAGTAAGATGGTTAAATATGTTCTAAAAAAATATTTTCCCTAATGTTTTCTGCCAACTTGCTGAATCTAAAGAAAACATAGTTTCATATACCGATACATAGATGGGAGTTTTTCATTACCATTGAAATTTAATTACCATTGGTTGATATCAATGGTAATGAAAAAATTTTCATTACCATTTAATGGTAATTAAATTTTTTTAATTGAAAAAATAATTACTAATGGTAATGAAATGCACCAATTGTTGAAAAACACCAATTATAATTGGTTTCAAAACCATTGGTTTTGTTTTTTTGAAAAGTTAAAAATTTAAACATCAAAGTATGTTTTTCAAAAAAAATATGAAAATGTTAAAGACAAAAAACAAAAAGCAAATTAAAATTTCAAATATTGTGTTATACAAAGGCAATCAACGTGTGTTTGGTTTAAAAAATGTGAAAAACTAAAACACGATATAACAAAAACAACAGATATTTATAAATATTAACGATTTTGACAATATTGTGACGACTTTTACTAATGGTAATTATTTTTTTTAAGTGATGCCATACCAATGGTAATTATATTTTTTTTAATTTTCATTAGTAATTAAATTGATAAATAATTTAATTGGTACAATTGATACAACCAATGGTAATGAAAAAAATTTCATTACCATTGACATCAATTAAATGGTAATTAAACCATCAATTAATTGGTCCCATTAATTAATTAGTCCCATCTATGTACCGATATGAAGCAAGAACAGACCAAATGGGAATCAATCGTCACAATTCCGTAATTGTGGAAAAAAAAAACATTCTTTTTGGATAAAAAATTTAAAAATACATGTTGTCATAAAAAAAATTGGAAAAGAACGCTCTAAAACTTAAAAAAAAAAAATGCTCTAAAAATGTAAAAATATGCTCTAAAAAGTGGAAAAATGCTCTAAAAATTGAAAATATGCTCTAAAAATATGCTCTTAAACCTAAAATATGCAAAAATATGCTCTTAAGGCTAAAATATGCAAAAATATGCTCTAACAAATCGATGCCGGATTTCTTAAAAACTTCTGAAACGGATAAATACCTTACCCATTTATCGATAAAATGCACAGGAAAAAACATGATACTGCATATTTTTGGTTTCCCTGATTATTAATTAACATTAGTTGCTGAAAAATTTTTCGATTTTTAAAGATTTACTGACGTTATTTTTTTTTTTTAAGAAAATTTTAATGGAAAATTTATAATTTTAATTAATACACTCGAAAGAAATTTTACATTAACTGTTTGTGAGATAGATTTTTTTATTTTAACCTCAAGGAAATTCTAAAGATGTGAATAAAAACAAGTAAAAAAGTTAAATTCGGCCTTGGCGAATGTAGTAATACCCTCCACAATTTCAAAAAGATTTTTGCAAAAAACTTTATTTAAAAGGAAATTACTTTTGAAAAAAAAAAAAATTTTGGAAAAAAAAAATCCGCGATTTTTTTTTTTGTCAAAAAATATGTTCGTACTTATTTTAATACCATTTGGTGTTCAATTATGTTCACGTATGTGAACCAGAAGCCGAATTAAAGCATTTTGTGCTTTTAGGTTATGTTGAATGTACTGAAATTTTTGAGGTGTGCTTACATTTTCGTTCATAATTTTTGAACCGCTTAACCGATATCGCTCAAATGCAATACCAAACTTCTCGGGAGAACTTCCAATAAATATGTTAAGTTTCAGTCATCTCTGTGCAATATTTTGTCCGCGACATCATTTTCCACAGACAGACAGACAGACAGACGGACAGACGGACAGACGGACATCGCTAGAATGTCTTAAAATCGATCGGGCATCATAAATATATATACTTTATGGGGTCCCAGATCGATATTTCGATGAGTTACAAACGGAATGACAAACTTATATATACCCTCTATCACTAAGTGGAGGGTATAAAAATTCATAAACAAGGAACAAGGAGGGAAATTTTTTTAAAGTTTATTTAATTTTTTTTTTATGCACTCTGTATAATAAATTAAAACTCTTTTAGTTTAAGCATGGTCTAAATGGCTTAAAAATATAAATCCTTTTAAAGTAATTTTATTTTAAAACTTTTAAATAAGTTACTACTTAAAGTTTTAAACTGTTTAATAAGTTAGTGTAAAGTTGTGGCTCTATGTATGAAATAAAGAAAAAAATTCTTCATGGTATAAAATATTATATTGAAATCGTTACATTTTTATTTTTCATAAAACTAACGCACAAAACACTTTAACACCTGCAACGACGACGATCCAACTTGTTTGCCAATTTAATTTTACAAAGATATTTCAAGGACATAATACAGGGGGTAAAACAAATATAGCACTGTAAATGGGTTAACTTAGAATCTGTAAAAAAAAAGTTTTTTATGTAACTTTTTTGTTTAAACACTCCACTCTAGTGATAGAGGGTATATATAAGATTGTCATTCCGTTTGTAACACCTCGAAATATTGGTCTAGAACCCCATATAGTATATATGAGGCATTCCACACCAACTGTTCCACTACAGAAAAACCATTGTAGTTTCAATGGGCTATCATTTGCAAAGTATTCGCCCTTAGGGTACTATTAAATAACAAAAATAAAATTTAAGATTTTTCAAAAAGTGGGCCTTGTAGGCGTGGTCAAATATTGAAAATTTCAGCATTTTTTGCCTAAGTATCCTTATTTCAATATTTATGCCAATGAAATGAAATACAGTGATGTCTCTAAAATAAAAGTTTTTTATTGATTTTTAAATGGGCTATCGATTAAAAAAATAAAAATTGAAAAATTTTCAGAAGAAGTTCTGAATTTTTTAAATTTAAACTTAATCTTTATTTATCAAAAAACATGCCACAATTTTATTTCTTTTTTAAATGTTTAAAAATTAGTTAAGGTGTATATCTATCCGTTCTGAAATTTTCAGAGATGCATTTTTCCTTGTTTTCGAGAAAAAAAATGTTGAACATTGCACTATGCTTATAAGTTATAATAATAGGGTATATTACGTATGCGAATGAGTAATATTAACTCTTAAAAAACATTTAAAATAGAGATGTGATCGTGGGTAAGTTTTTTTTTACCATCACGAACTCTCACCAAGGAAATTATTTTAATCACACATGATAATTAATTTTGCTCACGCTCAGTCACGCTCACGTGAGTATCGTGCCCGTGACAACATTTTTTTCTACTCACGTGAGCGTACGTGAACGTGAGGAAAATGAAAAATCGTGCGTGACTAAAACTTTTCCTTCGTGACCGTACGTGAACGTAAAAAAAAACTCACAAACGAAAACATCTCTATTTTAAATGTTTTTTAAGAGTTAATATTACTCATTCGCATACGTAATATACCCCATTATTGTAAATTATAAGCATAGTGCAATGTTCAACATTTTTTTTCTCGAAAACAAGGAAAAATACATCTCTGAAAATTTCAGAACGGATAGATATACACCCTAACTAATTTTTAAGCATTTAAAAAGGAAATAAAATTGTGGCATGTTTTTTGATAAATAAAGTTTAAGTTTAAATTTAAAAAATTCAGAACTTCTTCTGAAAATTTTCCAATTTTTATTTTTTTAATCGATAGCCCATACAAAAATCTATAAAAAACTTTTATTTTAAAGACATCACTGTATTTCATTTCATTGGCATAAATATTGAAATAAGGATACCTAGGCAAAAAATGCTGAAATTTTCAATTTTTGACCATGCCTCCAAGGCCCACTTTTTGAAAAATCTTAAATTTTATTTTTGTTATTTAATAGTTCCCTAAGGGCGAATACTTTGCAATTGATTTCATATTTACACGACATCACTTTTTTTTTGCTGAACATTTGGTGTGGAATGCCTCATATATATGAGGCATTCCACACCAAATGTCCCGCTACAGAAAAACATGTGTCTCGGAAATTTCTGAATAGGTTGTTTGGATAGCCCTATATGGAACTAAGAAAATTGGGTTTTTTGGTTTTTCTAATTTTCAAAAACTGGGCTAAGTAGGCGTGGTCAAATATTGGAAAAATGGTCAAATTTGTGGCGAGTTGCCTTGATTAAATATTTATCACATTAAAACGGAATGCACCACAATCTCAAAAATTTACATTCTTATATAGTTTTGTATAAGCTATCGACTAAATTTTTTTTGGAAAATTTTCAGAACCCGTTCTGAAATTTTCCATTTTTCAAAAAAGTCAATTTATCAAAAATCCGGCCACTTTTTTTTAATTTTTTTTTAAGTTTTTTCGTTTTTTTCGAGAAAATCGCATTTGAACTTTAAATTTCATAACAATTTTGTAATTTGCATGTATTTCTTTGTTTTAACGGTGCGAATGAGTGATATTTATGCAATTAATATTACTCATTCGCAACGTTAAATCAAGAAAATAGAAACAAATTACAAAATTGTTATGAAATTTAAAGTTCAAATGCGATTTTCTCGAAAAAAAACGAAGAAAGTGTTTCTGAATTTATTTGTGTGGATGGACAAACATCTAAACTTTAAAAAAAAAAATAAAAAAGAAAAAAAAAGTGGCATGTTTTTTAATAAATTTACATTTTTAAAAAATGGAAAATTTCAGAACGGGTTCTGAAAATTTTCCAACAAAATAAATTTTAGTCGATAGCCCATACAAAACTATATAAGAATGTAAATTTTTGAGATTATGGTGCATTCCGTTTTAATGTGATAAATATTTAATCAAGGCAACTTGCCACAAATTTTACCATTTTACCAATATTTGGCCCAGTTTTTGAAAAATTGAAAAACCAAAAACGCAATTTTCTAAGTTCCATATAGGGCCATCCATACAACCTATGCAGAAGTTTGAGGTACACGTGTTTTTTTTTCGCTGGACATTTGTTGTGGAATGCCTCATATTAATGATCCTCGATCGATTTTAAGCCGATATAGCGATGTCCGTCCGTCTGTCCGTCAGTCCGTCTGTCTGTTGAAAACACGCTAACTTTTGAAAGACTTTACGGAGGCTCCTGAAGTTTGGCATATATGTTGGGCATTTATCTGGTCAGGCTGATATTGCAATCCTTCAAAATCGATCCAGTGGTTCAAAAGTTATGAGCAAAAGACTGAATTTCGGCAAGGGTTTTTCGTAAATTTATGAGATAAAAAACAAGCTTACTTTCGAAACACAATTCTGAAGATGCTGAAGCTTAGCATATATATTTATCGTTCCCCTGGCCTGGTTCGTATTGAATTTCAGTCAAAGCGGTCCAGTGGTTCAAAAGTTATTAGCAAAACCTTGAATTTCAGATTAGTTTCACCTTAAATTCACGTTGTGAAAACCCGTTAAACATGTTTTAAAAACATTGGTAAGCCACAAAAATATTTTACAACGTATTTTTGTCACTCAAAAATATTTTGACACTAAAAAAAAAATACACTGGAAAAAATTTTACACTCAAAAAAAATTTTACACTCAAAAAAATTTTACACTCCAAAAAAAATTAGTAAATTACTTCTTTTTTTTTCAAAAATTACTAAAAAAAAAATAGTTTTACAAAAAATAGAATATTTCTAATCAACTGGAAAAAAATTTTACACTCAAAAAAATTTTTACACTCAAAAAAAAAATTTAGTAAATTATTTTTTTTTTTTTCAAAAATTACTAAAAAAAAGTTGTTTTACAAAAAATAGAATATTTCTAATCAAAAATGTTATTTTTTCACGATAGAAAATGTTATCTCACTTAAAAAGGGCATTGTGGAGGGTATTCATTAGGGCGGGTCGATTTGTATGGATCGAAAAAAAAACTGAAAAATCGTATAGCAAAAACAAAATCTACAAGAAATTCTAAGAAACTTTTCAAAAGAAACCATTGGTCTAAAATCAAACCCTATACCGCGCCTAACGACATGAAAATCCGTCCGTCCGTCTGTTTTTCTGTCGGTGTGAAACACGCTAACTTTCAAATGTTAGCGGAAGAACAAAAAATTCATGCGGCAAGATGCTGAAGCATGGCGTATATATTTGTTATACTTCCGGTCAGATTAATACTAAATTTGATCGAAATCTGTCCAGTGGTTCACAAGTTATTAACAAAATGGGGAATTTTAGATGGGTTTTAACCCGAACTCTCGTGTTGAAAAAAAACGTTAAACACGCTTTGAAAAGGAATAGTAAGTCAAAAAAATATTTTAGAAACTATTTTTGTCACTTAAAAAAAATAAAAATAAATATTACACTCAAAAAAAAATACACTTAAAAAAATTTACACTCGAAAAATTTTCTTTTTACAGAAATTAAAAAAAATAATTTTAATCAAAATAAATCAAATACTGATGTAAAAAAAATACTCAGTTATCAAAAATTTTTATCGAACACATCTTTTTTCCTCTCCGATATGCAACTCTCCTGTTTCATTCCACAAAAGTATCTATGTTATGTGTTTTTTTTTGACGAAATATCATTATGATCCTCAATTACATACTTTTATTTACAAAGAAAAATCCGCTGCACCAGCTTCCCTCTGTAATTAACATACAAATGCTTTGGCGGGAATCGATCCCACAACCCCTGCACTTACTTTCAGAGTATCACGCTACATGTTAATATACTGTAGCCCAATATAAAATAAATAATGGAGTAAAATTATCATGGATTAACGATAAAAGCAGCGATTTATTGTTAAAATTTCTTATTATAATTTTTCGTCTGTGGAGTTTTCATTACAAATCAATGTAGTTATTTATTTCTCCATTTCAGGGATTATGTCTAATATACTTGCAGGTCATAATCCCAAAAATTGTTCGAATTATACCCAACGGCAATTAGTAAAGCATTGCCGCTGGATATATTCCTGCAGCATATCGGTATATAAAACTATGTTTTCTTTACATCTGAGGTGTAGGGTATGTTCAGCAACTTTGTAGAAAATATTATGGCAAATAATTTTGTGAAACATATGTATTAACCCTCTAACTCCCTCTCATAACGGTATTTTTGGGCTCTATTCTAACAAATCGCAAAAAACACCCCGAAAGAGGGGGAGGGTGGGTATAAAATCTTCTACAAAAATGTTGCCAATAAAATTTTACTATATACCTCAGAGCACACCAAAGCCCAAAAATTACCACGAAAACCAAAAAAGAGTCAAGTTCTATGTTTTGCTTATGAAAAAAGGACGGACGGACAAATCTTCATGTCGTTAGGCGCGGTATAGGGTTTGATTTTAGAAACATGGTTTCTTTGGGAAATGTTCTTAGAATTTCTTGTAGATTATGTTTTTGCTATACGATTTTTGACAAAAAAAATCGACCCGCCCTAGTATTCATAGATTCGACCAAGTCGAATTTAACTTTTCTACTTGTTTCTTTCTAACAATAGAATTTACTCTTATTTCCAAATTTCGGTAGAACTGAAGGAAAATTGTCGTTATATCAATTAATAGCTTTTAAGAGGATAATCCGTTTGAAAAATTTTGTATGTGGAATTGATAAGGCATTTAATTATCTTTAATTAAAAAAATAGAAAATAAATGCAAAATTTAGTGGGTCAAAATTTTTGTAAACTAGTGTAATAGGCGTACTATGTCCCATTAAAGTGACATTTTTTCTTCATTTTTTTTTGCAATTTTCCGGGCAAATTTTTATTCTACTAGACCGAAAAGTTATATGTTGAAAATTTGAGGCCAATCGGATTAAATTGACCCGTGGTGCCCGGCCATTAAAGTTTTAAATTCTTAACAGTTAAAAATTAAAAAAAAAAAAACATATATATACACATCAATTAAATTTATTAACTTTTATGTGCCAAATACAAATACAAAAAAAAAATTAAAATAGGTCGAACAGTTTTCAAAAAAAATGGCTGTATTTTCTTTATTCATTTTTTTGTTTAAATCTAAAAATTTCTTTCGTTCAAAAAACAAAACTGTAAAGTTAGCAAAAAAAGCTTGTAAACCTACAAGAAAATTTGCTGATTTTGAACTCACAATTTTTTTGGTAAAGTTAGCAAAAACGTTTTGCTAAAAATTAGTTAACTCCCGGGTGAAAATGACCATGTATGTTCATATATGATGCATATATGGATGTCCATACATGTGCATATCCGTAATTTGAGGGTACATGTACATTAATGATCATACATTGTCATACATGAATTTGTATGTAATTTTTTTTTTTGTATTTTTTTCCATAAAACGTCTATATAATAGCTATTAATTGAAAATTTTCAAATATAAATAATTTGTATTAATTTATGACACTATTTTTTATGAGAATTTATGAGAATTTTAAAAATTGAATGCATTCATTTATTATTCATGAGACTTTTAAAAATTGAATTTATAAAAACTTACGCATTCAATTTCAAAGTCGAAGGGAAAAGAAATCGAATGCATTCTATAAGTATTTTAAAATCAAATGTAAAATCATTCGATAAATTGTGATTGGGGAACGCAATCATTAAAGTTTAATTCAGAACACCAAATCAAATTAAGGAATGAAATCCTTCGCAGCTCAGACTGTAATACCGTCAGAGTTCGCATTTTCTTCTAAATTTGGTTACGTTAGTGCCGTTTATATTCGCCTATAGAACACAAAAATTATAATCAATTTTGATGATGTATGATCAATATTGTCCGACCGAAAGACTTTTTCAGACTGAACACATACATGAACTTCGTCAAATTTTGCAAAGTTCTGCCGTACCCAACCTTTAAAAAAAAAGTTTTTAAGACATGTATGCTATGCAGATGCATTGCATATATGAAGGTGTGTGACATGTACATATCCACACATAGATGCATACATTTACATATATGGAATATTACATTACTTGTGTATGTTCATATATGCTCCCATGTATGACATTTATTTCCATATATTGTTCATATACTATCATACATGTAATCATGTATGAGCATGTATGATCATGTATGAACATACATGGTCATTTTCACCCGGGCTGAATTTTTTTTATTTCAACTTAGTTCATACACATTTGAGGATCCCATTGGGTTCGGACCCGATAGGTCCAGACCCCGATGGGCCTAGACCTAGTTGGGTTCCTTAAAAATCGTCATAGTTTTTGATCCAAAATTTGTGTCCGTTTCGCTCTACCTTGCTTAGTTTTTGAGATACGTGATTTTAGGGGACCACCGGGGTTTTAAGAATTACAAAACTCGATAACTTCAAAAATTGAGCTTTTGATTATTTTGCGGTCTTGTTCTACGTGTTGAGAGCTACAAAAATGCTTTTGGACTTTTTGTTGTGTCGGCAATATTAACCGAGATATGAGCATTTTAAAATTTTCGGGAATGCTAACTTTTTTGGATACAAAGTTAGGACCCATTAGGGTCCACACATGTGAAGAGGACCGGTGATACTATGGAAAGCCCGAGAACCAAAAATGGCCTTCATTTTGCTCTATCTGGCTTAGTTTCCGAGATAGCGCCATTTTAAGTTGTCTGAAAACAACTTATAAATGAAGTTTTTGTTATAAAATTTGGTATGGGGTAAAAGTAGATAAAATTCTGCAACACTAGTTATCAAAATCAATCAACTAAGTTGTTTACTTTTTTTTTCGGTGAACTGTCAAAGTTAGCAAAATAATACAGTCTTTGAAAAAAGTGACAAAATTGGATTTTTTTACAATTCAAGCAATTATTAGTAGTATTAAATCTTTTAAAAGAAAATCCTTTATAATGGAACCTTTAACACCAGGTATTAAAATAAATTGTAATTTTTTTTTGTTTATAAAAATTGTGTCTTTACATTTATAATATTTTTTTTAAAAAGGGTACGAAATTGTTTTTTTATTTTTTTATTCCCATTTTTGTGTAAAAAGTCTTGGTATCATTTATTAAACAAGACCATTATATGCAAGTTTATACCCTCTAACTACAGTATGGGCGTATACTAACTTTGTCGTTCCGTATGTAATGCATAATATGGGTCTAGCACCCCATAAAGTGTATATTATTGATTACTGATCGATTCTAAGACATTTTGTAACTGACCGTGTGTCTGTCCGTCCGTCTGTTGTGGAGCACACCATAAAGTACAAAAAACAAGAGCTAGAATCCTGAAGTTTGTCACAAATATGTATAATGATCATAGGCTGGTTTAGTTCTTGAACGAGCAAAATTGGACCAGGGGGAAAAGTTCCCCCTTGAAGAACTAAAACTACCCAAGAAAAATTTTTTTTACATGTTTTATTTGTATATTTGTTTAATAAAATGAAACATTTTAAGACCATATGAAGTTCTTCGACCTAAATTTAACCAAAGGTCAGGAAAGCCAATTTTTTCGGTCCACCCCTCTTTGTGGGCGTGTGTAGAAAAAAATAATTTAAATAATGATAAATTTTTATTAATTAGGTGAAAAACTGATATTTATTTATTTGTCAACGTTTATGGCGAGGCGAAGGTGTCCCCCATAGTCTCCCGGCAAACCCTTCCCCCTACGTCAAAAAATGTCCCCTCTGTTTGTTTTTTGTAGCTTTGTTACATGTTCAAGGGTTTCATGTTTTTTTTTTTTTTTAAAAACAGAAAAAAACTACACTCAAAAAAAAAAACTGTAATGTTAGCAAAAAAAGCTTGTAAACCTACAAAAAAATTTGCTGATTTTGGTAAAGTTAGCAAAAATGTTTTGCCAAAAATTAGTTAACTGAAATTTTTTTATTTCAACTTAATTCATACACATTTGAGGACCCCATTGTGTTCGGACCCGATACCCGATGGGCCTAGACCTAGTTGGGTTCCTTAAAAATCGTCATAGTTTTTGATCCAAAATTTGTGTCCGTTTCGCTCTATCTTGCTTAGTTTTTGAGATATGTGATTTTAGGGGACCACCGGGGTTTTGAGAATTACAAAACTCGATAACTTCAAAAATATTACTCGTAGAGCTTTTGATTATTTTGCGGTCTTGTTGTACGTGTTGAGAGCTACAAAAACGCTTTTGGACTTTTTGTTGTGTCGGCAATATTTACCGAGATATGAGCATTTTAAAATTTTCGGGAATGCTAACTTTTTTGGATCCAATGTTAGGACCCATTAGGGTCCACACATGTGAAGAGGACCGGCGATACTATGGAGATTCTAAGAACCAAAAATGGCCCCCATTTTGCTCTATCTGGCTTAGTTTCCGAGATAGCGCCATTTAAAGTTTTCTGAAAATAAAAAAAAAAAATTACCATTTATTTTTGCTAATATTAGCAAAAAAGCTTGTAAAAATTTGGTCAACTCAATTTTAAATTTAGCAAAAAAAATTAGTTAAAATTTTGTTTAAAATTACTAATGCGCTAAATGAAGTTTACAAGATATTTTTGCTAACATGCTAATCTCAATTAAAAATTTGCTAAAAGTTAGCTAACCAGCATTAGCAAAAAAAAATAGTAAATCTACTAATGTATTATTTTGAGAGTACAATATTTCCTTAAATCACACCACAGTATGGGGGTATACTCACTTTGTCATTCCTTGTGTAACGCATCGAAACATCGGTCTAGGACCCCATAAAGTATATATTATTGATCAGTGATCCATTCTAAGACATTCTAGCGATGTCCGTCTGTCCGTCCGTCTGTGGAAGACATGATACAGCCAAAAGTAAAAGAGATAGACTCCTGAGGTTTGGAATTACAAATAGAATCTTTGAATTACAAATGGAATCTTTGAATTACAAATGGAAT
Organism: Pegoplata infirma; assembly: GCA_963921195.1. Classification (NCBI taxonomy): domain Eukaryota; kingdom Metazoa; phylum Arthropoda; class Insecta; order Diptera; family Anthomyiidae; genus Pegoplata; species Pegoplata infirma. The sequence continues at coordinate 109,686,913 of OY992538.1, forward strand.
CTCCGAATTATAAATGAAATCTTCGAATTATAATTGAAATCTTCGAATTACAAGTAGAAACTTCAAATTACAATTGATATTTTACGAATTCTAAATCTTAAAATGTTGCCTTTTTTATTTCATTTTATTTTTTTTTTTTTCTCACCACTGTTACTTACTAAACGGCATAAATTCTTTCGTATGGTATCAGTATATATTTCTCAGTTCAATACGTTACTTTTGCATTATTAAACTACTTAAAGTAAAACGGATTGTTTTTTTTTAACTTTTTATTTTATAGTTACTGCTTTTTCCTTTTCGCTTGTGATTTTTCTCTTAGCTCCTTTTTTTTAAAACAATAGTACTTACTTCACTTTCAGTAACTGTTACCATTATTTTTTCTTAGAATATTTAATAGAATGAAATAGAACGTCAAGAACACTCTTGAGAGTTGGTTTTGCAGTTGTTGATTTTAAATTCGATTAGATTTTGAATTTTCAAGGAAAGTTAAATATAAATATTCCATACATGAGCTTTAAATTCCGTCTAAGAAGGAATGCAATCTATACAAGTTCATTTAGAATCTCTCGTGTAAATATTGATTAGATATGATGTGATCTGTTTTGATCTGATTATATTAATTGTAACTGATCAGATCTATTATATATGATATTTGTTCCCGTTTCGGAGATACAATTACTTATCAGATATTCTTTGATATCGAAATTGCCCGCCCGAGTAAAAAAGATTATATATAATTTTACTTATTTTTATATAAACATATATTATTTGATAAATTTATACGTAAATTGTTTTGCTATCATATAAGATTATATATATTTGCACTTCGTATTTTTTTCTTATATAAAATTATATAAAAGAAAATGTTAAGTTATACATAATAACCCGAGTAAAAAAGATTATATATGTTTATATTTAATTATATAAAGACATCATATATATTCATATAGAATTTGATGCGAAAAATGAGTCGATAAAACCATATAAAGTTGAATTAAATTTGATATAATTTGATGTGATTTTAATATAATTTTATATGATTTGATGCGAAAATTGGCCCCTTTTTTAGAAAAATTTATGCAATTATATATAATTAAATAAAAAAAAGTCCAAAAAAAAAAATTTTTTAATAAAAAAAATCCCAAAAAAAATTTATATTAAATTATATATAAAGAACTTAGATTTTTTTTTATTAATTTTGCATTATATATAATAACATATAAAATTTAAAAAAAAATGTTTAAGGTTTAGTTTTGGAACTTCAAAAAAAAAAAATTTTTCTGGACTTAGAAAAATTTTCAAAAGTTATATCAAATTAAATATAAAGGACTTAGATTTTCTTTTTTAATTTTACTCATATAAGATTACATATGATTCAGAAAAAAGTTGCATAAAGTTTTATATAAAATGTCTTCAAATATTTTGTTATATTAAATTATATAAAACAAACAGACAAATTTTTATATTTCATATGTAATTATATAAACTCACTCTAATCATATGTTATTATGTATAACTTAACATTTTCTTTTATATAATTTTATATAAGAAAAAGATACGAAGTGTAAATATATATAATCTTATATGATAGCAAAACAATTTACGTATAAATTTATGAAATAATATATGTTTATATAAAAATAAGTAAAATTATATATAATCTTTTTTACTCGGGAACATATGATTAAAGTTAGTTTATATAATTACATATGAAATATAAAATTCTGTCTGTTTTTTTATATAATTTAATATAACAAAATATTTGAAGACATTTTATATAAAACTTTATGCAACTTTTTTCTAAATCATATGTAATCTTATATGAGTAAAATTAAAAAAAAATCTAATTCCTTTATATATAATTTGATATAACTTTTGAAAATTTTTCTAAGCCCGAGTAAAAAAGATTATATATAATTTTACTTATTTTTATATAAACATATATTATTTGATAAATTTATACGTAAATTGTTTTGCTATCATATAAGATTATATATATTTGCAACTTTTTTCTGAATCATATGTAATCTTATATGAGTAAAATTAAAAAAAAAATATCTAAGTCCTTTATATATAATTTGATATAACTTTTGAAAATTTTTCTAAGTCCAGAATTTTTTTTTTTTTAAAGTTCCAAACCTAAACCTTAAACATTTGTTTTAAAAATTTTATATGTTATTATATATAATGCAAAATTTATGAAAAAAAATCTAAGTTCTTTATATATAATTTAATATAATTTTTTTTTGGATTTTTTTTTTATTTAATTATATATAATTGCATAAATTTTTCTAAAAAAGGGGCCAATTTTCGCATCAAATCATATAAAATTATATTAAAATCACATCAAATTATATCAAATTTAATGCAACTTTATATGGTTTTATCGACTCATTTTTCGCATCAAATTCTATATGAATATATATGATGTCTTTATATAATTAAATATAAACATATATAATCTTTTTTACTCGGGCGAGTAAAAAATTTTGATATAATCATATAGTTTTTTATATAATTGTATATAAATATATCCATCATTAGATCCCAAAAATGGAGGATCTAAAAATATATGATTATATCTTATTAGATCAAATTTGATATTAGATATAAATTGATCCCAAAAATGGAACGGTAAATTTCATCTGATTTGATATTGAAAATCACATTAGATCTAATAAGATATAATTATATATTATTGGATCTAAGTTTTTATAATATCAAATTAGGTAATATTTACCGTTCAATTTTTGGGATCAAATTATATCATATTATATCAAATTTTATCTAATAAGATATAATCATATATTTTTGGATCCTCCATTTTTGGGATCAAATGTTATATTGCACCGTATTATTTTTTTTTAGTCGGGTCGGGTTATTTCCAAGCACAACTTTTTTATCGCCAATATTTTCTAAGTGTTTATATAAAATTTTGAATGACTGCATTTTATAAAATATTTCTAAGTTTTTCCAAGAAAAAAAATTTTTATGAGTATATTTTTTAAGTGTTTTATATAAAATTTAGCATGACTCCATGTTTTGGAGTTTTTCTAACAAGGAAGGTCTTTCACAGGGCACCCACCGATTGTCTTGAGACTTGCAGAGTTACCTGCTTTTTTATAGCTCCCCAATCTCACATTTAGCGGGTGAAAGGGGAGGGGGAAAAGCGGGAATTATTTTTTTTGGGCAGCAAAAAAAACAGTAACTCTTATTTTTCTCCCCTCATTCCAATATTCAAGTTTCAGGACAATCGATGGGTGAACTGCGAAAGACCTTCCTTGTAAGTGGAGTTGTAAAAGTTGACATATTGAAAAATTCTCAACAGTTACAAAAAAAATAGAAGAAGAAATAGTTCCTTTAAATGTAACTTTAAACATAAGCATGGCAAAAGATTTTCCATCAATATCCATTTAGATACTTGGAAGTATCAATGTAATGTTTGATTTTAATGCTGTTTGAATTTTATTTTCTGATAGTTTCATACGAATTTTTTGGTGTTGTAGCGTGTGCAGCAGACATGTGCACGGATATATTTTTTATTTATTCTTCCTTGCTTACACCAAATCATTCGCTTCAAAGTACACCACTTTTAGAGTACACTGTTTGGGAATTCGAATCTTTAGAATGATATTAAAAAACGAAATGAAAACTGTTTTTTTTTTTAACAAATAAAAAATATTAAAACTACAATATTTTTTTTAGAAAAAAGCTTAACTCAAAAAAAAAAGTTTTTTCACCAATTTTTTTTTTTTTGACAAATATATTTTTTTGACAATTTTTGTTTATTTTTTTTTATAAAATTATTTTATTGACTAAATAAAACAAAATACATATTTTCAGCCATATAAGAAATCTGGGAGTGAGATTGAAAGAACTAAAAATTTGTTGAAAAAAAAAAATCTCCAAAAAAAATTGTCCAAAAAATTTAATTTTTGTCAAAAAAAAAACATTTTTCAAAAAATATTGGTCAAAAATAAAAAAAAATTATCAAAAAAATTTTGTTTCATGAAAAAATCATTTATTTATTCTCTTTGGAATATTAGAATGTTTTTAATTCTAAGATTCCTTCGTTCGTTTTTTTTTTTTTCATTGCAAGCATAGAATACTGTTTTCATTCGTTTCGAACGAATAGAATGATTTTTTCATTATAAACTTTTAGACTGTCTGTTAAAGACTTTTAAATGTATTCGTGCACATATCTGGTGAGATGCAACAAAATGAGAGGTATAAAATCAGTTTTAAATGCCTGTTGATCGATTGATACTTTTCTACACTAGGGTGGCACGAATAATGAGTTTTTTTTCGAATTTCGCTGATCTCAGGCAGGATATGGTTCGTTTTGGTCTAAAAACTCTAAAAACTCATTAACATCTTATTTCCTTGGTAACTACTGGTATTTTCATTATCAAGCTCCTCGCATCTCGCTCACAAACCTTTGCAACATTTTTACAGAAGGTACGAAAACTGTTAGACGAGGAAAATACGATTATGTTACAAACAATGCTAACTTTTTATATCGAAAAAGCGCTTAATAAATTTTGAAAAAATGTATCAATTTCTAATTACTATGGTAATATTATTAAAGAAACACCTTTCCAAGTGTTTTAAAACAAATTCTTAGCAAATAAAATGTCATTGGATTTCCCGATAATCAACAAAAAAAAAATTTTTTTTATTGCTAAATGCAAAAAAAACGCTCCATTAAGTCGGAAAAACGGTCAATTGCAATATTTTTTTCAATTTTTGTTTTTGTTTGTTCATTCGTCCTCTGTAAAAGTATAGTTAGCCAGAGCGGCGTTAACAGGAGTCGAGCGACTTCAGATATCTTTATCATTGAGAGTCTTTGTCATTATTTTTTTAGTTTAATTTTCGGAATCTTTTTCTATGATTTTCTTTCATTAAAGTGTTCTATGGTAATCTTGGATTTTAGGTATTTTGACAGACGAAATTTCTTTGCTGGATTTGTAGGAGAACATTTATTTCAACCCGTGTCATATGTTTATTGGAGGTTTATGAACTTGATGCTTTTTAAATTGAATTGAAAGGGCAGTTTACACGTTAACTACCCTTGACCACCC